>CAHIKZ030004296.1:2482500-2690000 GCA_903632075.3 Acanthosepion pharaonis
AACCTTTTTTACTGAGAGAAATTGATCTGCGGCGAACCTAATATGTACTGTGCTCTGCCTAAGCGATACCAAGATGGATGTTGCAGTCAGTGTCAATATCAGAACGCCAGAGAAGCCAGATAAATCAGAGGGTTGACCTGGGAGGGATCCTTATAGACACCACGTGCAGATACGCGCCTCAGGCGATATAAGTGGCGCCGCCCCCCCTCCCCGATATGCAAAAAGATGATAAATCCGACTACGCTTAGGATGTGCACACGTGCGACAACCGGATGAGAGGGAGGTATATAAGGGATCATTCGAGAGGGAAAAGATAGAAAGTTTCACACATCTTCGCGAGAAGGAGATCCAAGTTTGGGGAAAACTCCCAAAACCACACACGCACGCAAGGTTTTTAACTGACGTTCGGAGATGAGTAAACAATAATTTTCTGTGTAAGAGATTTAGTTTCATGTTCTCATTAATCTTTATAAGGAGAATTTTACATAATGCTATTGCATTAGATGGGTTTCCATGGAAACAGAATAACATACAATCAAGTGGAAACAAAAGCGGAAATCGGGTATATCCGGGTGCTTGTCTATATTAAATCATGCTTGGGATCGGGTAGGGCGCTGGTCCGCACTTAATGGGACGGGATACTGACACGACCGTCGAGCTGTTCTGAAGCCTCCATTTTTTGTTTTGCCACTCACCACTCGGACCTACCCACCCGGACGGGCAGAAGCTCTGAATAAAACACCTAAGCCTCCATTTTTGTATTGCCACTCACCACGTCGGTATGAGTAGATGGGTGAGGAATTGGTAGGGAGAAGAATTATCATCTACCTACCGACCCAAACGGCCGGGAGAAGTCCTAAATAAAACGCATATAATATGGGAAACAGGGTTAGTGTTCTTATTTTTCATCGTAGCATTTGTCTTTCTCCTGTTAACTTGTGAGCATGCATCGGGCCCTTGCCCAGTTTTAGGTGCACATCGTCAAGTACAAGAATCGGAACGCAACGTTAGAGTAATCATTGGCCGATCGGTGAAAAGTCAGGGTTGCGTTGTACGTTTACACTGCCAACCGGTTAGAGAAGCTCGTTAGGCAGGGTTTATGCACTGCTTTCTTTTGTCCTCCATGCCGACAGTATGTCCTGTAAGTATCAAATTTTCTAAACCCTCTTTTCTCAGTATGAGTTAAATTTCAAATGTTTGTTTCTGTTGTTAAGTTTCCTTTTTGTTTCCATTTTATCTAAAACTCTTTACTATGAAGCACGCACACGTGTTGACTTTTTCACACAAACACACATATAACAACACTTCATTGTTTTTCGTATACGTACACAAAGATAATTTATATTTGTGTTATTAACCCTAACAAAAAGACATTACTTTCCAATCTATGACCAACTGCTTGTATTCTTGTTAGATTAATGTTTATTTGTTGAAACTACGTTGTCTTTTCTACTGAATTTTATTCTTTCAATGAAAATCGTGGGATTATTCTAAACGGCCGAGTTACGAGCAGTACCGCAACAATATTTTATGTTATTGTACCGAATTCCGACACTCCGAATTTTGACATTCAACGAAATACCGAGAAGGATTCCTACAAATATTTTGCTGTTTTGTGCATCGTTTATTTTATCATTCAAAATTTCGAACAATTTAAGATTTTCGTTTTCATTTTAGAACTTTTTAAATTGAAAAAAAAAAAATCGTCAATGGTGATTGTAATCTTTCATTAGTTATTTTAACACAGTCTGCAATATCAATACCGTACATGTTCGGTTTAGTCCCTGAGGCGCCTATTTTAAAAAAATGTCGTTTGAAGGCGGCGCTTAATCAAGAGGGGCGCTTACATTTTATTCATGCAACTATAAGATCTGCACGATGCAGCAGAAAACCAACAACAACAATAACCTGTTAATTTTAACACAAATATAATATTATGTTAATTATTTAATGATAGAATGTATCTGTAAAAGAACAAAATAAATAAAAAGAGACAAGGAGAAAAATAAACTATGCTAAAATAGTTTTTTTTTTTAGTAGAATCCCTCATATTCGGACATGACTTTGAAGTGTATATTTGAACTATTTGGATGATATGTAACTGATTCGAAATTTGTTTTTCAAGAAATTTACTTTGGATAATTGCTTATGCTTATTTCACCCTAATGGCTTCTATTGGTGCAAAGAGATAAGAGGAAAATGAACAACTTTGAAGTATCTCAGAAAGTGGAAATTTTAAACAGACTAGACGCTGGTGAAATTCATTATAACTAATGGCTGAGTTCAGCATAGTAAAGTCAACATTGTATGATATAAAATCTTCCAAACAAACTATTCTCCAGCGTTCACACTGTCACAATGAATAAGGAAATAAAAAAAAACATGGTTTTGATGAAACCTGGACTGAAATTGAAAAGGTTTTCAGTTTTATGGAAAGAAAGCCAGCATTCAGCTATGACGATTGCAATAACGCACGCAGAGTTAAAAAGTGTCATTCGTTTAAAAATTTCAAGAACAAAAGCAAAACGAAACGCAGAAAAAGTTGAGAATGGCATTGGAAGAGAAAGAATCATTATGCAACAGCGATTAAAAAATCCTCGTTACATTATTTGTTTTGCATACGTGGCATACTTAATTTAATGATTTTTCATTAACATTACATAATTTGTTTCTTTTTCCTTAAAATCAATTCTGTTATATTTCACTCATTATTAGTTTATTTTTTTTACTATGAAACCTTGATAATTAATGTTGAACCTGATTTCAGTTCTTTTATTTTAATTTAAATATAACCTCTCATATCCGGACTTTGTATCCAATTCCTCATATCCGGAATCCCTAATATCCGGAATCCCTATTAACCGGACTTTGTAACAAATTCCTCATATCCGGAATTCCTCATATTCGGAAGGCCTTCTTAGTCCGGTTGTCAGAGATTCTACTGCATTGAAATATAATCTTGTTAAATTGTTTACAATCCTTCACTATCAACATCATCGTCAGCATTCTAATCTACAATAAGGTTTTGTGCTACAGTTATTTTTCTATTGTAACAAGGAGCAGTAATTTTCACAGTTGTCATGAAAGGTCAAAGAGCGATGAGCGTTGCAGTTGCTGGTGTATGTGGCGAAGACTACCAATAAAGAAACTGTACAATGAACTTAAAAAGAAAACAAAAAGAGAAATACGAACCCATTTAGATGAAATATGAATCTATACATAATATTCAGAAGAAAGCATATTTTGATTAAATTTACTTCTTGTTCTTTAAATCGCATATGTAAATGAGGAAACCCTTTCGTTTCTCTAATATATGCGTTTAGTCACCCTGGGTCACTTATTCGAGAGGGACGCTTATTTTAAATAACTTGGATAAAGGTGGGCTAATTCGAGAGGGGGGGCGCTGCATCGAACATTTACGATATCTTTATAGCGATTACAAATCATTTACATTTACATATCATTTTATAATTTATCTTTTCTGTAAAATCAATTTGCATATATGATCGTACATCTGTATGCGTATCATTTCAAAGAGAAATTCAGTTCTTCCTGTATAGTTTCATTAAATAAAAAACACTTAGCGAGAAGTAAATAATGAAGGACAAATCCAACTCCTTCTATTTGCAAAGGTCTTTTAAACAAAAGCTTGTGTTTCAATGACATTGAACCCATTTCTTTCAATAGAACGTTTAGTCTTGTCCAATGCATTAACCGATGTAAAAATATTGAAAACGAAATAATACGTTTTTTTTTTCTTTTACTTTTAGGGATTATCTCGATTTTCTCGCTTGAAAGAATCGGTGGATGCAATCAAATTGATAAATCATGATTAGTTCAAACAAAATGAGAGAATACTTTCCAAAGAAGAGGCAAAAATGAAAGGACATTTTTTTTCCTATTGTTCAGTCCTCACCAGATGACGCATACGATTTCTTTCTTTTTTCCCCTCGTTGTGCGGGAAAATACCATCTGGACGTTTTTACGAGTTATTTTCACTCCTATATACTTCTTGTTTCACAATCTCACAACATTTTTATTATAAGTAGTCTTTCACTTTTCTCGTGGTTAACCAGTAATTATGGCGGATTTTACAAAATTATCTTTTTAGTTATTTCTTCAATGTTTTAAAAATGTTTGCTTCATAGAACATAGCGTCTCATATTAAACAACATTACTAGATTCATGCAGAATATACTGAAGCAAGCAAATAAAGGCAAAAAGAACTTCAAGGTATTTAGAAATGTTTTACAGACATATACAAAATACATTTGATTGTCAAAGAAAATGCATTCGTTCAACTCTAATAATTAAAAGTGTCTTCACAATGATAAATAGATTTGCAAGATTAACAGCTAAACTTCGTTCTTTAAAAAATTCTTTAAAAAAAGAAAATAATTTATATTTTTATTTATATTCTTTTATAATATATGTTTTATTTATATTCTTTTATAATATATATTTTTATTTATATTCTTTTATAATATATTTTATTTATATTATTTTATAATATATGTTTTATTTATATTCTTTTATAATATATTTTTATTTATATTCTTTTATAATATATATTTATTTATATTCTTTTATAATATATATTTTATTTATATTCTTTTATAATATATTTTTTATTTATTTTCTTTAAAAAAGTAAATAATTAATACTTTTATTTATATTCTTTTATAATATATATTTTATTTATGTTCTTTTATAATATATGTTTTATTTATATTGTTTTTATAATATATTTTTATTTATATTCTTTTTATAATATATATATTTATTTATATTCTTTTTATAATATATATTTTAATTATATTCTTTAAAAAAAAGAAAATAATTCATATTTTTATTTATATTCTTTTATAATATATATTTTTTATTTATATTCTTTAAAAAAAGAAAATAATTTATACTTTTATTTATATTTTTTTTTATAATATATATTTTATTTATATTCTTTTATAATATATGTTTTATTTATATTTTTTTATGATATATTTTATTTATATTCTTTTTATAATATATATACTTATTTATATTCTTTTATAATATATATTTTATTTATATTCTTTTTATAATATATATTTTATTTATTTTCTTTAAAAATAAAAAATTTATATTTTTATTTATATTCTTTTATAATATATATATTTTTATTTATATTCTTTTATAATATATGTTTTATTTATATTTTTTTATTATATATTTTTATTTATATTCTTTTTATAATATATATACTTATTTATATTCTTTTATAATATATATTTTTATTTATATTCATTAAAAAGCGAAAATAATTTTATTTTTTATTTATATTCTTTTATAATATATATTTTTATTTATATTCTTTTATAATATATTTTTTATTTATTTTCTTTAAAAAAGAAAATAATTTATACTTTTATTTTATAATATATATATTTATAATATATATTTTATTTATATTCTTTTATAATATGTTTTATTTATATTCTTTTATAATATATTTTTATTTATATTCTTTTATAATATATATATTTATTTATATTCTTTTATAATATCTTTTTTTATTTTATTCTTTGAAAAGAGAAAATAATTCATATTTTTATTTATATTCTTTTATAATATATTTTTTATTTATTTTTTAAAATAGAAAATAATATATATTTTTATTCATATTCTTTTTATAATATATATTTTTATTTATATTCTTTAAAAAGAGAAAATAATTTATATTTTTATTTATATTCTTTTATAATATATATTTTTGAAATATATTTTTTTATAATATATTTTTGTTTATATTCTTAAAAAAGAGAAAATAATTTATATTTTTATTCATATTTACTGCTGAAATTTCCAGTCTATTTTGGCAATAAAAATATTTCGTTAGAAACAAAAGAAGTACTGAAATGTTACCCGTTATCTGTCCACTTCTATGTTACTGAAAACTAGACAATCTCCTCAAAATGAAGAAATGACTTCAAGCAAAAGAAATATGGTCCTACAGAAGGATAATGAGTTTACCATGGAGGAAATTTGTGAGCAACGACGAAATTTCAGAGAAAATGGAAACAAAAAGTATACTTATACTTAACATCAAGAAGAGACAACGAGGGAAAATAAGAAGGTTTTGAAAATCTGATACTCACAGGACAGCTGAAGGCTAAGAAGGACGGAGGAAAGCAACACATAACATAGTGAACTTGAGTTAAATGGATAGCGAAACAATGTTTACAAGAAGTAACAAAAAGATAAAATTTATTAACAGCTACAAACGACAGGAAATTATGGAGAGCCATGATCGCCAACTTCCTGAATGGATACGGAGCATAAAGAAGACTAAAAATAATGAAAACAAAATGGCAAACCTATTTTAGAATTGAACATTCCTTCTGCGTATTCTCTAAGTGAATCTTTGCTTTCTGATTGCTTTAGACAATTGCATTTCACACATTGTTAAATTGGTTCTTAAAAATAAGATTATCTCACAAGACCAAACATTTGTTTCTTTCAAGCTAACATAATATTTCTGTAAAGCTAGAAAGAAAATGTATAAGTTTCCTTAGAAAAGCAGACGATAAAATTGGAATGATTTCTTGCAATTACATTTATAAATTAGAACAGTTATATCAAATATATTTGTAATTATCTATCTTTCTTTATATCCAGGTTAAACCTATCGAATAAGGAATCATCTTTTTTCTGAAAATGGTTTCATTCGCGACTTCATTCATCATATTTATACCTGTAGTCAATTTCATTTTGCTTACAAGGGCAATAAATGTTGGTAAGTTGAAAACATTTTATGTTTAATATGCAAATTATACATCCCTCTGTAAATATACTTTTAAATGCAATTCTCCGTTCATTTATTCTCTCTCTCTCTCTATATATATATATATATATATATATATATATATATATATATATATATAAAAAGAGAAACCGCAAATGTTTTTGGTTGTAATCTGGATTTAAAAAAATATTATGCTTTTTATTTTCTCTGGAAATTATGGAAAATAAAGCATATTTAAAAAAAAAAATCCACATTACAATCAAAAACGTTTGCGGTTTCTATCGTTTTTTAAAATATGTACTTTTCTCTCGTTGGAACTGCTATAACCTCTTCCCTTTTTTATATATATATATATATATATATATATATATATATATATATATATTGGTATTGATAGATAGATAACGTAGGTATATGTATATTTATTAATACATATATATATATATATATGTATAATTTGGTATCGATAGATAGATATTAGGTAGAAATGATCTCTGATACATATTGAGTTTTTCTTGTGTGCGAACAAGACATTTAATTTTGGGACTTTAATGCGTGTAGATATTGTACATATGATTTCTCGTTCTAAGTGCTTTCGGCCATTTTCAATGATTTTGATTGTGTTATTGTAAATGGTGATAAGTTGCTGCGAGGTGGGTGGTTGTTTTTATAGTTCATGATTTTGATCTATTTTTAATTATTTGGGGCCATTTTTATTATATTTATATATGTCGCATTTGTGACGTCGATTATCGCTCAGTTTATGTGTTATATTATTTGTAGTTCGACGTAGCTATTGCAGATATGAAAATATCAGCTTTTGTACAAAAGTTACACAGTTTTATTCTTTCATTCCGGCCTGGGGACGTCAGCTTAGCGGAAGGAAGTATTAACGATTTATTATTGAAGTACACACACGCGCATGTGCACACACATACACATGCGCTCGCACGCACACAAACACACGTGCACACTCAGATTCGCATGCACATACACTCACACGTACACACATATACACAGACGCGCACACGTATACATAGATTCCTTTCGTTCTGACCCAAGGAAGCCTATCCAGCGAGGGTGAAACGCGTAGTCATGTCAGCAATACAGTTTCCCACTTTGATTTATCGAACTTTTGTTCGGATTCTATATGCTACTGAAACGCACGCGCAGCACAGACACACGCACACATACACCCACACATAGACATACATACACACACGCACACATACACACACGCACACATACACACACGCACGCACACACATACAGACACGTACACATACATGCACACACACATACACACACACGGACACGGACACACACGCACACATACACACACGCACACACACATACATATTTATGTACATGCTCAAAAATTAACAATGACAGCATGTCAAGAAAACCAGAAGTCGAATGGCCACAATTGAAAGGAAAAAGAGAAAAAGAGAGAAAGGGTTAAGGAGTGAGTGTAAAATGAAAGAAAAAAGAAAAAAAAATGACGCAAAGGGAAAATAATCACAACATTCTACACACGTACAAATATCCGCACAGACGGGCGGATGGGTGCACGCGCGTGAACGCGGACACGCACGCATACAGTGTCAAAAAAATTTCGCACCAATGAAAAGTGCATATAAAAAAGAAAAATTGAGAAGAATAAGCAGTCATTTGCTGATAGACTCTGACGAGTGGACGGAGTAATTCTCGGACGGTCCGTCTACGAAACTCTAGAGTTTGGATGCAGAAGTTAACATCAATCAGCTAAGGGAAAAACCTTTTACTTGCATTATATATATATATATATATATATATATATATATATATATATATATGATAATGTATTTCGCCATTCAAGGATTCATCAGATCGAAAAAAAGGTGACATTTCTGGTGATTAAAGAAGAAAGAAAATGCGCGACTTTTAAAACCGTATTTAAGTATACACACAAATACACAGTATGCTTAAATACTTTTTTAAAAGTCGCTCATTTTCTTAAATAGATGTTTGGTTGGTTGATTTTGTTTAGCGGCATATCCACCTTACTTAATGCCGAAATTTAAATAATTTGAACACAATTTTATGGCTTCAACTAAATATATTTTGAACGTAATTGTATTCCTTCAACTACGTGCTGAAATGTGTTGTTGGTAATTTTACTATAAATAGGTATGGTCGGTAATTTTTAATATAAAAATGTATTGCCAGTAATTTCACTTTAAAAATTTTATGGCGTTTTGTTTTTGTTTGGTGATTCAGTATTTGCCATTGCTGGGCCTTAACAGGTGCTACCACTCCGGGGATCAGGGTGGTCCTGAGAACAACATCGATTAAGAGGTGATTGCACGTTCCTTGCTGCTGGTTGTAGTTTGTCTTCATATCCAGGACTGAAAGAAAGAAAGAAAGAAAGAAAGAAAGAAAGAAAGAAAGAAAAACACGGTGGTAGATAGATAGATAGATAGATAGATAGATAGATAGATAGACAGGTAGACAGATAGATACAAACAGACATAGATAGATAGATAGATAGATAGATAGATAGATAGATAGATAGATATGAAGAAAGAAAGAAAGAAAAACTGTGTTGGATAGATTTTCAATCAATGATGCCCAGCAGTGCAGAATCCATCTGCTTTTATTTTATTCCGCTTCACTACGCAGTCATTTCTTTGAGAGATTTGCGCTAAGGTTAAACATTTTGGTAGTCGTTTATTTCATACACGTTTTATGTTGTAATATTATAATATTCGTTAGATTTCCAAAATATACTATACTAAAATATTAACATTGATTATCTCCCTTTAGATATTGCGTACTTCTCTTTATTCCCAAACAAATATCTGAACGCCAAAGCGGCTACCATTTTCAGAGAAAAGAATGGCTTTGTTGGAAAACTAAGAAATTTAATTAAAAAAACTCATCAAAATCATTTATTAATGAAGGTTACAATAGACCAGATTGAAATTAGTGGATACACATGTTCGAATAGGTATTCTCAATTTTTGGATGGTGAGATTAATGTCTACCTGTCTAGAGGATAAAAAATTTCAATAAAATAAAATTTTATGTATTTGATTCGATCTTAAAGCTGGCAGACATTAATTTCACTGTTTAAAAAATAGATATGCCTACTCAGATTTACTTACATTATTCGGACTGTTATCCTCATCTCCATTGCCATTTTCACAACGTTTCGGCCGTTGTACGCTCCGGCCTTCTTCAGTTGATTGGCTTAGTGGATAAAGACATTGTTTAGATCCAGTGACTAGACCCAAAGGGTTCTAAGTTTAATACCAGGCCACAGCAGTGGTGAACGAAAAATTTGGGAAGTTGATTTAAAGGGAAATAACTGAAACACACATAAGAGGCATGTCACGTGGAAATAGAACAATCAACCCCGGTAGACGAAATAAAGGTTTCGGTCCAAAATTCCAATCACCAGAAGAAGGCCGGAGCGTACAATGGCCGAAACGTTGTGAATATGGCAATGAAGATGAGGATAACCGTCCGAATAATGTAAATAATACAAGTAATCATAATACCTCATTTCAGAGATATAGAAGCCAAAACGTTGTGAATATGGCAGTGAAGATGGGGATAACAGTTAGAATAATGTAAATAATGAAAGTAATCATAATACCTCATCTTAGAGATATAAAGGCCGGAACGTTGTGAATATGGCAATGAAAACGAGGATAACAGTCCGAATAATGCAAGTTATGCAAGTAATCATAATACCTCATTTCAGAGATATAGAGGCCGAAATGTTGTGAATATGGCAATGAAGATGAGAATAACCGTCCGAATAATGTAAATAATACAAGTAATCATAATACCTCATTTCAGAGATATAGACACTCAGATTTACTCACAAATTTGTACATGACAATGTTCTCCATTCATTTCAAGCTAAATAATCCAACGGTCAGTATTCTGTATGGTCTCTTCTCCTTTTGATTAGTAAAGTGGGGCATACTGACAATCAAGTTGTTACACTAGTCAACCGAAATTTCTTTTATCCAGACTTCTTTAATAGCCTCTCTCGGTACAGTTTAAATTTTTTTTTTTTTTTTATATGCAACAGTGTTTTTCCATAGATTTTCAATTGGGTTCAAATATGGGCTGTTCCCCGGTCAGTCCATTGTTGTGAATTTGATCTTTTTCAAAAGATTCTAATCAACCTTTGACCGGTGGCATGGAGCGCCATCATGCATAAATATTGTGCACTGATGAATGTGCATATGCAGTTACAGTTTCTCCTGCAGTAGTTCCACATACCTTGCACCATTCATCGTTGTTCCTGGAAGCAAAAATAATGTCCATATGTTCCAGATTTGGCTACTGTGCTTCAAATCATCTGGCTTGGTGGGTACTTCATTATCTGAATTGTAGGATTTTCATCAAATCTCTTACCACGGGGTCTTTTTATGTTATATTATGTATAACGAACTGTTGCAGAGTTGATTCATCTGAAAACATTTTTGATCCGGTCTTCAGCTGTTCAGGTTTCATGATGTTTAAAAAATACCAGACACTGCAGTTAGTCATGATTTACGAACAGGTTTGAATGGTTTCAGACCAAACCCAAATCTCAGACTACGTTAAATTGTCATAGAACTGACTTCTCTACCATTTTGAAACAGAGCAGCACGTATCTTCTTAACTTATTGGGGTTCACGTAACACTACGCATCAGCAAATGTTTACCCTGGTACTCATTTTCCTTGCGTGTCTGCGTCTCTCTTTGACGCTAAATGTTCCTGAATTTTAGAAATCCACGATAATAAAGCGTGCAACTCTTTTGCTACAACCTGCTTTTACATTAATTTCCCGTTCAGAACAGATCTTCATTGCTTAGAACATTAATTTGGACCCTTCGAGTAGGCGAAGGAGGATTTTCTGCCTATATTCTAAGGCTAATTTAATTTTTTTAATCATTTCACCCCAAGCCAGGCAATAAAGTCACTCAGACGCAAGGAGTTACTGAGTGTAAGATAATATGAGAAAAAGAAAACATTATTAAGAAGATAGGACAATAAAAAGTAATTAAGAAGACAGAAGATAACAATTGACATTGCATTTCAAATTTTGAAAATCAAAGTTAATTGGAAAGCAAGAAGCCTGGAGAGATTTTCTCAAGTGAGAAGTGCGAGAGAAGAAACTGTTAGCATAAAACTTACGGTTACATCGAACCATTTCAGTTGCAAAATGATGAGACATTACCACCAATCAAATACTGCGTTTAAATTCATGAAGTCTAGGTACCAAAGAGAAAAGCTTATCAGAACAATTAGCTTGTAAATTTATAGAAAAGGCACAGGAAATCGATGTTACGGCGGTGGGTCGGTTCGCCGATTTTGTTTAGCGGCATATTAACACCTCTATGGGTTATTTAATTCCGAAATTTAAATGTTTTAAAAACAGTTTTATGATTTCAACTAAATATATTTTTAACGTAATTGTATGCTTTCAACTACAGATAAAATGGATTGCTGGTAATTTTTTTCATATAAACTTGCACTGCTGTTATTTTTACTATAAAAATCTATTTTATACTTTCATAGTGATTTGTTTTTGTTTGGTGGTTCACTATTTGTCCATAGATGGGACCCTAACGGGTCAGGGTAAACCTGGGAACAACAGCAATTAAGAGCTGGTCCCACGCTCCTTAAAACTCTTAATCTCCCGATCAGAGACCTCGCTGCTGGATGGAATTTATCGTCATGCCTAGAACTAACGACAGTGGAAAAGTGAGTGATGTCGATATGCCAGGTCAAGATCGATAACATTGTAGATTCTTCTTTGTATACACAATATGTACTATCACAATAGCTGTTGACGCCTGACTAATGGCTGACACAATAACAAAATCATGTAATTTCTTATACGAGGTAATGCAACAAAAAAGAAAATCATCTTGTTGCAGCTGAGTGGCCTTAAACTTTTGGTAATAAATGCGTTTTTAGTTTCTTTTCTAAAAAAAATAAAACATTACATATGCGTTCAACTATACATGTGAATTACTTTCATGACTAATAACTCCAAATAACAATAATGCCAACTGGATCGAATCTCTTTTAATCATTTGAGCCCTGACCACTGCTTTGCCGATGGAACAGAAAAATGACTTAATGCCCTGCCACTGGTTGAACTTGTGTCGTGTTTTGCTATTGGTTGTCTTATTTTGAAGAGCCAATCAAAAAAGCCGTAATATTCTGATGTCATTAAACACCTCTGTGCCTTTTCAATGTGTTTTGTGCGTGTGTTTTGGATAAAAAAGATCGTTTTTGCCATGAAGAATTCTGGCAATAATGTGAAGGCATGCAATCATAATCTCTCCCTGCACAGTGTAATGCTTACGGCATTTTGTAACTATTTTTATATCTACTGTGAAATATTACATACGAATTATTTGCGAATTTTGACCCAGGAGCTCAGGCAGATGGCTTAAAATTGTTCAGTAACACAGAGCTGAAAGGGTTAAAACCGTTCTGTTTGGACAGAGCAAAAATCTCTAAAGTTGGATTTATCGCATTATACTGCTTCTGTTTAATATCAGCAGAAAATAAACTTATAATTTGTCATGGAAATTTTCTTTTCTCGTTCCATAACATATACACATTATTTTCATCCCTGTGAACGTCTTGCGTATTTACATATAGTTCCACACGTATGTTAAGGACATGCGTTTAATTTTTCAGATAAAAAGATGAACTTTTTTCTGCTTTCATTACAGGACTCTTTATATCTACTGTGAAACATTACATACCAATTATTTGCGAACTTTGACCCAGGAGCTCAGGCAGAAGGCTTAAAATTGTTCAGGAACGCAAGGCTCAAAGGGTTAATTTACTAATTTTTTTTTTTATTCAAGAAAAACGAATTCTTTAAAAAAAATTTTAAATTTATAGGAAGGATTAAAAAATCTGAAAAAATATTCAAAAAATACTTTGGTCTTCCCTCTTTAATTTTAACATAAACATTTACACGTTTAAATTTTTTTTATCGATTTGGGGACCTTTTTTCTCCAGGGTATACCACTTTTTTAGCGTTACCTGGGACAAGCCTAGTTAAAACTGTTACCTCTAACGTTCTGTTCGGACAGAGTAAAAGCCTCTAAAGTTGGATTTCGCGCGTTATACTGCTTCTGTCAGCAGAAAAAAAGCTTATAATTGGTCTGGAAATTTTCTTTTCTCGTTCTATAACTTATACACGTTATTTTCATCCGTGTGAACGTCTCTTTGCGCATTTACACATAGTTCCATACGTATCTTAAGGACATGCATTTGATTCTTCAAATAAAAGATGAACTTTTTTGCGCTTTCATTACAGGACTCTTAGTAGAAGAACGCTTTGACATCTCGGCGAATGCCTCTATTTTTCCAGAGTTTTGTTTGTCTAAGCTGCCAGAAAGATTTGGCATACAAGTGATCGTACGAAAATACCTCCCCAACAAACCAGAAGATGTACATTACCACGGTATGGATAAAAATAACTTCTAAATTTCGAAACTTTTCCAAATGTAATTATTACATTTCGTATTTACATTGGTTTCTATAGCTATGGGTAAATAACAGGACAGACTGAGTTCTATAGTCTTCTCCTAACTGCTCTAGGAGAAGAACAACTCTGAATTCAAAATCTGCGGAGCGTCGTTTGAGGACCTTGTGGCACGTAGTTCACCAGGTCTCTGTATTTCGGCCCTTCAAAAATTGTGGCTGGTTCTTCACCGCTATAATCAAATAATATGTACTGGTGTCTGTCGGTTTCTAGGAACTGAGCTGCTTGACCCTCATACATCGAGTACACACACACACACACACACACACACACACACACACATATATATATATATATATATATATATATATATATATATACCAACGGCTTTCCATACTGTACACTTTTCTTCATTTTCACTCTCACATGGTCATGTGTGATGTCATGAACCGTAATGTGATGTTTGCTTCCTGCGTTTCATATGCATGAATTTATCGTTGCATAGCAATCTTACATGCAAACAAAACAATCATTGTTGCAATGTCTGCATAACCAAACTAAAACAAAATATTACCATCTTTGTTATTTAATTTATTATTTAATTATTGTAATGTACTTGTAATCTCTGATGATAGCTTATGTAAGCCGAGAGCTTAGATAGGATTAACAATAAAAACATGTATCAACATAGTGATCTGCTTTCGTGTTTCAGTGATAATGCTAAAAAGCTTATTCGACAATATGAAAGGAATTTACTCAAAATAAATAGACAAAACTTGTCCATATTATTTGACGAAACATGCATTAATGAAAAAATGCTGCCTAAATACACAATCTATCTATCTATCTATCAATCTATCTATCTATCTATCTATCTATATATATATATATATATATATATATATATATATATATATATATATATAGGGAATATAAATAATACCCAACGTCGATAACACTGCTGTTAGTTCACTTCTTATATTGATTAGTTTGTATTATTAATATCTTATATGGATGGTCTTTACTTAACTGTTGTAAATTAATTTGTCAAAGTCGTTTTGGATTTTATGATTTGTTTTTTGTTTTTTTTACCGGTTTCTTAAAGAAGCCTTTTAATTATCAACTACAAAATTCTATGTAGGAAGATGACCAAGCATATAGATAGTTGACATTATGCTAAATTATCCCCACTACCCCTTTCTCCTTAACTTCATATGAAAATTGAACGTCGTACTTCTCTATATTTTACGAAATAATATAATCATTTGTCTCAGTCGCAAACAAAATTGTCTAGGATTTCATGCAGACAACTTCATGTCAAAACCTATATAATTTTTTTTTTCAGTTGGTTTAGATTTTAGCGTAGGTCTTATATTTGATTAGTTAATCACGGTAAACCCACAAGCCTCATTTTAATTCTGCTTTTTTTTTTTTTATCTTAGCTTTCTCTTTCAAAAAAGAGGAAGTATTCTGCTTTTGAAATTAATCGTTCACTCACCTGTAATTTAACATCGCCCGAGGAGACACATTTATTGAAAAACGATTGCTATTGTGTAGCGATTTGTAACATGTTTTTGTTTTAATCTCCGATAATAATAATATTTAGCTCTACTCTGTATTGAGCCCTCATTTAAATTAAATATTACGGACAGTGAAATTATACTCCATTTGTTCTTATCTTATCTGGATGGATATATGCATATATATATATATATATATATATATATATATATCTGTAAAAAAATTTATAAAGTTTAATGTACCTAGTTTTAAGTATAGCTAAAATAACTAATGTTATTTCAGGCATTACTGTAAATCATTTGGCAAATGTTTTCCGTGAACTGCAAAATCGTATTACCCTTTGTGTAGCTAATGATGGAGGACATGTGGGAACTTAAATAAAATTTTAATAAAACCTTAAAAAATATAGATTTACTTCTTTCTAATCTTTTTTACAATTATTTCTATCGCAAATACAAATAAAGTTATATTTGTAAATTTATTTTATTTTCTCCTTTATCTGCCCAATAATAGAAGAGTTTAATTCAGATGTCGATGTTTGCCATCTGGTAAAATATTTGGAGAATAACCATTTTTTTTCTTTAATCATTTCAGATCAAGCAAAGCAATGAAGCTACTAAGACTCAACTGTGTCTTTAGAATTCCTTATTGTTGCTAAAATATTTTTATGGATATTCTTTTGCCACTAATAATTAATTTTATAATTATTTATTTTTGCCAAAGTGAAAGAATTGGTATCCAGAGATTGCCTTGTTGTTATCACGTACGCCAGTTGTGAAATGCAAGACCTTATTCAAGTACATCTCACAAGCTACGGAAGACTTCATGTACCCTTGCCAGATACATATTGTTTCCGGACCAGTGGTGGTACTAGAAGCCCCCCTGTTAGAATGCGACCAAAAACCAACCTTCTGATGGAAGCTATTGTCTCTGTTATATCTTATCTTCATTGGCCTGAGACTAATATAATTACGGATGGCTCTTTTCGTATGTATTCGTAATCTTTATTATTATTTTTCACTAAATATCAGTCATTTTATATATATATATATATATGTGCGTGTGTGTCTGTGTGTGTATAAACATATATATATATATATATATATATATATATATATATATTGTGTATATATAGGCAGCAATTTTTCATTGATACATGATTCATTAAATAACTACGAAATATCCACAAACATTCTTAAATACCTATAATTGATAACAGAAGACATTGGTTTATGCCAACGGCTTCCCATACTTAATACATCTCGTTTTCACTCTCGTGTGGTCATGTGTGACGTCACAAGCTGCGACGCGATTTTCGCTTTCGCGTCTCGTATGCACGAGTTTGTCGTTGCTTTGAAATTTTTCATGCAACAAAAACAGACTATCATTATTGTTTTGTCCGTGTATTGGTTGATATATTGAAAAGTAATTGTCATCTTTGATAATGGCTTATAAGCCGTGAAACTTTAGATTGATTTAAACATTTATCAATATGGTGATTTCCTTTCGTCTTTCAATGATAATGTTATTAAGCTTATCAGACAATATGAAAGGAACTTACTTTAAAACAAATCGACAAAACTTGTCTATATTATTTAATATATTATTTATATATATATATATATATATATATATATATATATATATATATATATATATATATATATAATATTTATAATAATAAAAAAGAAAAAGCCAACTCTTAACAATATCAATTATGAACAAGGCCACAATGTGCTAACTGTATTCGGAAACTAAAACATCACTACCACACACTGAACATACATAGAACACACACTCTACTTGATAATGAATATCCATCATTGAACCATCCTTGATAATGGCTAAAAGTATAGCCGAAAGCGCTCGGAAAAACAGAACATTCGGACAGTTCTTACACACTCTTTGTCCAGAAAAGAAAGCTCTTGTCAGAACACAAGAAAAATTAAATAAAAAGCTCAACTGTAGTACCTTGTCTGTCGTTTTTAACGAAACATGCATAAAGGAAGGATTGCTGCCTAATTATACAAATATATATATATATATATATATATATATATATATATATATATATATATATATATATATATAATACATAAAAGGTTAATGGTCAGTGTTGAATCAGACCAGAAACAGTAATATTAAAAAGTACTCAATACTCGTGTGAAAAAATACAGTAAAAGTAAAAATAACATGTAGTGCTTTTTACTTTAAAAATCAGGAGATCAGTTGAATCTGCTACCTTGGTTTCAACCTTACGGTTATCCTCAGGCGATTTTTATCAAATGACCTCTTAACGCTTTATTTAAAAAAAAAACTAATGAACGCTACATTATTATTTTCAAAAATAAATAAACAAACGCACGACGATGGATGTAGCAGAAAGGGAGGAGGAGGAGGATGTGAAGAAGAAAAAGAAGGAGATAAGAAAAACAGGTGTATTGTAAATATATCTCTGTGTGGGGCGTAATTAAAACTTGCTTTTCTTCTCTTCCCCCTTCTTCTTTTATTATTTTATTTTTTTATTTCTGCATTGTTTGACCTTTTTCTTCAAGATTATCAGCAAGAGATATCTTTAATGTCCGGCCTCTCCAGAAAAGGTGTCCGCTTTACACTGCGCCGTTTGAATTACACGAAGGCAACTTTTGAATCCGAGATGCGACGCTATAAGCCAAGAATAGCAACGACCTTCTTCCTTGTTCTGATGGATCGAGAGGGAACGATAAAAACATTGCAAGCTGTGAGTAAATTTAAAACCGTTTGTATCAATTTGTCTGACATAGGTGACGAGAGCGATAATTAAACTTATAAATGTTAATTTGTGTCTTATTTGGCTATCTGACGATGGCAGATTTGTGAATCGAAACGTCGTGTTTAAGTCTCAGGTACTGAATGCAAGCCAAACATTTCTGTGTAGATTTTTTTAATTTCTCCTTTATTTTTCTTCAAGATATGTACACACACACACGCATATATATATATATATATATATATATATATATATATATATATATACTACCCGTGACTCGTTGAGTCACTGACGGCTCAGGTTATAAAACACTGAAGTTGATTTCAATACTAAAAAAATGTCTGTTTAAAGAAAATTAAAATAAAAATACTTACTGTATGAACAACTCGTATTTTTAAATCTTATTCACTTAAATCAGATTAACTGAAATCATTATGCGCCGGACGGACGCACCACGCAAACACGTACGCAATCATAGAGAGGTGGAAAGAGAGAGGTGGAAAGAGAGAGGTGGAAAAGAGAGGTGGAAAGAAACTTAAATCACTGTTATGCACCGGACGGACAACGCACCACGCAAGCACGAATCACAAAATTTTAGTATTTACACACACACACACACACACACACACACACACACACACACACATATATATATATATATATATATATATATATATATATTACAGTTCAAAAGTTTGAGGTCACACATGCTCATTTTCATTTTTAAAGTTTCCCCAAAAGTAGATGTTTTGTACTTTAAAAAAAGAGAAAAGTATTATACATGGTTAAAAAAAAACAAAAAAAAACTGAGACATTATTTTTTTTATTAGAAGTTCTATAATGACAAAAAGAAAAAAAAAAAACGTTGTATCAGTAAATTTTGCTCCCGTCAAAATATCCTCCTTTAGCCTTCATTACTGCAGTACAAATTATTGGCATTCATTGCAAAAGTTTCTCAAAGTATTAGTTTGATAATTGATTCCATTTTTTTTCAATGACTCTTTTGTTTTCACTCTTCTGTCAAGTTCATCCCATGCTAATTCAATTCTGGGGTGGCTTCAAACTTCAAGTAATATAATATATATATATATATATATATATATATATATATATATATATATATATATATATATATATATATATATATATATATATATATATATATATATATATATATATATTATATATATATATATATATATATATATATATACTGTTTTTAAAATATATATATATATGTATATATATATATATATATATATATATATATATATATATATATATATTATAATATAAATATAAAATATAAAATAAAAAAATAATTATAATCTAGGCTCTATATATATATATTAGCACTGTTTTTATAAAATATAAAATAAAAATATATAAGATATATATATATAATATATATTAGCACTTTTAACATTTATCCTGATTTCCTATCTTAAGACTATTTTTTCATATATATATATATATATATATAAATATAAAAGTGAACATAGAACAACACTTAGAGGCACACATATATATATATATGCAATGTATATATTTTTATATATTTATATATATATATATTATGGCGGTTATTTTACCGGAAGTCGCTTTTTATTTATATATATTGCTCGTTTTATATTTTTTATATTTTATTTATTTATTTATTTTTTTGTTTCTTATATTTATTTATTAATATATATATATATTTATAGTTTTGTTTTGGTTTATTTATTAAATATTTGTTCAATATATAGTTTATATTATTTTTTATATTTGGGATATTATATTTATTTATATATATATTTATTTTATATATATAAGCCAATTAGATATATATATTAATATATTTTTTATATTTATTATTATATATATATCGTTTTTCATATATATTTATATTGCATTTTGAGATGAACTCGATCTTTTTTTATATTTATTTTGGTCGGGGAAAGTAACATATTTTTTCCTCAAAGTTTGAGTTTTTGATTGTAGGCTGATGACTTTTTTTTATCCCAAGATATTTTTGTGATGTGCGTTTGTTTTTTTATAGATATACTTTAGAAAGCATACATCTATTTTGAACGATGTTTCTTCATATATATATATATATATATATATATATATATATATATATATATATATATATAGGGACAAGTTCCATCTATACATTTTTTATTAACTCTTTCTAATTTCTGAATAAGGTATTTTGATTTGTCCTATCGGTAAATGTGTCAAAATTAAGTTTATTTTTTCTCTCCCGAATACTTTCCACTGCTGCGTCTGTTGGTAAGAGTTTGATGACGAATAAACTTTTAATAATGGTCAAGATTTAACCGAATTAAACCAGATACTATGACCATATTTCAGGCTTCGCAACTGAACCTAATCCAGTACAACACCCAGTGGATTATCGGAAACTTGGATGTAAACAACGCTGACTTGCAACGAATGAATTTGGACCCGAATCAAACGAATATTGCTGCCTTTAAATTACCATGCACTCCTGCACTGAAGAGAGTGGCCAATCATAATCGGTCGGCAATTTCGGTGAGTGAATACATGACAGATATTCAAATACCATTTTTAATTCTTTTGAACAGGAGTATAGGTTTATCCATTGTTTTCTGTTCCTTCTCCTACAGTTTTTTTCATTTTCTTTCACATCTTAGTGGCATTATCATCTTGCTTGAGTTTGTGTTAGTTTATTTTGTTTTGCAGCATATCAACCTCAATGGGTTACTTAATACCGACAAAATTTTTTATTGCTGGTAATATTTTGCTTAGTTAAAAATCTGTTTCTAGTAATATTTTTCCTTCAAAATTGTATTGCTGGCAATATTTTTTTTCAAAAATGTATTGCTGGTAATATTTAACTATTTGCCCATAGCTGGGACCCTAACAGGTGCTACCACCCCGGGTCAGGTTGGACCTAGGAACACCAGCAATTAAGTGGTTTCACGCTCCTTAAAACCTCCTGATCAGAGTCCTTGCTGCTGGACGTAGTTTATCGTCTTATCCAGGACGCGGATGTAGTTTAATGTCTTACACAGGACGACCTTGCTTGGGGTGAATTGATTAAAAAAAGATAATTGCCAAAAAATGTCAGTATTTTTTTTACACCAATAAATGTCCTACGGCCATATCATGTTCAAACACCGGTTCCTGTACGATCACCGATATTAAGCAACGTCTAGCTTAGTCAGTACCTAGATGAGTGACGGCTTGAGAATACAAGGTGCTGTAAGCTTGTAGGTGCGGTGGTGTAATGAATAACAGGAATTGGTGTGAGGTACCAATGTTAGGAGGAGGGAGTTTAGGAGGATAGCTATCCTGCAAACTCTCCTCACGAAGGGATCCCACCCACCCAGAAATAGGAAGTAATTAATTTTCCAAAAATGGGAAGTAATTAATTTTCCTGACCAGACAATAAAGAGACCCTTGTTGGAAATGGCAGATTCACTGAAAACGACAGTTTGCGTCTAAATTTGCACCGGGTTTTGGTTGAAGTCCATATAAGCGAGCGCCCTCAGGCAGTTTGCTACTTCGAGTTTTGCAGTTTGGGAGAGCTATGAGAGAGCTGACTGAGAGATTCCACGACTTCCGCCTCCGACCTCGCCTTTCTACAAAACAGCAAGTTATACTGACAAACGAAGCTAAGCCAGCACTTAAAAACTAAACCAGTTGACTTAGAAGACCAGAACTTACCTAGAAGTATAAAAGTGTTACTCTTAGAAGAAACGCGTTGGGAAGAACACACTCCTGTATAGAACAGGCTGATAAAAGATGATTTGCTTTCTTTAAACATACCCGAAACTTTATTTACATTATTCGGACTATTGTCCTCATCTTTGTCGCCATATTTATTAAAACGTTTTGGCCGTTGTACGCTCCGGCCTTCTTCAGGTGGTTGGAATGTCGAACTGAACCATTATTTCGCTCACTGGAGTAGACTATTCTAGTTCCACGTGCCATGTTTAATGGATGTCAGTTATCAGTTATCTCCTGTTAATTTCCCTCTCCAAGTTCTCCACTGCCTTAACCAGGTATTGAACTCACACTCTTTGGGTCCTGTCACTGGATCTAACTAACGCCTTTATCCAATATGCCATGTGTCCTTGAGGCCGGAGCGTACAACGGCCGAAACGTTGTAATAAATATGGCGACAAAGATGAGGACAATAGTCCGAATAATGTAAATAATGTACACAATACCTCATCTCAGAAATATAGACAGATACCCGAACCTTTTTGGTTTTCAGTTATTTCTTTTTGCTTGTGCGACGTTACCTCTAGTTTAGACTCACCTTGCACGACGGCCCCGGTGTCTGATTGATCTCGTCAACTTAAGATCAAAATCACAACGTGGGTAGGTTAGACTTGAGATCAAGATAGTTACTTCGGCAACCAGTCATTAGAAGCGAGCTGAGAACGACGGAGCTAGTGTCGAACCGGTTGCATCTGGTCTGAAGCCGTTACATATTCGTGCCGTCAGAATCGACCAACCATTCCATTTGGAACCCTGACCAAAGGTTTCCGCCGCGTACCGAAGACCACCGATCGACCGGGTCACATATTGGTGGCAGTGACCAAGAGTCAACACCAGAACGTCACAGAAGGTGTCACACAACTACGAAAAATTATCTTGAATATTTTAGTAGTACGGTCAGCTTCGTGATGAACCATGATATATATATATATATATATATATATATATATATATATATATATATATATATATATATATATATATATATATATATAGGTACATGTTTGTGCATGACTGATTCCAAGTTATTGTAACAAATACAAGTGCCACCGGAACTGATAAAATAAGCCTGCAGGTTCAAATATATGGGAGAATGCATATTTTATTCGGCGTGACTGATTCGGCGTCAGAAAAATAATTGGACTATTCGGCATAGCCGTTTAGGGGTCAGACTGTTTCGACGTCACAGTCTTTGATCGGAGGCAAATTCCCCCAAAAAGGGATAAAAGCATTGAAACCACCCAACTTTCAATATGACTTTTTATTCATTTAGGGAATTACGGATCCTATTAAAACACTAATGGAATAATGTAAATTAAAAACTTAAATTAAAAATATTGTATTTCTAAAAAAATTAAAAACTTAGTAAAGCTATTTAATCTTAGAAATTACTTCTTCAATTCGTAATTATGAGCAACACCCTTCAGGAATTCTAGAGGATCGAATGATTCAACTTCCATTACAATATTTTGATTCGTTCATCAGTATGTCTATATATTTTTTAGCTTTTTGGGGAGGGGATGGATATCCAGTGATCAACTTTTCGATAAATGCATCACTTGCTTTCTGAACTTTCCGTAAAGCATCAATAAATTTCCAGATTGAAGGATGATGTATTCCTAACTCATATTGCAAACGTCGATAAATATAAAAATGGCTCTAATTACTCTTTTTCTTAAATTGGACAAAGTACTAATTTCACTCCTGAGAGAGAAAGAGAGAGAGAGAGAGAGAGAGAAGAGAAGAGAAAGAGAGAAAGAAAGAAAAGAAAAGAATTTGACTATAACGACGAAGTAGTAATCTGACGCCTAATCGTCCCTCTGCCGAGAAATTCCTATGTCAACTCGGCCACGCTGAATCAGCGACGCCAAATGGGCTACACCGGAACGTCCCATTCCCATTTTATGACGCGTCATGATTCCCGGGACAAAATAATCGTGCCACGAAGAAAATTATTTGAAGAATAATAAGCGTGCAAATAAGTTTTTTTTATTGATTTAATCGTTTTTTTTACGGCTTATCAACCCTTTGCAGTTTATTTAAAGTGATGAAATATTTTTAGATTGTAAGAATTTTTTGAGATAATAATGGTTTAGTCATACACGCTTTATTAATTAACCCATAGCGAGGGGAGGGAGAAGAAATGGATTTCTATCAACTCAGAATTTGATAGACAAACAAGAAATTATAATGTGGATATAAAGTGGGAAATAAATTCTATTTTACAAACTGATTCCTTACTTTTTGGGCACGCTAATATATATAGTTTTATATTCCAGATAATGTAAATAAATCTAAAAGACAAGTCTGTGTGGCTAATCAGTACTTCAATGATTGATTCTACGGCTTATCAACCCTTTGCGGGTTATTTAAAGCCAGAAAATATTTTTAAATTTTAAGAATTTTTTTTTAGATGATAGTTTAATGATGCAAGTCTTACTAATTAATCCATAGCTGAGGGAGAATAATTGAAATCATTCCAAGGGCATTTGCGCTTAAGTGAATATAATGATACCAACTGTAATGTTTCCGAGCCATTATCCATTACACCACCCGCACATCCAAGCTTACAGCGCCGAGGTTTTGGGGAGCGCGGAACCACCTATTAATTGCTGGTGTTCCCAGGTCTACCCTGTTAGGGTCCCAGCTATGGTTAAATAGTTAACCCCCAAACTGGGGTCGAAGGTATAAACATAGGTTTTAATACCAGTAATACATTTTTTAAGAAAAAATATTAACAGCAATACATTTTTTGAAAAAAAATTACCAGTAATAAAAGTCTTCTCGGCATTAAATAACCCATTTAGATGTTGATATGCCGTAGAACAAAACAAAGAAAAACAAACGAGTCTGAATTCTATCAAAATGGCAAAGTGAGGATTGAGCAACTCCAATTCAAATATGACAGCAATAGTCCATTTTTTGGTCTTATCTAGCTTTTATAAAGTTAAAACATATAGGCCGCATAGCGAAAAAAAACAGTTTCTTATATAAATATCTTATTGAGTATCAGTTTATTTTTTAGTTGCACTTAATGATAAATGCACATTATAAAAATATTGAATGACTAGCAGTAGAGCCCGGCATTGCCCGGGGATGTAACAGTAAGAGATAGATCAAGTATCGACCATCATAAAGACTGAAAAATAAAATTGACAAAGATTATTGTTTAAGGTTGACGGACACGCATGTCTTAGTTATTTTTTTTTTTTTTTTTTTTTACGAATTGGTCAAACTCAAACAAAAACATTGTTTTCAATCGTTATGAGTCTACCGATTGAATAGAATTTTATTATAAACAATTGTCTTGTAAATGGAATTTTGAAAGCTCTGAATGTAAAAATAAAGAAAAAAGTGTGCAAGACAATAAGAAACACTACCTGCCAAAAAAGTGAAGTTTTGTTGAAATCGGTTGAAAATGTAGGAAATCCGATCCCATATATAAACAGACACACACACACACACACACACACACACACACACACACACACACACACACACACACACAACCAACCTGGGTTTTATAATAAGTATAACTCGATAACTCGATATTAATAAGTATATAACTCGATATGACTTGTCCCACTTTCATTAATGCCTCTTAATCGTGTTTTCAATTGATTTCGTGCAAAAACAATTCTTTTTCCAATTTTTGGCGCTGTCAGAACCACCGCAAGGTAATTTTGCGTAGTCCTGTGAAGTTTTGTTGAAATCGGTTGAAAAATGTAGGAAATACGATCCCATATATAAACGAACAGACGCACACACACACAATCTGCGTTTTATAATGAGTAAGATGATCTAACAAATCGTATTCATTTAGTAGCCTTTCTATAATCTTTTACAATTTATGATTTTTACTTATTGAATACAGTAAAAAAAATTGGACACAATGTGTATTTAAAGTAGTTTCCGGTTATTATTTTTAGTTAGGAGGACTTGTGTATGTTTAGATTTTATTTGTTTACTTTCTGTGTATCGTTCTCTGAAAAAAAAACCCCAAAAAAACGCTGTGTCACCGGAAATTAACGGCATTCTGACGTTTGAGTAACCGGCAGTAACTTCCGGCCGGGTGCGATACACTTAACCGTGCTTTCAATTAGATTTCGTGCAAAAACAATTGTGTTTTTCCAATATTTGGCGCTGTTAGAACCACCGCAAGGTAATTTTACGTAGTACTGTAAAGTTTTGTTGAAATCGGTTGAAAAATGTAGGAAATCCGATCCAATATATAAACGTACACTCACACACACACACACACACACACACAATCTGCGTTTTATAATAAGTAAGATTATTAGGCATATTTTCTTTCTTTCTTTTCAGAAAAGGACATGGTTGTCGTGTAATTGTTTTCTTCTTGCTTTGTTTTTCATTATTCAGATAATGGAATTTAGGATACTTCAGACTGTACTCCGTTTTCTAAATCGTTGTCTCAGTGCCTTCAAGAGTGATGACCAATTCTTGGAGAAAAGACCCAATTACACACAGATGTCTTTACATTCTACGGTATCTTCACCAAATCAAGTTAGTTTACATTCTGTGTTTAGATTCTTCATTTTTTAGGTTTTTTTTTTTAAATATATTCTTTGAATGTCTGGAATTTAAGTTTGCTTTGTATTGTAGCTTCGATTATTTTTTTTAATTCCTTTTTGTTGCCAACAGCCAAATGTGAATCACTTTTATTTATTCATTTTTAATTTGCTTCCCTTGAAAACTCGTATCAGAACGTGAGTCAAACATTTCAGCACATGCGCAATCATTATAATGGCATTTCATTATGACACGACCGGATTATCAAAATGACTCCTACCTGTCTCATTCTGTTCCTATCTATCTATCTAATTCTGTTCATATCTATCTATCTATCTATCTATCTAATTCTGTTCATATCTATCTATCTATCTATCTATCTATCTAATTCTGTTCATATCTATCTATCTATCTATCTATCTATCTAATTCTGTTCATATCTATCCATCTATCTAGCTAGCTAGCTAGCTACCATATATGAATGAAATGTGTTACTACTGACACCGGAGTTTAAACGTGAATCTCTAGACAATGAAAATGTAGACCGCCATTTACTATAAATAGAGATATCATGCCACTGACTGCGTGGTTACAATTACGTGTTGTACAATCAAGTGTTGAACTCTCTGCTTTCGGGCAGTGAAGAACACAGACGGGGCTATGCCTACGGGAAGAGTCTCGTCTGGGGAGGTAGACTAACCGGGCCCCGTGTATGCGGGGTCTACGCGAAATTTTTGCTCAAGCCTACGGGCTCGGATTCGCCCCACTTAAAAATCGGTCTTGTGCCACATCCTGCATTGTGGGGAAGTTGGTAAATACCTGTTACAAATACACGTTGACTATTGTGTTAAACCGGACGTTAAAGCCGAGCGTATTAACTGATAAGTAATCAATAATCTTTCCGTTGACTCTTTACATCCTTGTTGTTAATGTATTTTAATTGCGTTTGATAATTAAATGCTTTACTATTTTACATTAAAGTATTTCTGTTATTTTTTGTATTATGTACGTGCGACGGATTACAAAAGTGGCGAACGAGGATTCGCATTGAAGTCTCGAAGGAAAAAATACGTCGTAACAGGATATTCAGTAAATATTTACCACTTCACAAAAGTGACGACACGTGCAACTACAAAATGTTCTCAGGACTACAGATAAATAATAAATAAATTAAATTAGCAGATTACAAAAAAAATGGAAGGATTAAAATCTGTCATGATTCAAATGTTGGGACAACAATTATAACAATAAGAACACAAAGTTCTGGAATTATTATTAAATACAACTACGGCGGAAAGAACGTCAAATTTCTTCACTCCAGATGTTGTCGCCATGTCAATTAGCGAATTTTTAAACAACCCGGACAAAGGAATGATATTCCCAGCTTATTATAGAAGATACGAAGAAATTTTCAAAAAGGGTTGTTTGCACTGGGAAGATGAAAATAAAGTTCGCTTTTTATTAAGAAAACTGTTTTCTGCGGAACATGAAAGTACGTGAATTTTTTTATCACAACCCCCCCCCAAAAAAAAACCCAGGTGAGATAGATTTTAATGAAACTATATTAATACTATCGAAAATTTTCTGTGATAGGAGTTCATTATTCAATACACGTTGGTAATATCTTAACTTAATAGAGGGTAATAATGAAGATTTTGTTACGTAGCTGAAGCAGTGAACCGGGAATGTGAGAAATTTAAATTAAATGAACACCGGATTTATTCAAATGCTTAATATTCATACAGGGCTTAACTGCTAATAAGGACGCGGAAATAAGATCCATAATACTACTAGAGATGGATCCCAAGTTAACTCTCCAGAAAATAGTCGTAGAGTGTCAGCGCATTGTTAATCTTAAACTCTATACCGCAAGGATTGAAGAAAAAGACATTTCAAACGTACATAACGTCTGGCCATTTTAAAAAATTATACACCTTTTTTCAATATCTAATGTCTTCCACGGTTGTTGGGGTAAACATTTCAGGAGTAATTGTTTAATAGAACAAAAAATCCTACCAATGTGGAAAGATGGGACACAAAATTACTCCTTGCAAATACAAAGAAAAAATAGTAGAGCATATGTAAACGCGATAAATACATTGTGTAAAGTCAAAAAACAAAGAAAAAACTAACAACAAAAATTCGGCGAGCGTGTCTTTAACTGAGCTAGAAATATCTCAAAAGAGGAAATTTGTTTTTGTTAAAATTAATAATGTAAAAATAAAACTACAACTGGATACAGAGTCTGATATAACCATTATCAATGAACAGACACGAAGAAAAATTGTAAAACTCAGGTTATTAAATTCTGGAAAAATTGCTCGTGAAGTTACAGGGAAGAAATTTAACTTTATGAGTGAATTCACCTGCAACATTTCTTTTATTGCTAAAACTAAAAAGAAGCGACTGTGTTTGTATTAAAGAATACAGCTAATTTATTTGGAACTGATTGGATTGCAATATTTGATCTATGGGAACTCCCAATCGTCTATTCTGCAACAAAATAAATATTGTTACCTCTACGGCTAATATGGCAACCGAAAAATCAAAGAATTAAAATGAGTTTTTCAGAAGTCTTCTCAGAAAGCCTAGGTACGTGCACGTAAACAAAAGATAAATTTGAAGTAAAAGAGAATACAACACCGGTATTTAAACCAAAAAGAAGTGTACCTTTTACAGCGTTAGAACCTATCAATAAGGAATTAGACAGAGTAGAAAAATTAGGAGTTTTATCAAAAGTAAACTATCCTGAATGGGCATCACCAACAGTTTACGTAGAAAAAAAAAAAAATAAATAAAATCCGCGCTGATTTTTCAAGGGGATTAAATAAAAGTTGGAACGGGATTCTGACCCGCTTTTCAGATATCGAAGAAATTCTTAGCGGAAATATTCCTTTTTTTTTTTTTTTTTTTTTTTTTTTTTGAAATCCAAGAAAGAACTTTTGAAACCGAATTTATTTAGTTAAGTTGATTTTATTATTATTCTTCTATTCTTTTTTGTTGAACTGATTTATTTTTTTCCCTTTATCGTTTTCTTTTAGTTTTTATTTTTTTTCTCCTTGTCGGCTTTAAGCCGCCATCTTTAATTTTATCTTTCTGGTGTATCAAAGCTTCACCAGTTCACTTTTTATTGTTTTATTTCATTCTTAGTTCATTTATTTTTTTTATTTTTTGCTTTCAGTTAGAAATTAAAGGCCTAAATATTGTTTTCCTTTGACTTTTTAATATTTCCTTGTCAGCCGTCTTATTCGTACCCTCCCCACTTAGGCTTTTCATTTCTATTTTTTCTAGGCTACTTTCCATGGTTATTTTTAACTTTTTTTCCTCCTTGGGTGAAATTTATTTTTATTTAAACCCTTCAGAGTATTTCATAATGCTTTTCGTAGTACTTTTAAACTATCTTTATTTTTCTTTACGAACTTTTATTTTTAATTTATGCCCACTGTGCGTTTTTTTTTTCCTGGTCAAACCAGTTTCTTTTTAGAGTTTCTATTTTTTGGTATTATTTCTTTAATCTCTTAACCTTTCGTGGTTAATTCTTGGTAGTTTTCACCAAATTTAATCCCAGCATTCATTTCTTCGTATAGCCAGGTTCTTGATTGTATTTTTGAGTCTGTATTATTTCTCTATTTTCTTTCGCGGTAAATTCCTTTGCTTTGCCAATTTTTTTTTTCTTAATTTATCTTTTTAAACAACATTGTTTTCCTGGTTAAACCAGTTTTTCTTATTGATTTTGGATTGTTTATTTCACATTTTATTTTATATTTCCGGCTAACTTTTCTTTTCCATACCTCTCCCCTTATTTCTATATAGTTTACCACGAGTAAAAAAAAAAAAATTGCTTACACGTTTTAAAAGAACAATATGGCCAACCAAAGTCGGTAGATCCAAAACGATTTGTTCAGATCAACATTCAAAAATGTCGCGCCTTATAAAAATGATACTTCGGGGTACTCGGAATTAAAAGGTTCCCAAAAAATGTCAGCGGAAAAACTGTTTCTATGGAGGCTAATAATGGCCAGAATTTGTCCGAAGAAAGTACGGCGGCCAATAATGCCCAAATTATGCCCACAAAAATTTTAGAGAATCATAATAGCCAAAAGATGACGAAGAAAAGTTCGGGGGTGGGGCATTAATGGTCAATATGTATACAGTAAAAAGATAGAAGACCATCCGGGCAAAAATGAAAATACTGAGGCCGAGGAACCGCCCTGTTGTTGAAAGTCCTCCTAAATGCATTATCAATATTGCAGAGTTTTTGGAGCGAGCCAAGATCGATCATCTCCTGTCAAGAAAATGGGGGAGGTAATCGTTGATATTTGACGATGTTGAACACAGAGTTGAAGATTTCAGCCAAGGTCTTAGCCGGCTGTTTTCAGGCTGTCCTCCCTAGTTTGATTGGTCCCGAGCAGACTAGGGATGTGAAGGGCAGGACTATTCAAGACAACTTTCATTTGGTACGATTGATCATCGAACAAATCGACAGTGACGCCGCGCTGATCAATTTAGATCAGTTCAAGGCTTTCGATAGGGTTGACCATCGCTGGAGGTTGTCCTTTCCGTCGCTGGTTTCGGGCCGTACATTCGAACTTGGATTCGACTTCTGTATGAGTCCCCCCGGTGTGCTGGTAGAAGTGAATGCAGTAAGATCGAAACCTTTCATTTTATTTCGCTCCATTGGTCAAGTTTGTCCGCTTTCGCCTTTGCTGTGGAAATTCCCTACCTGTTGCTACTATTTCGTCCAGGTACTCCACCTATGCTGACGACGTTTCGGTTCTTGTGTCAAGCAGAGCCGAAATTGACGAAGTCGGCAAAGAAATCAAGGGGTACGCGACGGTGACAGGTGCCAGGATCAACCGCTATAAGTTACTTGGCTTGCGGTTGGGTTCGTGTAAGAGAGTTTCAATTCTGGGATCAATTCCCTCTGGACGAACAAGCCGGTCAAGTACCGGTTTTGAGTCCAAATTGGCTGGAAAAAATTACAACCTTGAAAGTAAAAGTTGAAAAAAAAAAAAAAAAAAAATTTTTATACTTTGCACAAAAATCAAAGGCAAAATTTAATACCTGTAAAAAGACAACGTACAATCAATTTAGAGAGTTGAAATCTAACGCAAAAGATTCTTGGAATTATAAAAAAAATATATAAATTATTATTATGACGGTCCATGGAAGAGTTTCCTTTCTTGCAAGATTGACAACGCAAAAACGGCCTTTTTCATGCCCCACTTCAAATTGTTAAGTAAGATTTAAAGAAAAAAATAAAAATGGGAATATTACTGGAAGTAACTCATTTTTATTATGCGCTAATCTACTTATGTACACAGAAAGAATTTTAATGCCATCAACGTTGAAAAGACGTATGCTAAAAGATTTTCACGATGGACACCCAGGAATCTCAAGGATGAAATCCTTAATGAGGTTTTATACGTATTGGATTAGAATGGACCAAGACATTGAAAATTTAGTCAAATCATATAGAGATTGCGCTCTGGCAGCGAAGTCACCACTTATAAAATTTCAACCTTGGCTAAAAACCTATATTCCATGGTCCAAAATAGACTTCGGAGGACCGTTAAACGAAGCATGTTATCTCGTGGAAAGAGATAGTTGCACTAAATGGCCAGAAATATTAAAATGTAGAAAACCGTCTTCCATGGTAACTATAAAGTTTTACATGAGATTTTTGCAACATTCGGTGTAAATATCGTTACAGGTAACAGCATACAATTCACGGCTAGAGAATTTAAGTTTTTCTGTAAATCATTAACAATAGAACACATTACAATGCCCTCTTCTCAATCAAGAAGTAAGGGACAGGTTGGACGGTTTGTCGATACGTTTAAATGGGCACTAAAAATAAGTCAGGGGGAGATGAGGTAGATAAAGTAATGCTGCAATAATTTCTAAGCGTTTTCAGAATAACACCAAACCCGAACACCATTTCTGGAATGTCGCCTGCAGAGTTGATGTTCGTTAGGAAGATTAAGTCCGTATTTGATAAATTATTACCAGAACGTTAGGCGAGAACATCAAGAAACAACAATAATATAATTAAATATTTCAAACTTGGAGATTTAAAAAAAAAATGTACCAACGTGGAAAAGAATTCTAGGAAGACTGCGTTATAAAAAAAACTGATTAGCAAAATGAGGTACATGGTACAAGGACAAAAGCGACACCTTAATCAGTTAAAAGAAAGATTCACTAAGTCTACGGAAAGAGGTACCTATGGAAATAATGTATAACGCGTTTGACATTCCCACTTCCCCAGAAATTATTGAACCAAAGATTTACAGTAGGGGAAAAAGAACAGCAACGAATTATTTAAATATTGAACCAAAACTGAAAAAATATAAACTCTAGAGAAGTCATCTCAAAGGGGAAGTTTCAAATATGAATGAAAAGTGTCACTGCTGACACCGGAGTTTGAACGTGAGTATTTAGACACTGAAAATGTAAACCGCCATTTACTATAAATAGAGATATGATGCCACTGACTGGGTGAGTGGTTATAACTATGTGTTTGACTATTGTGTCAACCCGGACGTTAAATCGAGTGTCGCGTGTTTCAAGACGAATTAGTACTTTTCTTAGCAGCTCTCCTCGACTGATATATGGAATCACGCGTCTGTTTGCCCGTGTATATGTGTGTGTGTGTGCGTATGTGGGTGTCTACCTCCTTGTACGGGTATGTGTGAATACGTGTGTATAGCAATGTGCGTGTGTGTCTGTGCGTTTGTGTATGCATGTGTGTAGGAGTGAGTGCGCGCATACTCATGTGCATATAGATCATTTTTTTCTTCCATCAAATTAATTTAATCTTCTTTTTTTAACAGAATGGTGTCACACAAAGTCTGTTTTCCGTGATGCTGGGAAACGACACTGTCGACCATTACGAAATTGTCCGAGTGGAAAGCAGACAGAAAAGACAGTTTGAATTTCTTCAGATTGGAGAATGGCGCGCCAATAACAATGGAATCACACAAACAAGTGAAACGTTTTTCCCAAATTCTCAAACAGGATTTGGTAACCGCGTTCTCAAAGTCGCTTTCAATCAAGTGAGTCCTTATCTTTTAAAATGCATTTTTTGTGTATTCTTGTTCTTTTCTTAAGGGAGATATGTTGATAGAATTATTTTCATATCAGACCTAGCGATACTTGAACTCATACATGTTTTGTTTTTTTCTTAAATCTTTGATGAAATTTCTTTATCTGCTTTAGGAAAGTAATGGCGGAAAAAGCTGTTTCATTCCGTTTGGTCTTTTTTGTTTACCTCGTTTCTATGAATAGAATTAGCAACGTAACGACAAAATTTCATGGAGGTTACTAGATTTTTCTGTTTTGGAATACTTACAGTATTTACTTGTGCATAATACGAGAAATTTTGAACAAAAATTAAAGGCAAAAAAGGGGGACGTATTAAACACAAATAAACATTTTCAGAATTTTTTACTCAGGTTAAAGAAACCTCTGATTTGAAACATCAAGATTGCAATTTTGCTCACAAGATAAAGTTTCTTTATATTTTGATTTTTTTTTATGAAGTTTTCTCTAATGAAAAACAATATTTTTTTCATTTTCATAGTTTATTAATATATATTGTCATCCACAGACAGACTGTTTTGCTGTATCACAACTCATCAGTGTGGTTAGACATCCGATTTCTTCAAGCCGGGATCGAAACCCGACTGATTCAGCAACAGTCTGAGATTTTCCCCTAAGCCCTCGGCGCACGGTTGAAAGACTTATTCTGTGAATAAACATGCCAATGACTGAGAGAGCTCAATTCAAAGAGGGGAAAGAGCCTTGTAATATTAGTAGTAATAGTCATTGTTTATAAATTCGCACTTATTTTCCAAAAGTACACAACCGAATTTAAGTTTTTTGGGTGAGTATATATTGTCATCAACAGACAGATTGTTTCGCTGTATCACAGCTTATCAGTGTGGCTAGTCATCTGATTGCTTCAAGCCGAGATCGAAACCCGACTGATTCGGCAAAGAAATATAATAAATTCATATCAAACAGAAAAGTATGATAGATTAATTAACACCTTAAAATGTATTACCAGGTATGTCCAGTTAGCACCTTTCCCTTAAAATTCGAAAATAAATTTTGAAACGAAAATTAAAAAACGAAACATGCAATATCTAAACTTCCGGTTCATTTCTATTCTTTAATATCGTGAAAAATTAAATATTTTAATGAAATATATGTACGACATTAAGATTTTAATTGATAATATGGAACAACTTTTGAAAAGAAATAGGGATGGCTTTACTACGAGGTCGTATCATACTCAAGCAATTTATTTCCTGTTTTAAGCTCCAGAAACACAAAATTATATTATACTCAAGTCGTATTATACCCAAGAACATCCGGTAAGTTTCTGGCTGGACTCGGAGCGTAGCGGGGATTGGTGTGTCACGTTCAAATTCCTATTGTGGGCGTTGCGTTAACCTTATTACCAATACACTTAGAAAGGTACGAATCTACTTCTCCGTCCCAGCAGACTTGATTGGCGACTGTGAAAGGAAAACTCTAACTTTGTAGATGTATAATAAAGTAAGGTCGTTTAAGAAAAGAAAAAAATCACTTAATAAACAGCGACACAAGTTTGAAATATATCGCATTACTGAAATAGGATATAATTAAAACGGCCACAAGTCACGCGAAAAAAAAAAAAATGGTAAAAATAAAACAGGATACAACAAAGTTTTTTCCATTGGTCTTTGAACTAACTAATGTGGAACGCGCAAGAAGGTGAGGTTTCCGGGTAAAAAATAAGTATTTCTTCCTCCAAATTCATTTACTGAGATTTTTGTCTAGATAGGGAACAGGTGGACTTAAATAACGAGTCAGGAGTAGGAAAGTTCTCTCATTAACCTTCCTTGCTCTCTCCTTCGTTGGCGATTGGTCGGTAACATTTCCCTGTTGGAAACAATACAGATATGCAGATACAGACTCCACGCGTTGTGCCATTTATTATGACTAGCAAAAATTCCGCATAGTGAAAAAAAATGCCTTTTGATTTTCATTGAGAAACCGAGACGGTACGACATTAAGGCATTGACCTGAGAATGCCGATGCAACCCACTACGAAGCGACGACCGTAGCTAGGCTAAATACCAGCGCAAATTGTTAGTGATAATAGCACACAACTCTGAATTCAAAACTAGTCATTAGTGGAGTTATCAACTCTATCCCCGTAAAAAACTGCTACAGTGTTGTGGAGTTATTTCGCAGTGAAGGCTTGTATTTGTACTAAATCGGTCCTAAAATAGGTTCGACGTACAAAACGTTAGAAACTTGATATAATAGGTATTACGCAGAGTAATCTTGTTGTGGTCGCTGACTACTTTCGTATTCGACTAACTGTCGACTACTGTCGTCCAACATCGACCGACTGACCTTCGTTTCTCTTATTACTCCTACTTATATTAGGTGGGAGAGTCTATTAACTATAGAATAGGTGTTTCACCATAACATACAGAGAACATGGTTGTAACTTGAAATGTAGTGAGGCTGTGTTCCTATGTTACAAAGGGAAGTTTACATGACTGACATACATACAATATATATTTACGATTTAATTCTTAAAATCTTGGTCGGGGGGAATGTTCACGATATTTCAACATACCTGGGGAGGGGGAAATGTTCACGATATTTCAAAATCATCTTTCATTTAAGAATTTGAGGATTTTTATGCGATTTATTTAAGAATTTTAAATTAAATATTAAATTGTTTTACTTCATAATTTTTTCGGGCCATCGTACCTTACCGAACTGACAATATTTTTTCATGTTTTTATTATTTTTTTGATCTAACATGAAAATTGCTCACTGTTCATGTCAAGAGATAAGAAATAGAACTCATGAAGATTGTCAAATACAGTGCAACCTCGGTTCTTGAATGCCGAACAGAAAATTCGCTTCGGTTATCGAACAAAATTTCGGTTCTCGAACAACATTGTCGAACCGAGTTAACCCGAACATTCGTGTGTTGTGGCGTGCTTTTCTAATTTTATTTTACTGTGACTTTTCTCTACATTGATTTCTATTGGAAAAACAGTTTCGGTTTACGAATATTTCCGCTTACGAACGACCGTCAGGAACGAATTAAATTCGTGAATCGAGGTTCCACTGTACTCCTTTACAAACATGAAGAATCTAAGAATTTAAATGAATAAATTTGAATCCTTTGAGTGAAATTTTCCTTTTCAAACTCACTTTTGGGGATTATTAGGTGTGCGGAAAAGTTCTCAGAGCTTTTTTTCGAAGACTAGAGATTGAAGATCCTGTTCTTCGCTAGAAACTTTCGCACACAATAAATTACTTATTTCTTCACTGTCAATATGGACGCCTGTACGTGTCTGCCAATCCATCCACTATTATTAGTTTGTTCTGAGTGCGCAATGATTCTAGCCTTATAAAAGACTTGGCTGAACCTAGTAAATCTATATTGACATGGCTGACCATATATGGAATGAAAAGGGAGATCACCGCCCTCTATCAGGTGAAGTTGAAATAATAGAGAAGATCACTGGAAAATACGAAAAATTATGAAATCAGCGCATATGCTAGGCCACAAAAATTTCCAAAGCCAGCCAAGAATAGAAATGAATACAATATGGGAACCAGTAATAGAGGATACTATAGAAAAAATAATAGCAACAAAATTGCAATAGTAGCTTTCGACCGTTGTACATTCTTCTTCAGGTGACTGGAATTTCGAACCGAATCGTTTATTTCGTCCACCGGGGTAGATTGTTCTAGTTCCACGTGCCAGGCCTCTTCCGAATATCTCTGTATCAGTTATCTCTCTTTTTAACTCACAAATCTTTGGGTCAAGTCACTGAATTCAACCAACGCTTTTATCCACTGTGCCAAATGTGACACCCACTGGTGGTCGCAGCGCCAATAAGTGACACTGCGCTGTCAGCCTGTGGTCAACCCACAGTTGCGGTGCGAAGCTGTAAGGTTTCTTCCACCAGCGTTTGGGGTTGACTCCTTGTCGCTGCCACCAGCCTGTGTCCCGGTCGATCAGGTTGTTCCTGGTTCGATACCGGCTTTGTCGTTCCCAGCTCACTTCCAACGTCTGGTTACCGAAGTAACTACTTTGATCTCAAGTCTAACCTACCCACGTTGTGACTTTGAAGTAGACGAAATCAATCAGGCATGGGGCCGTAGTGCAAGCTGAATCCGTGGTGAAGGTGATATCGCACAAGCGTAAGTAAAAGAAGCAAAAGAAACAGAACTCAAGAGGTTCAAATATGTTAAGAAATAACAAATTATCTTTATCCGTCTGTTATATATAGGAGTGTGTTTCTCTCCCAGTCCGTTTCTATGGATTTGTGAAACTTTTGCGTTTCTTAAGCGAGTTTTGGTATCTTAAGTCGTTCGTCAATATAACTTACTCTAGGTAGGAAGTCGAAGTCGAAAGGGAGTGTAATTTGTCGGTCAGCTTCTGTGAGGCAACACTCTGACTCTGTCCAGAACTGAACTCCAACTCTAACTGCGAATGAACTGTCAAACTGCCCGGGGACGTTCGTTTATATGGATACCGACCTAAACCTGATGTGGGGCCCGACGTGGTTTGGATTCATCGATAATTCTCGATTCCCAACAAGAATTCACTTTGTTCTTAGGCCAGGAAAATTAATTACTCCCATTTTTGGAAGATTAATCACTTTCCATTTCGAGGGTTTCTCCCTTGTCCGTGAGGGAAGGTCGGAGAGGAGTTATCCTCCGAGACTCTTCCTTTCTCACATTGGTATCTCATACTAATCCCCTCAGTGTGTGTTAACAACTTCTCCGTCTTTCTCATACATTCACCTCCGCCTATCACCCATGCTACCAGTTGACCAATGATCTCTCGGCTTTGTGGGTGTGGCTAGACTGGCCCTCTTAAAATTATTAACCAGAATTTTATTTATAAAATCCTTTTTTTTCTTTTTTCCTTCGGCCAAAAACCTAGATTTCCAAATAATTCTTATCACATCTTTCTTTTGGGGACACCCAAAATTCACTTAGTCAGATCTCTCTACCGACTCATCAATCACTGCCAAAACCCGACATTTGACTTTTAACTGGGAGGTCCGTGTTTACCTGAGAATCAAATTCTTTTTTCTCATGCCTTAAAATCCTCTTATCACCAGATGCCCATTTTCGTCGACGCTGTGTCTGACGTCAACAGTTTTAAAAAAATAATAATACGATTTTCTTCCTCATGCCAGAATTCTAACACACACCAGATGGTTCTCTTCGTTGGACCCAGAAATCAAAATTAAATGATATCTCTGAAAGATAACTAATATCGATTCTCTCTGCCTGTATCGCGGTCGTCCGAATTTTTTTTATGACCGCCATATGTCGGACGGCTTTTGTTTTTCTTTCTGAATTCTGTTTCCCTTGGTGCGTCATTCCCTAATCATGATATTAATAAGTTTTGACAGAATCTCATATCTCGCTTTTTCTTACGGATTTTCTGTCTCGTGCGAAAAGTATCTTTCTTCGTAAATAAAATAAAATCTTCTTTTTAATGTCTCTCAGTCTATCTTTCGATATAACTCTTTCTCGCCTTAAGTCTTTTCTGCTTTTTATTTCTATGGTTAATTAGTTAGCCAATTACCATAGCTAAATAGTGTCACACATGTGTCTTTGAGGACATCAGTGTATGAATTTTGTATGGATCATCCGCTGCCAACAAAATCGAGCAAAAGAATATATATTATAAACAAGAAAACGTCTTCATGAGAAATACCCTACAACGTCATAACTACCCCGGGTACATGACAGCAGCTCCGACAAACTGGGATAGAAGGGTGCAAGAGGATAACACTCAGCCTACTTTATATAAAGGGATTATCGGAAAAAATATAAAAGATCTGTGGTCCATATAACATCAGGACGACCTTCAAAAGTAGTTCAACACTTCGCGGACACCTCTTCCGTATAAGACCTTCCATAGAAGAGAGCATAATTAAGAACTGCGTGTACGCTACCCCGTGCAGCTGTGGTAAGAAATATAATGGAGAAACAGGCCGTCAACATAAGATAAGACCACAGGAACACCGTAAAGCTGTAAAAAGAGGGGGGATAGAAAAATCAGACGTAGCTAACCACATATGGAGGGAAAATGGAAATCACCGACCCCTGTGGGATGAGGTTGAAATGATATACAGGGAACATCACTGGAAAATACGAAAACTTAAGGAATCAGCACATATTCCAGACCACAAAAGAGAGAGAGAGAGAAAATAGTAGAAATTGTAATATAAGTTCTGGTAAAAATTGTTACTGGGACATTTGGTTTATAAGTCCTATAAATTCACTCACTGATGTCCTTAAGGATAAAAGCGTTGGTCAAGTAATTCAAAAAGTGATTTGACCCAAAGAGTTGTGAGTTCAATACCTGCCTACAGCAGAGGGAACAAGAACTTGGAAAGTTGAGTTACCGAAGAGAATTAACTGATGCTGAGATATCCCCAAAGAAGGCATGGCACGTGGAATTAGAACAATCTATCTCTATCAACTAAATAAAGGGTTTGGTTCGAAATTCCAATGTATATCACCTGAAGAAGGTCGCAGAAACATCGTGAATATTACAATAAAAATGTCCGAACGATGGCGTAAATAGTTCCAATATCTCAGAAATATAGACAGTCTATTGACTTCTAAAAATCGCTTTCCTTTTTTTCATTTTCCAGATTAAGCCTTACATCAGCAAGAAAAAAGGCAGCAATCCTACTGAATTTGTTGGCTTTAACGTTGATATTCTGGAACAACTGAGTTTAAAATTAAATTTTAGGTAAGATATTTTCCCGCTCTTTTCAAGTTCTTTGCTTACAAATCAATTTTATTTTTGTGAGAAAAAATATATTTGGATATCCGTCGTTTAAAATGAATGCAATTACATATTTTATAAATATTTAAATATATTTAATTTACTTTATACTATTTACATTGTTCGGACTGTTGTTCTCATCTCCGGCCTTCTTCAGGTGACATATGTTGCAATTTCGAACCGAATCCTTTATTAAGTCCACCGGGGTAGATTGTTCTAGTTCCACGTGCCATGCCTTTTTTGGATATCTCAGTTTCAGTTATTTCCCTTTAGTAACTCAACTCTCCAAATTTCTGTTCACCTCTGCTGTGGCCAGGTATTGAACTCACAACTCTTTGGGTCAAGTCACTGGATTACTACTATGAGGCTATGACGAAGGGTAGAGTCTCGTTTGGGGTGGTAGACAGCAACCCAACCCCGTGTATACGGTGTGTACAGGGAATTTTTTCCCCGATCCTATGGGCTCGGTTTTGTCCTACGTTAAAACTTTGTACCACATACTGCCTCGCGGGGAGGTAAGGTAAATAACCTTGCTTCGGCAATTAGTTGTAGATTCGTCTCCAGCTGTGCTGGTCAAACTCTCTGCCTCCGGGCTGAGAGGAACCCAGACGAGTCTATGCCGGTACCTTCAATGAAAAATTACCCTTTTTTTAGTAGTGTGGCCCACCTTATGATGAATTATGCCTCACGCTGTCCATTGTTCTAAAAAAGGTTGCCCATGCCTGCTGTACCCAATATTTTCAGCCTTGTGTCACATCTAAGCTACACTTAGAAAGCCACCATGCTACACATGTAAGCAAAAAGACAGTTTAACGGACATTAATCTGTTGATAAGCCTTACTTTTTTTTCTTTCCAACATTATGATTTATTGCTCATACCAGAGTGGGGAGAAGATATCTTATTTCAAATTAAAATTGTGTATATATGTATATGCATTTGACTGTATGCAAATTAAATGGCACAAGTAAATGTAAGTTATCAACGCACAACAACATATGCATATAATTTAATACACGCAGGCAGAGTCACACACAGACAGTGTGTGACGGACAATCAGCTATTCTTTCTTTAATCACTAAAACTTTTTGCAACACACTGACGCCACTTGAAATCCTCACAGTATTTAGTATTGTTGAAGTTATCGCTAAGATTTTTTGTTGTGATTTACAAACTCTACGTTTCATTCAATTTCGAAAAACAATCAATGAAATTTGAAGAAACTGATTTGTTTGAAAAAATACTTTGATAAAAACCCTACATTCTGGTTTAATAATTTCTTTAATTTAATTTAATTTTATAGGACTTATAATAACAACATTTTAAAGAAAATTTTGTTTTTACTTTTCCCTTTTTAACAGCGAAAAATAAATTCTTAGGATTTCTTTTTCTTGAGCATACAACATACAACAGACCATGCGTAAATATTTCTTTCTAGAACCAAATTGTTGGCTTTGTGATTTGTTTATAGTTCTCAAAAACGCAGGGCGAAATGAAAAGTGGATTTTTGTATATATAAAAACTTAAAGAAAAAATATGCAAGAAGCAATATTGCATTTTTTATTAAAAAAGTATTTATTATATAAATCATTAAATTGATTTTTAAGATAGTGGGTGTATTTTGTATGTTAAATAATAAAACTTAATTTTTCCCAAAACATTAATGAAAATTTATTGTACTAAGCTAGGCACCCGAGTAAAACCAACTGTACTTTGTACCCCCTTGCCTGTTTGTACATCTCCCCAACATTTGGTTTTGATCGGTCAATGTATATCAAGTCTGACGGACGGACGAGCGGGTAGAAATCACAGAATTTAATATACATATAGATAAATTTTAACCTGTTCAAGGCGATATTGCCATTAAGGTGCAAGGGATCACTGGGAGTGAAAGAGAATGTGAAGATATTAATGAGGAGAAAGAGCAATAAAAAAAAAAAAACAGGAAGACAAGATGGCGATTGGCATTGCATTTAAATTTTTAAAGGTTGTAAGTAGTAAGGAAGCAAGAAATCGAGAAAAGTTAACAGGTGTGAAGTTTGAGAAAAATACTAGAATTTACGGTTACTTCTAGCTTGTTCAACAGCAAAAAGCTGAGACCTAACTGACAATCTAGTAGTACGCTTAAATTTATTCAGTCGAGGAAGCAAGTAGGAAAGCTTATCAGATCATTTGCCATGAAAATATTTGTAGAAGAGATAGAGAGAAGTCACGGCGGTGGCAGAGGGACTGAATCCGAGATGCCAGGATAGGACCGATGACATTGCAGATCCTTCTTTGGATTTTGTCAGAAATCTGGAGATATATAGCAGGAGCACCAGACAAGATATAGTAACAGCATTCAATGCACGGGCGAATGGTAGATTTGTAGATGAGCAAGATGGATTCTGATGAGAAAGATTATCTAAGATGACACAGTGAACCCACTTTTCTAGTAATTGATTCAATCATTCAATTTCAGATCAATAGAAAAGTTGAACCCCAGTAGATGCAAAGATTTCCTCTCCTGGAGATTAGCTTCAGTTATGCTGATGGAAGACAGAAAAGGTGATAAAATTATGGCATGCTGATTAAATTATAGCAGTTTTGTTTGGGAGGAGTTAAAATTTACAAGCCATTACTTGCCCCAGTTAACCACTGATTGGGGATCATTTTCGAAACCAGCTGCCAGTTTTACTTTGTCGGTCCTATCAGACTTACTAGATTTCGTTTAAAAATATTTCATGTAAAATTTGAATGTTTTCATGCTACAATAAAAAGATGGTTTGTTAAGTTTAACGCATCCAATACTAAACTTCTCTCCATTAAACATCTGACAGAAAACCTCTCTGCCTTCCATCGGCATGGCTGATGCTAACCTCTAGGAAAGTGACACGTTGCGCCATCTCGAGCTAACATTTTCATCTGACATGAAGTGGAAAGACTATATTGAATCCATTGCTAGGTCAGCTGCTAAGTAAGTTGGTTTACTCTGTTGTGCGTGACACATTTTCTCTCCGGAATCTATCTTATATAAGTCTACCATTCATCCATGCTTATAATATTGCTGCTACATATGGTCCGGTGCCCCTGCTATTTACCTTGAGCTCCTTGTTAAGATTCAGGGAAGCATCAGCAATATCATTGGTCCTGATCGGGTGCTTCGGCTTCAGTTACTTTTAGAACCGCCGTAAGGTTGCCTCTCTGTCTCTTGTCTATAAATACTTTCATAGTAATTGTTCGGGTGAGCTCTTCGCTATGATACCTAGAGTTTTTTTTTTCAAATTTTAGCGCAGTATTAGACTGGCATCGAAATATAATCAATCTGTCCTGATTAATCTTTTCTCTTTCTGTTCATTATTAATGTTTCTGTTCGTAATTCTGCCACACCCTGTAGCCCCTTGTTTCTTAGTGGCATTACTGTCTTGCTTGGGTTGATACCGATTTAAAAAATAATTTATGCGAATGAATTTAAAAAAATCAACAATTTTTGCTAAACTGATTTCAATAAATAATGCAAAATATGATAAAATGTGTAAGATTTGACATTTTTCCACATATCTTTTTGTGTTACAAGATTAACGCTTTACCTTCATTAAAAATGTTTTTTGGTTTGTTTTGACAAGAGAAAGACGTTTGCTTCGAATTCTCGATAAACTCTCTCAGACAAAAAATATTGGTTGGCGGAGTAGGTAATGGATGCTCCAGTTATTGCGTAGCAGTAACGACTTATTTAAGACGTTGCATACTGAGAAAGACAATATTCGGAAAATTCTATTGAACTTCAAACGTCATGATCTTTTCAGTTGGAACATTCAGTGTACGGGGCTTGACCCGGAGCGAGAAGCAAGAGCAGTAACTTCTTAGACATACATTGCCAATGGATCCAGAAATGCCCAGCTAACAAAGCCTTGGACTTTTACTTTGAAAAGACTGACTACAGACAACACTGAAAACGAGACATTCAAAGAACAAGGCAGAATGATCTCACTTTTCCTTTGGAGAAGTTTACAATCAAGGAAGATCTGCAACGAATCTGCAAACTTACAGAGGACAGAGAAGGGTGGCAAAATATTGTCGAATCAGTAAACAATGTCACTGAAGATGAGAGAACACGTTAATTCATGACCTCAAATCGAAACAGTTTTGATGATGATGATGATGAAACAAATAAAAATAATAACATCTAATATAGCAAACTGCAACACCTCTAAAAAAACGTATTTGGAACTAAAATGTCTTTCTAAATTTCTTTTATTATTCAGATATATTTTGATAGAAACACCGGACCAGTTATTTGGGACGCTAAATAAATCAAGTGGAGAGTGGAATGGAGTAATCGGAATGACAGCCAGAAATGTACGTTTTCTGATTTTCTCAAAGAAAATCTTGAGATGGCATTAATGTAGCAATTGTTGTTCGTTCTGTGACATAAGGTATCTCAATTGCCTGCTCTTTGGTTGTCCTTTACAAACGAAACGACATGGCATCTATGCTAACTGTTTCTTTTTTTCGCACTTCTCGCATGATAATTCTTTGGCTGAGCTCTTTGCTATGGTACCTAGATTGTGTGAATTTAAGCGCAGTTTCTTTTCTCGCACTTCTCGCTTGTGGAACTCCCTTCGGGTACCATGCTTTCTAGCAAACTTTAACCAGCAACAAATTTAAACGCAACATCAATCGCTATCTACTATCCTCCTGATTATTCTTCTTTTGTTCTCTTTGAAATATTCCTGTTTCTAACTGTCCCACACCCAGTAACCAAAATTTAATCATATTTTTTCTCTCTGGAATCTATCTTACATATCTATAAGCCTACCATTCGTCCATGCCTAGAATGTTACTACCACATATGGTCCTGCTATTTACCTTGAGCTCCTTGATAAAATCCAAAGAAGAATCAGCAATATTATTGGTCCTGATCTGGTGGCTCGGCTTCAGTCACTTGCCCGCCGCCATAAGGTTGCCTCTCTGTGTCTTTTATAAATACTTTCATGATAATTGTTAGGATGAGCTCTTTGGTACATAGACTGTATGAATTTAAGCGCAGTTCCTTTTCTCGCACTTCTTGCTTGTGGGACGCCCTTCCGGCTCCATGCTTTCCAGCTAACTTTAATCTGCAAAAATTTAAATGCATTGTCAATCGCTATCTGCTGTCCTTCTGATTACTCTTCGTCTGTTCTCCTTCTCCTTAGTAATGTTCCTGTTTCTAACTCTCCCACACCCGGTAACCACTTGCATCTCGGTGGATTTGCTACCTTGCTTGGGGTGAAATCTACGCTTATATATGCAATTTAAAAAAAAAAAAAAAAAAGAAAGATTTTTGTCGCATAGTTGAACTCTTTCTAGTCTTTCTTTAATATTTCCGCCTTTTCTGTTTCATCCCCAATAAAATGCAAACGATAACATTTACCTGGTTTTAAACATTGCTTATTTGATGGAGTACAGACTGGCTCTTGGTTGTTTTTTTTATTTTAATTTTTTTACAATTGCACTTGCCTTCTTTTGTTTGTACAACACTATATAATGATTGCCCTCATCTGTACTGTGGTTGCTTTGCTCCTGAATAAATTGATTGAAGGATCGTACAATATGCAATAGGCTGACCATCAAATGTGACGTCATTGCTTTTTCTAATAGTCTCGTGATACTAACTCATTTGGTAACCCTTCGTTTAGGTCCTTTAACTTACATACAAGAATCTGACAGTTTTCTTTTTAGAAGCGGCAAAAAAAATTCTGTGAAGGTATTTACTTACATTATTTACATTATTCGGACTATTGTCTTCATCTTTGTCGCCATATTTATTATTATTATTTTATTATAACGTTTCAGCTGTTGTACGCTCCGGACTTCTTCAGGTGGTTGAAATGTCGAACTTAAACCTTTATTTCGCTCACTGGGGTAGACTGTTCTATGTTTAATGGATGCCAGTTATCTCCTGTTATCTCCTGTTAATTTCCCTCTGAATTATTAGAATATAATTATTAGCATTATTTTAAAGTATCAAGCTCTGTTCCATCTTCAAGTGAAATTTTTGGGATAACTAATCTTGAAATTTACGCGTCTTTATAAGCATATACATTATTAAAATTAAATTACTCTGGAAACGGCTAGAGCAATAGTTTAAATAAGGGGCGTAAGGGTTAATAATTTGTATCGATATCTCAGTTACTTTCGGAAAGATGTCAAGTTAGGGTTGGGGTGTCAAAATTAAAGTCATTAATTAAACTCATACCGTCTAATCTGGTTCACCATTAAGTGTCTATGGAGATTTTTTTTTTTAATTTTTCTAAAAGGGCTGTGTGTATATAAAAGTGTCTATTTAATTCTAATAATTATATTAAAGTTTTCAGCTCTTGTTTTTGAAACATGAGAACTCTTATGTAGCGGAGGAATCATATTTTTAAATAAATAATTATATATATATATAATATTATATATATATATATATAAATAAATAATTATATATATATATATATGTGTGTGTGTGTGTGTGCAAGGGTGCAGTTGTGCCTACTTGTAGGATTGTATATATGTGGTATCAATGACAATTATTTTAGTATTAATGAACAAGTCAGATTCTCTCTCTCTCTCTCTCTCTCTCTTTTTTCACTTTTTCTCTCTCTTACTTTAATTTTCTACCAGCCTTTATTTCGCTTTCCCTTCTATATGATCCCGTTCTTTTTCGTTCTCTGACTCTTTCATTTCCCTTATGCATTTGACAGAGGTCGTAATCTTCATGTTTAACCTTCCTGCGATAAACATTTGGCACAAATTCTCTTTCCACGCGTCAAGAATTCCTGCATGTCGCCTTTGAAACGAGCTGAGCCAGAATCAATCGACAAGGCGCTGAGAAACACGATTCACCGGACGTGACGCAATGGCTAAATCAATAAAAGTTGTTTTTCAATGTTAAAACGGACCTGAAATGCAAATACATTTCTTTTAACTTTATACTTCAATATTCTAATATATATATATATATATATATATATATATATATATATATATATATATATATATATATATATATATATATATACAGTGACACGTATAATATTGGATACATGTTTTTTATTATAACTCTAGTTTATGTTCGCCATTTTGCCTGATATTTGGTAAGTAATATCTCGTAAAGTTGTTTTGGTTGTATGTGGATGGAAAATTAAAAACTTATGGTTGAATCTATTTTTTTTTTTATCAAAGTTCAAAATTACCCTATGCAAAAGTATTGGATACGTGACACTTTTTTTCAAATTTCCAATCGAAACTTTCTAATTTAAAAGAATTTAAATATTCAAATTTTCGATAGTATTGGAATGTTATCTCTGACCAATCAGAGAAGCACACAATTGTTTACAAAATAGTGCTACTAATCATCCTACTCTTTGATGTGCATTCTGCAATTCAAGGATTAAAAATGGCAAAAACTAAAGAATTATCCAGAGATATGCGAGATAGAATCATTGAACGTCACAAAGGAGGACAAGGTTACCGAAAAATTAGCAAAGAAATGAATCTAGCACTAAGTACAGTAGGAAATATCATCAGAAATTATAAGAAGTATGGCGACGGTACAGCAAACCTTCCAAGAAATGGAAGACCGAGAAAAATAAATGAGAGTACTTCAAGGTGGATCAGCAGAAATGTACAAAAAAAATCCTTCATTACTCGTTCTGAAATTAAAACTGATCTTGAGGGTGCTGGAATTAATGTAAGTAAGGATACCATTAGCAGAGCTCTATATCATACAGGCTTTCATTCAAGATCACCAAGACAAGTGCCTTTACTGAAAACCAAACATGTCAAAGACCGATTAAAGTTTGTCGGAACTTATGAAAAGAAAGGTATGCAGTTTTGGTAAAAGGTAATCTGGTCGGATGAAACGAAAGTTGAACTATTCGGAAGGAAGACAGCGACAAGTGTTTGGCAAAAAAACGGCACTGCCTTCAACAAGAACAATACCATCCCCACAGTTAAGTTTGGGGGTGCTTCCATTAAGATATGGGGATACTTTTCATCCAAGGGCACTGCTGAGTTACAAGTTATCCATGGTAGAATGAATGGTAGCAAGTACAGGGAAATTCAAGCAAAATGGCGAACATAAACTAGAGTTATAACAGAAAATAACACGTATCCAATACTTATGCGTGTCATCAGATGTTGTCCATAGTTCGTGTGCACTTTAAAGTGCACACGAATATATTTATGGACAAATATATATATATATATATATATATATATATATATATAACAGCAGCAGCAAATAAAACTCTCTATTTATCTACATGGAAATATTTACAAATCTTTCAGAAAGAAATGTTAATTTTTACAGGTGGTTTTAATGGGGTTACTGTAATCTTTTTTTTTTTTTGTAAATTATACAGCGATATGTTTAGAGAACTTTTTCTACCTCGTGATGCTAACCTCCAGGTGATTCATTGCACCTTCTCTGGTTAACATTCTCGGCTGACAGGAAGTGGAATGATCACATTGAATGCACTGCGAGTTTTGCTGCTCTCCAGAATCTATCATATTTATAAGTCTACCATTCAACCATGCTTTGAATATTGCTACCACATATGGTCCGGTGCTCCTGTTGTATATTTAGAGATTCTTGATAAAATCCAAAGACAAATCAGCTATATTATCGATCCTGATCTGGCATCTCAGCTTCAGTGATTTTCCCACCGCCGTAATGTAGCTTCCCTGTACTAATTCTTCGCTATGGTACCTAGACTTTATGACTAGTGCAGTACTAGATAGTCAGCAAGGTATCATTTTAAAGTTGAATTGGTTAGATGTAACCAGAAGTTCTATGCTGACAGTTTCTTCTTTCGTACTTCTCGCTTGTGAAACTCTTTTTCCAGTCAACTTTGATCTTCAAAAATGTAAATGCAATATTAATCATTACCATCTGTCTTCTTAATTCTTGTTCTTTTATTGTCCTCTCTCCTTAATAGTAGTTTTTTTCATATTCCTTAATACTCAATAATCCCTTGAGTCTTAGTGGCTTTATTGCCTTTCTGTTTCTTTTCTATTAAAGTAATTGTTCTAATGATCTCTTCGCTGTGGTACCTAAACTTTTTGATTAGTGCAGTACTATACTGTCAGCAAGGCCTCGTCATTTTAAAGTTGAATTGGTTAGATATAGCCAGAAGTTCTATGCTAACAGTTTATTTTCTCGCACTACTCGCTTGTGGAACTCTCTTCCGGCTTCATGCTTTCCAGACAAGCTTGATCTTAAATTTAAATATAATGTCAATCGTTATTCACTTGATTATTCTTCTATTGTTTTCGCTCGTTAATAATGTTTCTCTTTTTTTTTAATTCTTTCACAGTCAATAACCTCTTGTGTTTGAGTGGCTTTACTACCTTACTTGGGGTGAAATGATTTAAAAAATGCACATGATTCAATACGTATTTACTTTCCAAAAAACGATGTTTCAAAAAACGGTATAACCAGGTAGTTTCTCTGTAAAATATAATCGTTTTGAGATACAAAATGAATCTCAGAGAGAGAGAGAGAGAGAGAAAAAACGAAAGAGAAGAGGAGAAAGAGAAGTAAAAGAGAAGAGGAGAAGGAGAAACAGAAATAAAAAGAGACGGAGAGATGAATAGAAAGCGAAGGAAGAAGAGAAGAAAGAAAAGAGAGATAGACGAGAAGAAAGAGAAGAAAATAAAGAGAAGAAAAAGGAGAAGAGGATAAAAATGGAAAAAGAGAAAAAAAGAATAAAAAAAGAGAAGAGGAAAGTAAAGAAAAAACAAGAGAGAGAAAAATAGAAATAGAAAAGGAGAAAGAAAAATGGAAGAGCATATACAAGAGAAAGAGGAGAGAAATAGAGAAAGTGAAGAGAAACAGAAGAAAAGAAAGAGAGGAAAAAGAAAAGACAGAGTGAAAGAGAAACAAGAGAAAAGAAATATGATTGAAGGAGTGTATGTTCCTTCAATCTTATGTGTTATTGTTGAATGAATTTTTCAATTTGTAATTTAATATTTACATCAAGTTCGTCACATATAAAAAAAATAGTTTAAATGAGTATTTAATGAGAAATTTGAAGAAGAGCAAATTAATACAACCCCATCAAAAGATCAGGTCACTGAAAAATCATCTAATGCGGTTTTTTTGGAGTTTTTTTTTTTTTTGATAATTATTTAAATATTAATGTACTGAATGCAAAATTGATGTATCGAATATCTTTTATATTTCAAAATATGAAAAAAATGAAACCCTTCGAAAAATCTTGATTATAAAAATGGCTTGTCTAATTTTTCCCCTCATAAAACTAAGAACAATTTATGCGACCGAAATTTAGTAATAGTAAGACGACGTTGTTTTACATTGTTTTTCTACACTGTTTCTTTATATATCTATAACACTCATTCTAGAGCACAAGACTTGTATTACAGTAATTTCTCGATTATCCGTACCCCGATTTTCCAGACTTCGATTATCCGCACTTGAAATGAAGAGACAGATTGAAGATTTTTAAAATTATCCGAACGAAATCTATTCCAACATTTCATCCCAGACAAACGTTTTAAGAATTTTGCATGTTTACTTTCGTTGATATCAGGTTTTCAAAAATTGCTAAATTCCCGTATTTTGTGTCATTTTGCTATTAATTGGCTTCTTTCCCTCACTTTTTCATGTCCATATTTTTTTCTGATTTTCTCTTCGAAGGAAGTTGACCTTGGTGTCGACCCTTTGACCTTGACCTATGAACGATTTTCGGTGGTTGATTACACGCAGCCTTACATGGAAGATGGTATGAGCATTTTAATGAAACGACCCGACGGCAAACAGTCGGATCTATTGCAGAGCTACAGAGTTTTTGCCGAATCGACGTGGCTCGCTTTTGCCGTTTCGTTCATCCTTAGTTTTATAATTCTAACAATCGTTAATAAAGGCAGTGCCTACATCCGAGGAAAAAACAAAGTACCCAAACCAACAAGAAGTTATAAATATAATTTTTGGCTCATGTTTGGATATTCCCTCCAAGAAGGTCAGTAGCATATTTTCCTTGAGGAAATATTTTTCTTAACTGAATTAAGATAAGCAGTTGCTTTTTTTTTTATCTGTCTTTAAAATCTGTATTTTTTATCTTCACCTCATTTCATTAATTCAGTGAATATTTTAAACTCAATTTCTGGGATGACGAATTTATCGGGATGTTTATGTGTATTTTAATGTATTTTATGATTAAGAAGAATCATACAAATATTTAGGTTTCTACCAAGGACCGTTTATTATCTTTTTATACATAAACTGGTGGGAAACAAAATTCTTAATATCTCTTCGTTTTTGTTTTGGTCCAGGAGTTAGGGTAAATAAATATAAACTTCGTATTAATGGGCGAGCTCAAGTCAGGCTTGGCGCAGAGTTAGAACAACCAAAGGAAGTTAGTACTTATTGTATCACTGGGATGTTTAAACGTGGTTATGGGAAATCAGTTTTCTTTTTCTTGGTCCAGAAGTTAGGGTAAGTAAGTATAAACATCGTTACAATAGCTGCACTCAACCAAAGGGAAAGATTGACTTCATAGGCGGAGGTTTCTGTATGTGTTGGAAAGTGGAAAGAAAGTACTTTCTACATTTTGGAGCTAAGGGGAGAAAGAGTAAAAAAATAATTTTTTTTATAGATTTAACCGGCGACGCTTAAAAGCATTTGATGACGATATACAGGGTGTCATGTGGCACAAGGCCTTTTTAACGTGGGCATTCCGAGCCCGTGGGCTCGGCCAAAAATATGCCTATTGAACCCGTATAAACGGGTTCAGGGCCGATTTTACCTCCCCGAAGGAGACTCCGCCCTTCGGCGTAGCCTCCTTCGGGTTCCTCCCGCCCGTAGGAAGAGAGTACAACCGAACAGTCGCTCAGAAAGTACTGCGCGACTAACTCCGCATATTTCCGGTTCCTTTACACTTAGCATCATGGGAAAATGTTTTTCTTTTTTTTTTCAATATGCATTATTATTATTTCATTTATCGAATTTATTTCATTATCACACAAGATATTTTTATTTTTTATATTATATATATATATATATATATATATATATATATATATGTTATGAATAACTTGGTAATCCGTATGGGTAATCCCAAGAAGGATGAAATCCTGAGAGCTCAATGTAAATCCAGAGCTAATATTTAAAAGAAAAACAGACCACTTTAAGATACCATTGTAATAATTTATTTCACCAGCGCTCTTTTAAAGGGCGCCGGATCATCAGATAGCACTTCCAAAACGTCCTTTAATAGGGCTCTGGTGAAATAAATTATTATAATGGTACCTTAAAGTGGTCTGTTTTTCTTTATATATATATATATATATATATATATATATATATATATATATATATATATATATATATATATATATAAAGATAATTTTGTAACATAGCGATTGTTACATCAATCTACGGGCGACGTATTACAGACATAGACAAAATGGAAACAGGGAGCGCAATAACTGAGTAGAGAAGGGGAGAGAGAGAAAGGGAGAGGTAGAGGGGGAGAGAATGATGGGGAAGAGAGTGGAGAGAGGGAGAGAGAGAAAGAGAGAGAAACGGGGAGAGGGAGAAAGAAGGAGAGAGAGAGATTTTTAGATATAATTTTTTTCTATGCGTAGCTTAAATGAAGCACAAGGTCGCAAGTGTGGGACAACGAGTGAGGATCGAACAATCTTAGATTAAACAAATCTTTCAGTAATTTTTATGTTTCCTTCTGTATTTAAACTGAATATATTTTCTAATAAATTAATTTTTATGATTTTTTTAAAACAAATTACACCCCAAGCAAGGCGTTACAGAGAGTTGGAGCGAGAGCAAAGAGGAGTGATAGAGGAAAGTATGAAGAGAAGGATAGGGGATAGATCAAGTCATCTGGAGACGTCGATTGATATTACATTTGAATAGTTGGACATTATAGCTATAAGGGAACATGAAAAGGTGGGGGGGGGGATCCAGAGGCGAGAAGTGCGAGACATGAAGCTATTGGAGTAGAAGAGACTGCTACATTTAACAGTTTCGACAGTGAAAGGGTGAGAGCGAGATGCCAGCCTAATTGAACGCTTAAATTCATGAAGTCTGGGAACCAGCGAATGCAGCTCATCGGAGCAGTTACCGTGAAAGTATTTGTAAAAAAGACAGAGGGAGGCAACGACACGTCTGTGAGAGAGCATCTGCAGACGAGATACCAGATCAGAGTCAATTACATTGCATATCCGACTTTAGATTTAATCGAGGACCTTGAGACAAACAGAAGGAGCTCCAGACCATATATGACAGCAATACTCCATGCAAGGGCGAATGGTTGATTTGTAGATTTGAAGGATTGACTCCGGCGAGAAAAATTTCCGGGAACGGCACAGGGAGCCGACTTTCCTTGCGGGGAACGAAGCTATTGACTCAATGTATTTGTTCCATCTCAGGTCAGCAGACAATGCGAGACCGAGCAGTCGCAAAGTTGTGCTCTCGGGGAGTTGAGTGTCAGACATTCTAATGGGAATCAGGGATGGTTCTCTCTGGTGAGTAATAGAGAGGAGTCTTGTTTTTGAGGCATTAAAGTTAACCAGCCAATTCCTGCCCCTGTCCACAACCGATTGGCCAGGTTAGTTTTGCCGACGATACTAGATTTGTTTTTGAGGCAGCAGTAAATAGTAGTGTCGCCCGCATAGATGCCTACTTGGGAACTTATGACTTCAGGAAGATCGTTAATGAAGATAAGGAACATGATGCCCAGAACCGATGACGGGGTTATGTGGAATTCGCTTAATTGAGCCTCAGTTCTAAGGGGAAAAATGGGGTGTGGGTACACCGGAAGAGTCGAGCGTTGAATTGAATGAGAATTTCCGAGCAAAACATTCAGCCTTGTCGGCAGAAGAGGTCAGAACTTCAAACTGGTTGAACAAAGGAGTTATAGAGAGTTTGCTGTTGTTAAGTACGCTCTTGCAGAAACGCCAATAATCCTTAGAGCCGAACTTGCAAGATGCAATACGTTCTTTCATTTGAGCAGCAAATAGTGACTTTGCTTCATTGAGGACACGCTTACACTCGGTAGGGGCAGAGACAAAGAAACGTCTATTGTAATCATACATGTCGCTACAATATTGGTGGAAGAAGTGATTCCTGTGGGCAATGGCAGCTGAGCAAGCAGCGGAGAACCAAGAGGAGGAGCGCGATTTGAACTTATATTTCCTTGAGGCGATGAAAGCCTCGATTCCAGCTTTAACCCAGGCGGAGACCTCGGAAGCACATTCTTGAACAGAGAGCATGAAGACAACGTCCCAGGGAACATCGCGAAGGAAATCCTGGAACTAGTCCCAGTCTGCTCGTTGATAACAGGACAGAACGATGTTCTAGTGGTAGGGGGTTCTTTGCAGTGGGTAGAGTTGAAGGAGATGTTGACAGACACTACAGCATGATCGGAGTTGCCAAGAGGGCAGAGATGCGTGGCGCTACAGGACTCGGGGATGGAGGTAAAACATAAATCGAGAAGAGAAGCCTTACCGTCCAGATTGTAGAGAAAACGTGTGGGGAAGTTAACTATTTGCGTGAGGGATTGAGAAATTGAAAAATTAAGGGTTGGTATGCCTGAAAGGTAATAGCAGCGTTTTTAAGCCACTTGGTATGATGGGCGTTAAAATCACCAAACACGAATATGCGAGCAAATGGATGGAAAGAGAGAGAGAGAGAGAGAGAGCCTTGTCAATGCTGTTAGAAATGCATTCGAATTACACCAGTCTTGGGAGGATGGAGAGCGATAAAGGAAGAAGAGATAGCTTACAGCATTGAGAAGAGATAGCCGGAAACATATACGAATGGTCTGGAGATTCAAAAGACAGCTCTCTAGGCAACGGGAAATGGACCTTGACGTATACACCAAGGCCATGCATATGGGTTTGAGAGTCTTTCCTAAGGAGAGGAAAGTAGCCGGGGATTCCCTCTAATTTTTAAATTGAGTAACTGTAAGTTCACTCCCTGGGTCGGGCGGTGTGTACTTTTGCTGAGTAAAATAAGAACTATACGAGATTTTCCCGAGACCTGGGCAGTGGAACAGTCTGCCTCCGTAGATTAAATAAAAGGTTTTGTTCAAAATTCCCTGAAGGTCACTCGGACCGACAGACGCCTGAAGAAGGCACAACTGCAGGAACGTTGTGATAATAACAAAGATGAGGACATTAGTCTGAATGTAAATAATATCAATAAGGAATCTTTTGGCCGTGTGACTTGAAAATCGGCTTTTGTTATGCTAGCCTTTATCTGAAATCGAACACTTACTATTGCCAAAGACAATCCTCTTAGTAGCGAAACAGATCTGGGACAAAAGTAACTAAAGAAAAAAAATAGAAAAAAAGATTTTGTTTTTCAGATATGATTGTTGTTTCTTTTTTTTTTTTAAATTGTAATGCCTTTTCTTTTAGGGAGTGGAATAGAACCTGTGAATACGCCCGGTCGCATTATTGTTGGCTTTTGGTGGCTCTTCATTATTCTTGTGTCGACGAATTACACGGCCAATCTGGCAGCATTCCTCACCGTTTCAATTGATTCGTTTCCAATCAGGAATCTTCACGATTTGGCCAAAAACGACTTCTTGACTCCAATCACAATTTATGGCTCAGATAAATTCCAGTTTTTCCAGGAAAGTTTATTCTTCTTTTTAAATTCTACATCTTTTAATCTTTCAAACGTATAGATAGATAGACAGATAGATAGATAGATAGACAGATAGATAGATAGATATTAACAGAGATAGATAGATAGATAGATAGATAGATATTAACATGCATAGATAGATATTAACAGACATATATAGATAGATATTAAAGAAATAGATAGATATTAAAGACATATATAGATAGATACTAACAGACATAGATAGATAGATAGATAGATAGATATTAACAGACGGAGATAGATATATGTTAACGGAGATAGATAGATAGATAGATATTAACAGACGGAGATAGATATATGTTAACGGAGATAGATAGATAGATAGATAGATAGATAGATAGATATTAACAGACGGAGATAGATATATGTTAACGGAGATAGATAGATAGATATTAACAGACGGAGATAGATATATGTTAACGGAGATAGATAGATAGATATTAACAGACGGAGATAGATATATGTTAACGGAGATAGATAGATAGATAGATATATATTAACAGACGGAGATAGATATATATTAACAGACATAGATAGATAGATAGATAGATATTAACAGACGGAGATAGATATTAAGAGGCATAGATAAATATTAACAGACATAGTTAGATGAATAGATGGACATTAAAAGGCAAAAGATAGATATTAATAGACATAGATAGATAGATAGATAGATATTAACAGGCTGAAATAGATGGACAGGGTGATATTTACTAATAAATACATAAAAAAAAAAATCTACCCGTCCATGATCATTCAAATTTTAGAATCTCATCTTTCTCAGGAACGTTTTTTCAATGGAAATTTTTTTTTTTTTTTTTTTTTTTTTAAGCATTTCACCCCAAGCAAGGCGGGAAGCCACTAGGACGCAAGGGGTACAGAAAACTTATAGCAAGATCAGATAGGAGTGATAGAAGAAAGGATGAGGGCAGTGGATAACTCAAGGCAACTGGAGATGTCGATTGACATTACACTTGAATAACTGGAGATTATAGCTCACAGGGAAACAGGAGAAGGGAAGGGAGTTCCACAGGCGAGAGGTGCGAGACATGAAGCTATTAGAGTAGAAGAGACGGCTACATTTAGGAGTTTCGACAGGGGTGAGAGCGGGATGCCAGCCTCGTAGGGCGCTGGAACTCATGACGTCTGGGAATCAGCGAATGCAGCTCCTCGGAGCAATTCCCATGAAAGTATTTGTAGAACAGACAGAGGGGGGCGACGGCGCGTCTGTGAGAAAGTGACTGTAGACGAGACGCCAGGGCAGGGCCAACCATATTGCATATCCGCTTCTGGAGCCTATCAAGAACCCCGAGGCAAACAGAAGGGGCGCCAGACCATATATGGCAGCAATACTCCATGCAAGGGCGAATTGTGGATTTGTAGATCTGGAGGATCGACTCCGGGGAGAAAAACTTCCTAGCGCGGCTCAGGGAGCCAACTTTCCTTGCAGTGGACGAGGCAATTGACTCGATGTATTTATTCCATCTCAGGTCAGCAGTCAACGTGAGACCGAGAAGCCGCAGAGAGTTGGTCTCGAGAAGTTGAGCGTCAGACATTCTAATGGAGGGAAGGGAAGGCTCTCTGTGGTGATTAATAGAGAGCAGTTTTGTCTTCGAAGCGTTGAAGTTGACCAGCCAATTCATGTTCCAGTTCACAATCGATTGGAGTTCTTTTTCGAGACGCACGGCCAGGTGAGTTTTGTCAGCGAGACTAGATTTGTTTTTGAGGCAGGAATAAATTGTGGCGTCATCCGTGTAGATGCCAACTTGGGAAGTTATGGCGCCAGGAAGGTCATTTATGTAGATAAGGAATAGAGTGGGTCCTAGGATGGAGCCTTGAGGGACACCTGCGTTCGTGGGATAGGAACTGGAGGAGAATCCGTTGAGAATGACCTTCAATTCACGGTTTGACAGGAATGATTGTATTAGGTTATATAATCGACCCGTAATGCCATAACCCTGGAGCTTGCGAAGAAGGTCGGCATGCCAAACCCTATCAAATGCTTTGGAGATGTCTAGTGCCACGGCTCGGGCTTCCCCGTTATTTTGGAGAGCTCGGTAGACTGTTTCAGTGATGGCTGTAAGCACATCGGCTGTAGATCGGGCAAAGCGGAAACCATATTGCTTGTCTGAGAGCAGATTATGGGATGTGAGGTGGTTAACTACCCCGGTATTGATTAGAGCTTCGAAGACTTTGCCGAAGAAGGGAAGGAGACTGATAGGATGGTAGTTGGAAGTGTCAGAGGGGTCGCCGGAGTTCTTGAAGACGATCGAAGAGGACTTCGAGCAGTCAGGAAAACAAATTTCCTTGAGGCAGTAGTTGTATAGTTTCGAAAGGGCGGGCGCCAGTTCAGGCGCGCATTTCTTCAAGACAATGGCTGGTATCCCGTCACCACCACTAGCTTTGTTGGGATCTAAATTAGAGATAACGCCCAGTACCAAATATTGGGTTATGTTTAACCCACTCAATATGGCCTCAGTTCTAAGAGGGAAGTCGGGTATGGGTACACCGGAAGAGTCGAGCGTCGAGTTGAATGAAAATTTCCGAGCAAAGCATTCAGCCTTGTCGGTAGAGGAGGTCAGGACTTCGAACTGGTTGAATAAAGGAGGTATAGAGGGTTTGCAATTGTTCAATACGCTCTTGCAGAGACGCCAATAATCTTTGGAGCCAAATTTGCGAGATGCAATACGTTCCTTCATTCGAGCCGCAAATAGTGACTTAGCATCATTGAGGACACGCTTACATTCGTTACGGGCGGAGGCAAAGAGACGTCTATTGCAGTCAGACATGTCGCTACGGTATAGGTAGAAGTAGTGGTTCCTATATGGGCGATGGCGGCTGAGCAAGCAGCCGAGAACCAGGGGAGGAGCGCGACTTGACCCTATATTTCCTTGATGGGATGAAAGCGTCGATTCCAGCTTTAACCCAGGAAGAGACCTCAGAAGCACATTCTTGGACGGGGATCTTAAAGACTCCATCCCAGGGGACATCGCGGAAGAAATCACGGAACGCGTCCCAGTCAGATCGTTGATAGTAGAACGAAGTTCTAGTGGTAGGAGGTTCTTTATAGGGGGTGGAGTTAAAGGAGATGTTAACCGATACTACTACATGATCAGAGTTACCAAGAGGGCAGAGTTGCGAGGCGCTGCAGGATTCGGGGATGGAGGTAAAGCACAGGTCGAGTAGAGAGGCTTTACCTTCACGGTTGAAGGCAAAACGAGTGGGGAAGTTAACTATCTGTGTGAGGGAATGGGAGATTGAAAAATTGAGTGTTTGAATGCCTGCATGGTCAGTAGTAGCATTCTTAAGCCACAAGGTGTGATGGGCGTTAAAGTCTCCAAACACAAAAATGTGAGCAAACGGGTGGAGGGAGAGAGCCTTGTCTATGCTGTCAGAAATGCTATCAAGTATCTCACAGTCTTGAGAGGATGGAGAGCGGTAAAGGAAGAAGAGATAGCTTACCGCATTGAGGAGAGAGAGCCGGAGACACATGTATGACTGGTCATGCGATTCGAGAGAGGACTCTCTGGCCAAAGGGAGATGTTCCTTGACGTAGACACCAAGACCGTGCATGTGGGTTAGAGAGTCTTTTCTGAGGAGAGGATCGAGAGATCAGAAGAGGGGATAGATGAGACAAGGTTTGTCTCACAGAGAGCCAGTACATCCGGGCCGTTTGCAGTGAGGAAAGATTCCAGACTGTAGAAGTTTGTCCTAATGCCCCGGATGTTGGAGAACGAAATGTTGAGGGGTTTAGGTGGTTTTTGAGAGGCCGGTTTAGGGTTAATCTTTCGGTTCTTGTAACTCATATTGAATTTTGTTTGTAAGATGAGAAGGCCCGAAGTAAAAGAAACAGACAGTTTCGACCGTGACGCGAGCAGAGAGGAGTTGGCAAAATCTGCATCATTATGTGGCCTCAGGGCTGCCCACCGGAGGTTACTGCATGAACACCTTTCCATACGCGACATGGCACTACAAACACCCCGGTATTATACAACTGTTGATCAGAGCAGCCGCTCAAGACGCTACGCAAGAGTTAGGGCTCCTAACTACCAGTCGGAAACAGCAGAGAACTGTCAACCGTGTATTCTCAGAATGAAGAGGTGATGCCCCAGACTGCACACATCACGGGAGAAACAGAGCTGCACTAATACAGAGGCCGGAGAGAGAGAAACAGTACCGGGAACCCCTTCCTAGACAAGAAACAAGGTGTAAGCCTCTACTCATGTCCAATAGAAGTGGGAGGAGTGTTGACCGGGCGGTAGAAGAGACTACCTACTCCTATTACAGATAACACAAAAAAGGACGACAAAAAAAGAGGGAAGGATTTGGGGTGGGGAGATTTTTTTTAAGGAGTCCTGGATCACACTTGGCTATACCCTATCACATTAAGTTTTAACTTAGTATAAGTCCCATTGTCTATTCTAAAAAAGAAATTGAGAATAAGGTTACCTGGATTTATTATCGCATCTAATCAAAGACATTTAATTTTCCATTTTTCCCGTTTTTTGTTTTTGTTTTTTTTTTATCTTTCGAACCGGGATTTCTTACTAAACTATCAAATAAGGAGAATCCTTGGGACAAAATGCCTTTGAGTGGGGGTGTGGGGGGGGGAAGAAAAATTTAAAAACGAAAAGAACAAAAAAAAAAAAAAGAAAAAAAAATGTAAATGGGTTTCTGCTAGAGCGAAACAATACTAACATGGGCCAGCAAGTGGTTGTCTGCCTTCATCGTCATGATGGTGACTGAATATACGGCTTACCTTATGTCCAAGCGTCGACCTGGTTTTTTTGGTGGGGAGTAATCAACGGCCAATCCTCCGCCCTAACCAAGTACTGGGCTTGGGAGATATGCTTTCAATAGATTTAGAAAGAGGATTACCTTGATATATTGAATTGGAACAAGTTCATTACGTTTTTAAGGAAATTTCACATACCGACAAGTACATAGTACATAGTTTTATTCAACCACATATATGCTATTCTGTTCCTCTACTTTTCACCATCTTTGAGACAGCTTCATGATTCCATCCCCTCACCCCCAGAACATGGCGTGGGTGAGTAATTAGTCTAAATATTTTTTTAGACGTCCAGTGAATTGGAGTTCTTTCTATTTTTGTAGGTTTCGATATAAGAGATACTTCGAAGTTAAAAGGTCAGATGAGTACGATGATTATAGTAAGACATTCCATAAACACAGTACTAATTTCTACCGGATCTGTAAAGTGGCATGGTTTTGTTCTAATAAAAGGCCACCTATCTTTTGGGTAATTCTAGGTATTTTTCATTGATTGCTACTTTTAATTGATCCAATTAGGAGCAGTGTTTGTTTGATTTAAACAACTGGTTTTTCGGATGGAGCTTATTTTACTTATGTGTGAAAAATTTCCCAATCCCATCTTCTTCGGATGTAGAACAGCTTTTTGTTTTTCTCTTCACCTTCTTGTAAACAATCCATTTGTCATCGCCCAGTGGATTTTATCATCTTAAAAATTGGTCGTTTTCTTTCATTGATCAATGAATCGCATATAAAAATGTGGTTCGTTCAGTAGGTCTCGTTAAATTGTGAGGCAAGCAAACATCGTAGCGATTCAGGTATCCAAGTGTTCCCAATTGCCTTACAGCACTTATATGAGATATGTGGAGTATCTCTGCGATGTCCCGTGTCGTGTAACCTGGAATATTTTTAACTCGGTCGATTTAATTTCGATTTGATCATCTTCAGTGACTGTAAGCCTGCCAGAACATTCTCGTTGTTCCAGATAAAAATGTCCACTTCTGAACCTAGCGAACCACTTACAAACGGTACACTGAGCTACGGCACCATCTCCATAAACCGCACATATCTTTTTTACTGTTTATACAGCATTTTTTCATTCCAGAAATGAAAAAGCTTCAAATGACAAAACTGCATCTTCTTTTCCTCCATTTTCCCTTTTAACGTAAAAAGAAATATTTAAAATTCACAATCCACACACGAATCATATAGAAATAGGCGTTGAAATGTGACATTTCAGAATAATGCGTATATGTCATAAATTTTACTTATGTGTGAAAATAAAGCGCATATTCAAACTCCAAACGCCACGAATGTTTGTTCCAATTCAATAGCGTTTTTTTTTATCGATTACAGATTGAAAGGATTACTATTTACATTATTCGGAGTAATTGTCCTCATTTTTGTCGCCATATTTATTACAACGTGTCGGCTGTTGTACGCCACGGCCTTCTTCAGGTGGTTGGAATGTCGAACTTAACCCTTTATTTCCTCAAGGACGCATGGCACAGTAGATAAAGGCATTAATTAGATCCAGTGACAGGACCCAAACAGTGTGAGTTCAATACCCAGTTAAGGCAGTGGAGAACTTGGAGAGGGGAATTAACAGGAGATAACTGATAACTGACCTCCATTAAACATGGCACGTGGAACTAGAACAGTCTACGCCAGTGAGCGAAATAAAGGGTTCAGTTCGACATTCCAACCACCTGAAGAAGGCCGTGGCGTACAACGGCCGAAACGTTGTAATAAATATGGCAAAGATGAGTACAATAGTCTGAATAATTTAAATAGTGTACATAATACCTCACTCAGAAATATAGACAGATACTGATTGAAAGGATGTTTGTCATAAATCAATTTACTTTCCCCTGTTTTGGTATTTGACATTTGCGAAGAGACTGACGGACACATAACTTTTAAAATCAAAGCACACAGAACTTTAAATAAAAATTATAATTATATACACAGAAAAGCTAGGATATCATAGTGGGTTATCAATTATAGTGAAGTGTATGCGTGTTGAAACAGATTAGTTGGATTTGGCCTTGTTAGTAAGATAGCCCACCATAAGAGGGGTATAAAACAAGAAAATCAAATTGTAAAGTGAAACAACAAGTTTATATACATATAAATCAATTAAGGTCTCTACAAATAAAATTAATGTATTTTGGGTGATACAAGGTCGTCAAAATGTTCGTAGTAGTCCTTGCAAGAATGAGTTTATGTGTACGTAGGCAGGAACGTATATGTGGATGTATGTATGTATGAGCGTTATCGTAGGGTAGGAATGTCTTTGAAGTAATCTCTCAGTCTTAAAATGTTCCGTTCGTTTATCAAGTATAAAAGAGGTGAGGGGTAAAGGTAGAGGTAATAATAACGATCTCTTGATGTTTGTCAAGGGACATGTTAATACGCTCGTCTCCGTCTCTCTGGTGACAGGAGAGCTTGCCCGTCTTTTATTTTGTTTGTGGGGCTTGAAAAGGTCATCCAGGGAATTAAAAGTGGGGATGTGATTCAGGCCTTTCCATTGGACGATGAACTTTGCGTCTTTAATAAAAGGTCTGTAAAGAATGTTGTTTCTGGGAATTGAAGATTATTTGAATTTTGTTTTAAATGTTTCCTAGTTTTCTATTGGCCGAAAAAACATTTCGCATCAAGGTGTGAAATTTTACGATTTTTCTTTTGGATTCGCTTTTGTGTGTGTGTGTGTTAAACAAAGTTTGTAAATTCGAGTCTTTTTAATTTCTAACAAAACCAATGAGTCAGTGCTTAGCATTTAATTTTAAATCTAGACCTTGTTTTGTTCACTACAATAGCAATTGTCGTAACTTAGTAAAGGGGGTCTGTACTAGCAACGACAACGCAGATTCGACTTGGTGTCTTCTGTGCGATGCTCCAGCTCTTTTATTCACACATAAACAATATGGCCGAAACAGTACTTCCGTGTCTGAACAATAGATGAAATAAGGCTTCTGTTTTCTTACTTCCTGTTTACAACAGAAATATTTCACGTTTTAAAATTTATACCTTTATTTTTCTTTGAAACCATCTGAACTTATTGTAAAAATTATATTTTTTTTATTATTGTAATAAATTTTCTATTATTATTACATAGATAAAACTCTTCGTAATGTGTGAGTAAAATTTTTTGAAGAATTGATACAAAAACGAATACATTTGGGTACAGCAATTACAAATGACTAGAATATGTATAACGACTTCGATAAAATTGGATAGAATCATGAAGTTATTATTTATACAGAAAATTTTGCTTTTGAGAACTCTTGACTCCATCTAAAAAAACTTTTTTTCTTTCCTTTTTTAATGCATATCCAAAACTCCACATCAATGGCAGTATATCTGTAAATATTTATTCAGATAGGATTTCCAAAGTGTATTTATTGCCATAATTAAAATAATCAATGAAAGGTACAAGTTTTAAAATAAAAATAATGAAATATACCCTCAGCAAATTTAATAGTTTATTTTGTATAATGCGGCATTTTTACAATTTTATCATCATTATTTTTTTAATTTTTTTTTTTACCAACATTTGTTTTATAATCACTTGCCAGGTCATAACCAATGACCCTGGCCAAGTGATGGACGGTTTTTTGTTCCCATTTAATTAAACAAAACACAACTATTAAAAAAAAAAATTAAATTAACAAAGCTCTTCATAGGATATAGGTTGTGCTTGTTAGAACTATTTTGAGGATTTCCTGAAGAGATGATGCACCATAAATTTTTTGATAAGTTTCTTTCTTTATTAGACCCAAAGCTCCAACCACAACAGGAACAGTTTTAGTTTTTAAGTGTCGCATTATTTGTATTTGCATCGCCAATCTCTTTGTATTCGTTTCGTATTTTTTTAAAAGAAATCTTTGCTGCGATGTTTCTGCCATTTGGTACACTAGTGTCAATAAAATGTGCAATTTTTTTTCTTATCTGTCTTTGATTTGTTGTTGAGTTCCTTTCTTTATCAGGCCCAAAGCTCCAATCGCAGTAGTAACCGATTTAGATTTTAAAATTGCCTCATTTTTCTATTTCCTTCTCCATTTCTATGTATGTAAAATTTATGGGTAATACTTTCTTTTATTTTGCATAACATTATTTTTGTTATATTTGGCAGGATTTTCATTTCTGTGTGCATTTATGCGCAGAAACTTTTTTGCCGACATAAAAGTTGATTTCATTTAACTGGTTTATTTTTTAAAAATCATTAGTTTTTAAGTTTATATGGAGAAATATCGCGGTGTAAAGGCTTGTCTTGCTAGAACAATTACAACTGAAAAGTGAGTTCAATTCTCACTAGGTGCTCCACACTTTCGACCCTACGCTTAGAAAAACCTTTTGGGGCACTTCGAGGCGGTGTAATGGTTAGCAAGCTTGTCTCGCTAGAACAATTACGATTGAGTAGTGAGTTAGATCCTCACTGGGTACCCCACACATTTGTCCTTGTGCCTCATCTAAGCTACGCTTGGAAAATCACTATAGGGAGAAATATTGCTGTTTATTTGTTCGGGAAATTGTAAAATAAGCTTTTGTTAAAGTAAATGGCTACGAGGGGACCATCAATCAAGAAGGGGGGCCATGAATAGAAAAAAGTTGGGAACCAATGACTTAGAGGAAGCGAAGGGTGCCATTTTTTGTTGTTTCCACTTATTTTCGGCTATTAACAAAAAAACTTAAATGGACAAAGCTCTTCGCAAGATATGAGCTGTTCTTTTTAGAACTATTTTTTTTATTGGTGGAATAGTGCATCAGGAATGAGGATGATTATGATGATGATAATTTTTAAAATGATTTAATCCCAAATAAGGTGATAAAGCCACTAAGACGCTAGGGGTTTACCGAGTGTGAAAGAATTTGAGAGAAAAATATTTTTAAGGAGAAAAGCCAAGAAAAGAACAGGAATTAAGGAGACAAAAGATGATTATTGACATTGAACGCTTATAAGGATAACGTTGCGAATGGAGATTTCTATTAATTGGGTATTCGTAAAAAGAACCACTTTGTTAAACAAAGAGCTTCTTAGTTAACCAAAAAAAAAATCCTATTCGCAGTTACATGTAACCCATGCGTTTATAGAACTTCCTATTGCATTACCCATGCTTTTAAAGTACTCAAGATCATACATTTCAGTAATTCTTTTTACACACAATTCTTGAATAGGTTCTTAAAATGACATTCCCCAACACCGTCTGTGTTTAAATGTTTGAAGATCAAAGTTGACAAGCAAGCAATAATCCAGAAGAGAGTTCAACAAGCGAGAGTTTCGAGAGAAGAAACTGTTAGCATATTATCATTGTAATTTTTTTAACTTGTCATTTCTCGTTGTTTTCATTTAAATTTCGATCTTACCATTTCCTGTTCTACATTTCCTTATTCAAATGATACCAATGGCCATTTCAATTTTCTCTTTCTAGACATCAAATGATGAACTTTACAAAAGCATTGGAGAGAAGATAGAGTCTGGCCCGCATTATAAATACTACGAACCTATTATTAATTTGGTTGATTCACACGATTATGCTTTCGTCGTTGATGAGTCTGTTACCATTTATCTGGCGAATAAACGCTGTGGTTTCTACCTCGTCATTTCTGAACCGGCCTGCAAACAGAGTTTGGGCTTTGTCTTGCCGAAAGGATCTCCCTACAAAGACATGATATCAAACAGGTAAGTATAGACTTAGATAGATAGGAATGAAGATAGATAGATAGATAGACAGATAGATAATGAATAGACTTAGTTAAATAGATAGATAATTAATTTAGATAGAAGATAGATAGATAGACTTAGATAGAAAAATAGACAGATAGATAATGAATAGACTCAGATAATGAATAGACTTAGATAGATAGATAGATAGATAGATAATGAATAGACTTACATAGATAGATAAATAGATAATGAATAGACTTAGATCGATAGATAGATAGATAAATAATGAATAGACTTAGATAGATAGATAGATAGATAGATAGATAATGAATAGACTTACATAGATAGATAAATAGATAATGAATAGACTTAGATCGATAGATAGACTTAAATAGATAGATAAATAGATAATGAAGATAGATAGATAGATAGATAGAATAGATAATGAATAGATAGATAGATAGATAATGAATAGACTTAGTTAAATAGATAGATAATAGACTTAGATAGATAGATAGACTTAGATCAATTTAAATAGATAGAGATAGATAAATAATGAATAGACTTAGATAGATAATGAATAGATAGATAGATAAATAATAATGAATAGACTTAGACATAGATAGATAAATAGAATAACCTAGAATAGACTTAGTTAAATAGATAGATAATGAATAGATAGAAATAATGAATAGAGATAGATAGATAGATAGATAGATAATGAATAGACTTAGATAGATAATAGATAGATAGATAGATAAATAGATAATGAATAGACTTAGATCGATAGATAGATAGATAGATAGATAGATAGATAGATAATGAATAGACCTAGATAGATAGATAATGAATAGACTTAGATAGATAGATAGATAGATAGATAGATAAATAGATAGATAGATAGATAGATAATGAATAGACTTAGTTAAATAGATAGATAATGAATAGACTTAGATAGATAGATAAATAGATAATGAATAGACTTAGATAGATAGATAGATAGATAGATAATGAATAGACCTAGATAGATAGATAATGAATAGACTTAGTTAAATAGATAGATAATGAATAGACTTAGATAGATAGATAGATAGATAAATAATGAATAGACTTAGATAGATAGATAGATAGATAGATAATGAATAGACTTAGATAGATAGATAGATAGATAAATAGATAATGAATAGATCGATAGACATAGATAGATAAATAGATAATGAATAGACTAGATAGATAGATAGATAGATAGCAATTTAAATAGATAGATAAATAATGAATAGACTTAGTTAATAGATAGATAGAATAGACTTAGATAGATAATGAATAGACTTAGATAGATAGATAGATAGATAGATAGATAATGAATAGACTTAGTTAAATAGATAGATAATGAATAGACTTAGATAGATAGATAGATAGATAGAAAGCAATTTAAATAGATAGATAGATAGATAGATAATGAATAGACTTAATAGATAGATAGATAATGAATAGACTTAGTTAAATAGATAGATAGATAGATAGAATAATGAATAGACTTAATAGATAGATAGATAATGAATTTAAATTTAACTTAGATAGTTAAATATAGACTTAATAGATAGATAGATAATGAATAGACTTAGTTAAATAGATAGATAGATAGATAATGAATAGACTTACATAGATAGATAGATAGATAATGAATAGACTTAGATAATGAATATACTTAGATAGATAGATAATGAATAGACTGATGTAGATATCAGGTCATCCCATAAGTTCTGTCCGAATTTTGAATAAAGAAAACAAATGACCAAATGTTACATTTAATTACAGATTCAATCAGCAATGTATTTTCCCTGATTATCTATGACTTCCTTCCATCTATTAACAAGCTTACTAATTCCATTACTGTAAAATTCTTTTGCCTTTGATTCGAAGAACTCACAAATGTCAATTTTAACTTCTTCCTGTGTTACAAAAGCTGTTTCTTCCAAATGATTCTCTAAGCTACGAAACAAATGGTAGTCTGAAGGAGCAAGATCGGGAGAATAAGGTGGATGAGGAATTTTCTCCCAACCAAGTTCTTCGATCTTTTCTGACGTGATTCTTGCTGTGTGGGGTCGCGCATTGTCCTGATGAAACATCGCCTCTTTTCAATTCACTAGAGCAGGTCTTTTTTTCCTCAAAGCTTGGTTCAAATGCTCTAATTGCTGACAGTATATTTGAGCATTAATTGTTGCATTAGGTGGTAAGAATTCAAAGTGGATTATTCCTTGGCGATCCAACCAGATTGAAAGAACCTTTTGCCCATGAAGTTCCCTTCTCGGCTGTGACTGGGGTCCTTTCCCTTTACCAAGCCACTGTCTACGATGCTTAACATTTCGATAAAAGATCCATTTTTCGTCGCCAGTCACAAGTCTATCCAAAAAAGGTGAAACAAGTTGGCGAGAATTGTTTCTAGTGATATATGTATGTGTGTTTGTGTGTGTCTGTGTGTGTTAAATAGTTCAAAATCAGTAAATTTTCAAGGGAAGTAAATCTGTCAGGTATTATCTCCCTTGATCATCTCGCTACTTTTTCATTGTTTTCATCTGCAGTTTTAAGATATTCGGATTTTTTTTTTTAAATGATTAGTTTTTTTCGATTTTAATCGGAAGACAATTTTTTATATTGTCGATTCAATTTCGATCAGTTTTGATCGACGGAATTTCAACATTAGAAACCAAATTTTTCGATAACGGATCGAAAATAACTTGTTTGCTCATTCTTCAGATTTTTTAATGTTCTCTTGTGACTCCATCATAAAGATTTTTTAACCTGTGATAAGAAAAATTCGAAAAATGGTTAGGGGAAGTCTCTGGCTGATAATAGATTTGGTTTTCTCCAATCCACAATGCCCATTATAGGCATTAGTATATCAGTAGATATATTAAGACTCCAATCTGACAGAAAGTAGGACTAGAAAAACATAGAAATGAATTCCAAAAATGAGTTATTCATGAAAACATTTTATATATCACATTCAAGTACACAAGTATATACACTAAGATACAACGCACCCCATATATATATATATATATATATATATATATATATATATATATATATGAAAATATATAGTCTTAAGATGTGCTATATTTATGGGATAAAGTGCTCAATATCAGAGATAGAGTGTAAATATAAAAGTGAATATATGCAATCTTAGAGGCGTTACATGTCTGTTTCATATATAATATGAAACAGACTGTCGCCTCTAAATGTTGACTTTATGTTCACTTTTTATATATATATATATATATATATATATATATATATATATATATATATATATATATATATATATATATCCATGAATTACTTAGAAATTACATATTCATATATAGGAAAACGATATATAAATGTTTATATATCAAGAGCAAATTTATAGAAATCTATGACAACGTGGAAACGTTTTCGTGTGACGCTATAACACGGAGGTATCTTGTCTCTTCTCGGTAACAAATATAAGTCGGGGATATCTCGTCGCTTCTCGGCACCAAATATTGTGACAGGGGGCAATATCACCCGGAAACAATAATAATAATGAAAAGAAAAGGTGATCCTGTGAAATAGAAAACACCAAGTGAAGCGAGGCGTTTTCGAATAACCAAGATGTTGGTATGCCGTAAAATAAATATTAATGTTACAGATTTTATTTAAAAACGAAATACAATCTTTTTAAGCGTACAAAAGGTATCACTTTATTAATAGAAGATACAAGTAAGAATGTCTTAATCTAAAGATAAATTTTGTCGATAACAAGAAAGCATGAATCTATGTAAAGTTTACCAAAATTGCTCAGAGCTATTTATAGATAAACTTAGAACAATAGCCATACGGTCAGAGCACTGAAAGATATAGTGAGTGTGAAATTTTAATTTAGAAGTGTGTCGGGAAATGGGTCGATCTCGTTCCTAATAAAACTAAGTCAGTACGATGTCTCTAGAAAAAACAAATACGTCACCAGTTCTCTATATAAAGAGGAGAGCAGAGTTAGGGCAGAGCAGAGTTTGGGTAGAGAGTAGAGCAGAATTGGGTTGAGAAAAGAGCAGAATTGGATGAGAGACAGTAAAGAAATGACGTCAGAGATTGGAACAAAGCGCCCGCTAGCATGTGCTGTTGATATAAGTACCGCTGCTCCTGCTACCACTAATATTACTACTACTATTACTAATATTGAGGACGTGGCAAAAAGAGAGCTTCCGGAATTCTACGACCCGATAACTACCCGCCAGGAAAAAATCACAACATTTGAAACCGGATACTTAGGTATAACCTGTAATACTGAACCATACAGGACCAACGGCCGGTCATGTGGATAACGTTAGTCCAGAGGGGTTAGAATACGGTTTCACATGGACGCCTTGAGCAGAGACCGCATTACAACTGACAACGTTCGAGAGGATCGGCGTTACAGTATAACGTGGGGGCATCTCGTATCTTCTCGGCACCAAATCCAACGCTGGGACATCTCGTCTCTTCTCGGCACCAAATAAATGCGTAGGCATCTCGGTTCTTCTCGGCACCGAATATATGCGGGGGCATCAGGTCTCTTCTCGGCACCAAAAAAATGCGGGGTATCTCGTCTTTTCTCGGTATCAAATAAATGCGGTGGCATCTCGTCTCTTCTCGGTACCAAATAAATGCGGGGGCATCTCGTCTCTTCTCATTACCAAATAAATGCTGGAACATCTTGTCTCTCCTGGGCATCAAATTAATGCGGGGACATCTCGTCTCTTCTCTTCTCGTCACCAAATAAATGCGGTGGCATCTCGGTTCTTAATGGGGCATCAGGTCTCTTCTCGGCACCAAAAAAATGCGGGTATCTCGTCTTTTCTCGGTATCAAATAAATGCGGTGGCATCTCGTCTCTTCTCGGTACCAAATAAATGCGGGGGGCATCTCGTCTCTTCTCATTACCAAATAAATGCTGGAACATCTTGTCTCTCCTGGGCATCAAATTAATGCGGGGACATCTCGTCTCTTCTCTTCTCGTCACCAAATAAATGCGGTGGCATCTCGTCTCTTCTCATCACCAAATAAATGCGGGGGAATCCCATCTCTTCTCGGTATCAAATACAACGTGGGAGCAGCTGGTCTCTTCTCGGCACCAAATAAATGCGAGAGCATCTCCTCTCGTCTAGGCACCAAATGCAACGCGGGTGCATCTTCTCGTCACCAAATAAATGCGACAGCATATCGTCTCTTCTCGGCACCAAATACAACTCGGAGGCATCTCGTCTCTTCTCGGCACCAAATAAATACGACAGCATATCGTCTCTTCTCGGCACCAAATACAACTCGGCGGCATCTTGTCTCTTCTAGGCACCAAATAAAATACCGCAGCAGCACCTAGTTATAATTTGTAGTAGTGTCATGTCATCATATGTTTAACGTAAACTTTAGCTGGCTATTACGATTGCCAGTATTTTCATTTCGGAGTAAGATGCATGAATTGGGCGAGGCTATTTCAGCCGTCCGTCTCCCTCAGCTGATTTGAGTCACATAATGGAAATTTTCCTTTACGTTGTGTACCTGTGCGACGTGTCTTCTTATTCTTTCCAACAATCCGTGTGTAATGGTCGGTTGTTCAGGCGATATTTTAATCCTGGCACTTTTTTTTTAATTCGGCCGACCTTCCTGAAAGGTGGGAGACTCTGTTAGAAAAAAAAAAAATTATCACTAATCTATTAATGATGAAACTATATAAAAGCTACATCCATTACACCCATGCGGTTCTATTTCGGTAAATACTTTTTTTTTCCTTGAGGCATTGAGGGATATCCAATGGTTGATATTCGGGTCCTTGTGCTAGAATTTCGGCGCAAACGAACAGCGGTATTGTGCTTTGACTGTCAAGCGTAAACTGAATAAAATGGAGCGCGTGAACGCATATAAGGATTACCTTGCGAATGGAGTTTTTAATTAATTGGGTATCCGCACGAAGAACCTCTTTGTTAAACAAAAAAGAGAGCTTCTTTTTTAAACAAAAAATTCCTATTCACATCGCATATAACCCATGCTTCTAAAGAACTTCCTAATCGCTTTGTATATAACTCATGCTCCTAAACTACTCAATAGCATATATTTCAATAATTCTTTCCACACATATTTCTTGGATAGGTTCTTAAAATAACATTCCATAACTCCGTCTGTGTTTTGCAGAATTTTGGTAAAAACATTAATCATGTGACCACGACTTTCTCGAAGCTGTGGATCTGGGCGTGAAATTTCAATCATACTGGATTTTACTGAAACATACTTCAAATCATTCTGTACCTACCACTCACGTGCATTTGAAAGGTTCAAATCACAATTTTTAAACTTAACTTTTTCATCAGGTTGCACCCAATTAACCATTCTCCCATAATTTTCTCCATCTAATATATCTAATCCTTCGCTCGAGATTAATAATATCTCAAGTCACTAAACAATATTTCAATGCACTAATATAACTCAATCAGGGCCTCTGTCCTTTTACTATGTCTTTCGTGTTTTAGGACCTCATCGAATTTATGTGATGCTTAGGTTGATGTGACGAAATATGAACATGAAGTAAAGGGGGCGCTGACAATATTAAGTCTATTATATATATATATATATATATATATATATATATATATATATAGATAGATAGATAGATAATATTAGTGGAAAATATACATACATATGCAAAATATATAAATATAATAATAATAATGTATAAATTTGTAGGTCTGATGAATTGGATCGTATTTACGATTTCAATGGAATAAATTATGACCATGGAATATTAGTGTTTAAGCCTTTTTATCATATATATATATATATATATATATATATATATATATATATATGATTTGTGCCTATAATCTAGCCGATTTCATTTAGTTTCATTATGTTTATGTATTTATCACTTTTGTCATTTAATATCCTACATTGTGATAAAGAATGGTGAATTGTAAGAACCTGGATGTAAATGTATTACAGATGATCTAGCAATTAAAGCTACACATGAACATGGAGTAAAGGGGATGCTGATAATATTAAGTCTGTTATATATATATATATATATATATATATATATATATATATGATTTGTGCCTATAATCTAGCCGATTTCATTTAGTTTCTTTTTGTTTCTGTTTTTATCACTTTTGTCATTAAACATTTCAAATTGTGATAAAAATAAATAAATAAGAAATTTCTTTGTTCAGACAGAGGTAAATATTAGTCGTTAATTTTTCCGTTTATTAACATTTACTTGATTATGTGATGCGTCAATTTATTTGAGTCTATAATCATATACTTCGTTCCATAGCTAAATATCGGTGATGTTCTTATTAATAAAATCTATATATAATATTTTATCTAGAAGCATTTACTTGGCCCGAAGATGAATGAATAATGGCCGTTCATATTTGCTTCTCTAATCCAGTGTTTCTCAACTCTTTTACGCAACAGCACACGTAGGAGAAAATATCGCGGCCCACTTAGCAAGTTTTTAAAAGGTTTACATTTAAATGTGATGAAATAAAACCATAGATTAAAAGAATAGACACACAAATATGAACTTACTTTATTTCATTTTAGTAACAGAATATTTACCCCGAAAGGATGCTAAAGATATCATGGAGCGAGCGTGTGAGCAACGATGAGGTCTTGGAGAGGATGCAAACAAGCAGGAAGCTTAAACTTAACATCAGGAAGAGGCAGCAGAAAGGAGGGCTTGGAGAATCTGATACTCACAGATCGAATAGGAGGAAAGAGAGACAAGGAAAAGCGACATACCTAGCGGACTTAAGCAAGTGGATGACATGGGCGGGGGGTGGTGTTAGTAGCAAAGGGACAAATCTTATTGAGAGCTACAAGAGATAGGGAGGAAGTGGAGAACCATGATCGCCTACGTTCCTGAAAGGATACGGCAGATAAAAAGAAAAGAAAAAAACAATAAAAGTGAACTTTCGGGAGCAGCTGAATGTAAATTTGCTGTTGTTGATCAAGCGATTAAAGTAATTTCTATGTACTTTTGTCTTAGTAAATTGCTTTCTCTTTTAATTAAGGTAGAGTTTTTAAAATCAAAATTATTGTCAAACTCATTACGGTGTGGAAAATGCATTGAATGTGTTGTTTTGTAAATGATCATTTTGTGTTCATATAAGCTTTTATTTAAATTCCTTAAGCTTTTTCCTATGTATTGCTTGTAACAATTAATACCGGTGATAGAATATAAGAATTTGTAAGTGATAGTAAAGGGGGCTAACCCATTACCATTCAAAGATCAACCACGAACTTGAAATACTAACTGATCCGGGACTCTGATTGGCTAACTACTGTCCAATCAGAATCCCTTTTTGCAGTCACGCGGTAAATTCGATCTTGAAATCTTGCTCTTTTGCTAAGTAACAGCCGTAGTGACCACACGTTTATTGGAGCCGTTCTTTCCGACGTTAATAGAGTTCAGAAGCTACGAGACCGCAAATCCCACTTGTTCTTTGGACACTCTACTAGTAGTTATGTCCGCAAATATAAATTATATCCACAAGCCTTTTATGCATGCACCACTTTCTACATTATAGCTTTGAATTGAATATTGTTATTGGGTTGCTTCTCTTCTTCAAATGTGTCCGTCTTTGTCTTTGTGGAATTTAACTGCACTAGAGGAAAAAATTTTAAAGAGTAAATTCCTCCTTCAGGGTTTAGCTTATTATTTTCTTTTATATTAATTACGTCTTATATCCGAAGTAGTAACAAATTTTATGTTAAGCTTAGATAAATTACAATCTTATTTGTGATAAATTCGGTTAGGTAGAACAAAATATATTTTGATTGGTTCAATCTGTCAGAATGTTCCACTCTTTTAGTTTGAAATATTTTATGAGCTTTCTGTTTCACGGTGAATATGTATTGGAGAGGCTTAAAATATTTTCAATATAGTCATATATCAGTCAGTTATATGTGCCATGCGTGATGCACGCTTAGGCAATCATGTATCTTTCGATACATGACTGACGAGACAATTTTTTCCCGCAGTAGATTGCCATTTCTTTCTGCGGTAGACCAGTTTCCATCCAAGATTATAGAACCTGGTCTGTCCTGCTATTTACCCATTATTGATCTTTGAATGGTAATGGGTTAGCTTAGAAGAAGAGGGTTCATACCTTTCCCAAGGTTATTAGCACGTAAGCAAATGTAATGGATCTGACTGGAATTCGAACTCGGCTCTCCGATTCCTGAATGCTAGCCGCTATCCATGACTCCAACATGCTTATTCATATATAAAAAGGTGAAAATAAATAAATAAAATAAAATTCTCTCTAAAAAAGAAAAATTTTAAATGTTCTATTTATTGATATTTTTTCCCATTTTTCTTTAGTTCGGTTGAATAGATTTCTTTTCTTTTCTATGTGGCAGCATAGTGTCGATGCAAGAAGCCGGTTTAATCGAAAAACTCAAGAAGCGTTGGTGGAACAACAGCTCAGAGTGTACGGCACCTTCCGAAGTGAAACATATGGAAGCAAACGGTTTAAAAATGGACGCAATTGGTGGCGCGTTCATAATTTACACCTGCATCGCCATTTTAGGAATTATATGCGTCATCATCGAAATGATCGTTGCCCGAATAAATGGAAGACAAAAACGAGATCCTCAACCGACGTCGGCAGCGGATACTTAATTACCAGAGTTAAAAATGCACAAATGCCAATGAATATTTCAGTAAAAGATATTTGCACGAATAAAATATTAAAAACATTCACTTTGCTTTGTAGGCGCCATCAGAATTCGACTCTTTAATATGTAAGTATACTACACCCTCGTGCAAATTAATTGAAACAAAACGAATAATTCCGTTATTATTTCCTTTTTTTTCGTATTTTTCCAATGAAACATGACCCAGTGCACATATTAGTACTTCGTATGTTTATTCCACGAATTTGTTCCTTGCATTTTGACCACAGATACTCGATTGAATTTAAATCAGGAGAGTTTCCGTGCCAGTCTATAGTAATTTGATGCTCACTTGTAAGACCTGCCAGTTTGTTCGTGCAGTGTTACAATTTTCGTATGGAGTAACGTCCATCGTAGACAATGGCCGTAGGACAACTAATCAACAGTCGAGACAATAGTGTCTTGGCGTGATAATCACGGCTAACGCAATATTTTTCAAGGCCAAATAAATTTCATCATACATCTCGAAAATAGATTCATATTGCTGCACACCACTGCAAATAACCTAATCTGAGGAAAATAGAAATCGATTACATCCTGCCACTCCAGTGGGTCTAAAATTGAGCGTATGGTGAAAGAAAGGAAACAAAGCAGTTTTTTTTTTCAATTAATTTGCACAAGGGTGTATGTCTGATGTTTTATTACCCAAGTTAATCTCCTCACAATAAAAGTGATATTATCCCACTGATATTGGAAACATTTCTGGATATATTTGTATGATATATATGCCACGTAAATTCCCGCCTATAATATCAGCTTTTATTTGAAATATTTACAATGAGATACAATAAATTATTTGGTTGTGTGAGATTTTATTATGCAAGCCGAGAGTTGTTCATCCTATTGTAAATAAATATATATAATCGTATCGTTATTGATATCTATTTTTAATTCCAGATATTGGTTAATTGAATGAGAAAACTTTAAAAAAAAAACTCTCCACGTTACGTGTTTCTTCCTTCAATAGGACTTCTTCAGACTAATGATGACATTAATCTACCTTTATTTCCTACTTCCTCACCCTCTACAAATTGAGTGGCACTTGAGCCTTGTATTTTGCGAACATTAGTAAAAAAGAGATAGTAAAATAACACTTTATTTAGATAGGAGATTGTGCTATTCTACTCAAATGCTTGGTCTAATCAAAAAGTATCGGGACTGGTGCCATAGAAAAGATAACTACATCACATATCAATTCAGCATTTAATCTCCTTCGAAGTAGTTCCTTTCAGAGGACACGCACTTTATTCAGCATGGTTTCCATTGATGGAAGCATTCCTAGAACTTTGTGGGGGAGGGGGATAATGAGCAGCTGCCTAGTCGAATCTTCTTGAATTTCTTCAACATCTTGAGATATTTTTCCTTTCAAGTAGGATTTGATTTTTGAAAAGACGAAAAAATCGCAAGGGACGAGATCTGGGTAAAAATGGTGCTTGTCGGGAATGTTGACTCGGCCAAAAACTGCGGTACAAATCATAGTCACTGATGGAACCTGTGCAGTGTGGCGAGACAGCCACAATCTACACAAGCAATTTACATTACAATTCCAAGCACTGCTATAAACAAGTGAGAACATTATAACTGATAAAGTTCAAGGTCTATCTGTGCCAAGCGGTTTCATTTTGCGTACTTGACTTCCGTTACCATAGCAACAGTCCAGATACTTTTTGATCAACCTCGTATTTGTTGTCTGTATCATTTGCATTTATTTACAATTAAAGATTTATTTTGTATTTAATATGCTTGCATAATAAAACCTGACACTCCCACTCAAACGAGTTTTGATTATTATTTGCAATACCAATAAATGTTATAATCTGAAATAAATATTGATATAAAGGGATGTGCAAAAGTGGGTATACAGTAATGAAAACAAAACTTGTTTACAAATTGTATTGTATTAATCAAACTTTGAATCTAACGACGGTTTCTCTTGCTAAGGGTGGGAGGGGCATCTTTTCTATAAGATTTCTCGAATATTCAGGCCGGTAGACAAAAATAAATCAATGTAGCGTCTACTTAAATATGTGTATGCAGTAAAAATCACATTTACTCTGATTATATATATATATATATATATATATATATATATATATATATATATATATATATATATATATATATTAGTGGTCAATATATACATATATATATATACATAAATTCCCAAGAGGATAGAATCAGGTAGAACTCAATGTCCAGGACAGAGTAAGAATATAATATAAAAGGCTCAAACACCAATATTCCATAGTTACAATTTATTACACTGAAATCGTAATCACACACACACACTTTTGCACACACATATATATATATATATATATATATATATATATGAAGATAATGCAACCAATTGGAAAAGATATAAACGACGCGTTTCGCCGCAGACATCCCATTATCTTCACTCTTGGTCCGGATACTATTATACATCGTACACACACACACTCACACACACATATATATATATATGTGTGTGTGTGTGTGTGTGTGTGTAAAAAACGAAACTTGCTCACAAAATGTATTGTATTGATTATATAAACATATCAATAATAAACATATGAAGCTTTCAAATATACAAACTGTTTGCTTCCGTCATTCACACACTCCTCTTGACCTGTAAAATATTTATTTATTTATTATTATTATTATTATTATTTATTAAAAGAAATAAATATTATAATAAAAGTATTATAATGAAAATTATGAAAATAAAAATATAAAAAATGATTAAGGAATTCTAGTATTTTAATACTAGAATTCATTTAATTAATCCTAGAACCAATATTATAGTAATGGTATTACGGGTATAACACTTACTGTATACCTACATTTGCAGCCCCTGTATTAATCATATAAATATATCTTAAAAATGTTACACTCGTCGATACCGATATTTTCTCGTGAAAATTATTAAAGACCAATCTTTCCTTTTAAAAACACATTGAATAAAAACAACACCAGACGTACTTTTAAAACACGTGCAGATTCATAAATTACACAGTTTATTTTTGAAATGCGAAACTATCAATTTTATATGCTATACTATTTTATCATCTTGGCGGTTTTACTCACAACGTTTCAAGCGTTTTATCCAGCGGTCTTCTTCAGGAGTATTTATTTGTACTCGCAAACTTTCTTGAAATAACGAGCTGAAAAATGGGAGATAACTTGTATCAGTTAGGGGAGATAACACGTATCAGTTAATACTGACCGGTCTTTGTGCTTCTTTTCCGTTTCTTCCACCAAACTAGAGTACGCGACATTTCAGCACTACCTGACTCAGGGATTGAACTTACAGCTTCCATGGAAACAGATATGTTTTAACCAATCCACAATTGACTGTGATAGATAGATAGATAGATAGATAGATAGATAGATAGATAGATAGATAGATAGATATGAACAGATGCATATAAATACAAAAAAGACAGATAGATAGATAGATAGATAGATAGATAGATAGATAGATAGATAGATTCTATCTTATCTATGAAAGAGACACGTTAAATACTAATTCAAAATTCCAAAAGAAATTATTCCCAAAAGAATTAATTTTGCCGGTTTTGTCACATCATTCTCTTCCTTTTCATTGCGAAAAGGCGAAAAATACGTTATCAATTATGCCAAAGGGGAAAACCCTATTAAAGAAAAGCTCACTTAATTACCCAAGTTAACTTAAAGTATGTACACCTCTTGTTGGGACTTTTCGAATCTATATCTGCTTGTTTTGTTTCTGTACCCGAAACGTAAACTATATATTTTTTTTTTAAAGCCAACGCTTTTTCTTATTTCCATAAACCTACAAAAATAACGTTTAATAAGTAACATTCCCAATCTAGCGTTGTTTACTAATTTTAGTTTATTATGGGATGAATGCAGTGCAGGCAGTCAAGTTCAAACACATTCGTATCGTAATGCAAGTAAAGCTTGATAAATTGTCGCTCATATGATAAACGTAATTATCTCCCTTGCATCAGTCATACAATATAATTCTAAGATTAAAAACATTTCCAATTTTATTCGTGATTTGAATCTTTATTTTCCGTTGTGTTATATTGGATTTATTAGAAGCAAAACGATAAATAATAAAAAAAAAATCAAAGTGTTATGGAAATAAATTTTATGTGCATTTACGTGTGAGTGCAAATGAATTCGTTATTAGAAATAGGGCTGATAATAAAATGCTTTAAAAGTCAGTTCTTGTATTTAAAACAACAGAATTATTTGAGTAAATTTTATCGCTAAATATCTTGTAAAAGATCTTATCTGAAAACAAATATATGCACAAGGGAGTTAAGCGTTTGTAGAATACGTTATCAGATATAATTATCGATGGTATATATATATATATATATATATATATATATATATATATATATATATATATATATATATATATATATATATATATATATATATATATATATATATATATATATATATATATATATATATATATATATATATATATATATATATATATATACAGGGTTCCAGAAAGTTCGTGTGAACTTTAAAAAATTTATAACTTTATTTGTATTTGCGATATAGAAATAATCTGTAAAAAATGTTATAAAGTACCTAATTTTAATATAATGTACCTAGTTTTAAGTATAGCTAAAATAACTAATGTGATTTCAGGCATTACTGTAAATCATTTGGCAAATGTTTTCTGAGAACTGCAAAATCGTATTACCCTTTGTATTGCTAATGATAGAGAACATGCGGAAACTTAAATAAAATTTCAATAAAACCTTAAAAAAATATAAATTTACTTCTTTCTAATCCTTTTTACAAATTATGTTTATCGCAAATACAAATAAAGTTATAATTTTTTAAAACACACTGTATATATATATATATATATATATATATATATATATATATATATATATATATATACCATTTAGAAAACTTTTATTTATTGTTTCGCTGATCAAATAGAGGCATCAGAAAAATGGATTTTATTTCAAACAAATCGACGAGAAAGAACGTGATTCGCGTTAGTCATATAAATACTGTTTATTAATTTTTTTTAAACCAAATCTACATTGGTGAAGCAGAACATTATTCATGTCTGTCACATGAAGAGTGCATTTTTTTTTCTAAAGTTAACAGCATCGTTTATTTTATTAATTATATTTTTACCCGTTTTAACTCAGGTTTACACACACACACACACACACACACACACACACACACACACACACATACATACATATATATATGTTCATTTTTTTTTAATTTTCTGTTTCCATTATTGTTTCAAAACGCGTTTAGAACGGGTGATACTCTGAGAAAGCCCCGTCGTAATTCATGTTATAGCTTATAACTAGTGCCAGGGGCCATGAAGAAAACTTCATTTTTATGATAGGTCTGCTTATTGTCAGGATTCACACTCCTCCCAGTGTTTTAAACAGGAGTAGAGATTTATCTCTTTTTTTTTTCCTGTTTAGGATTGTGTTTACGGTTCCTTTTAAAATCTATTCTAGCTCTATATTCTTATCGCTTTTCCTTTCATACACTAATATAATCCCACATAGTAAACCACAACGTTGAGTGGCCTTTAGGCCTTGTATTGTGTGTGTATCTCGGCAACAGATGTTCATATAAGTGATTTATTTAAGATAACATACAAGGTATATATCTATTATATTATTAATCACTATTTCATATTGACAGTCTAATTCCAGTATCTTCGTGTTAAAAGTTCCTGATAACATTCACGATTTCAGCTGAGTTGAGCCATTATACCTTTAACATCAATTGGAAAAACCCAAAAGACAAGTTTCGCTGATGAAATAGTGACGCCAGAAAAATGAATGAATGTTATTCGCGTTAGTCATATGAATCAGTCAGTTATGTGCCATGCGTGATACACGCTTAAGCGATTATGTATCTTTCGATACATGACTGACCAGGCAGTAGGTGGTCATTTCTTTCTGCGGTAGACCAGTTGCCATCCAAGGCTATAGAACCGCGTCTGTTCTGCTATTTACCCATAGCAGGGGGAAGAAGAGGATTCATACCTTTTCCAAGCACGTAAATGAATGTAATTCGAACTCGGCTCTCCGATTCCCCAACCAGAGCAGCTGTCCATTACTCTACCGTTATAAAAAAAAAAAAATTACTAATTTCAACCCATTTTCTTTTCCATTACTTTTAAGATTTTTCTTATTCCATAAAATTTCAAAATCCGTTTTAATAAGAACGCTTGATAAACTGAAGAAGCCTGGTTGTATATTAACCGAAGATTTGTATATCATGGTCTTTATCAATACATTTTTGTCTGAGTAAATTATATTAATTTATTTTAATAAAACGGTATTTTCCATGTCAAAAGATCACGAAGATTTCGATGGCATACCTTCAAAGAAATGATGATCTCTGAATTCCCCGAATATAATTAATATAACACACATGCTCACTAAACTGGCATAGAAACAGGATATGAAAAGTATTAAAACAAATAAAAATTGAATTAAAAATATTAAAATTTATTTTAAAAATGATAGTTACAGTAAAAGAAAATCAGTATTGAGTAACATGAGTGTCAGGCTGCCTCGCCAGGTGTAATTTTTGTTAAAACAAGCCATCATACCCAGGTGGTCGATCAGAAAAAGCGTTCAATTAGAATGGAGCAAAAATAGCATCATGTTTAGCTGTAACAGCATCTATCATCTTCAGTTACTTTAAAGTACTTTCATTAAAAACATTTTGAATTAATGCACTTACTGATATAACAGAAGTAGTCTGTATTTATTCAATCGAAGTTAGCCGAGGACATGAAGGGGTAAAACAGGCCACATGAAGACCCACTTCATACCACTGTTATTTTGGAGTTTTTGAAATTCAATTTGTCAGTGTCCTACCAGGGATGTAAAAGAGGATACATTTATAAAGCAATTGTTAAGTTTGATGAAAATTGGTTGAAAGATCAACGAAAAATAAGAAAGAAACCCGTAAACCGCTATTTATGCGGGTTTTCACTATATGGGTGGATTCACTTTTGGTTAGAGTTGAATGAAGTTTGTATTTAATTGCTTGAAAACTGAGGGACTTTTTAGTTTAGAATTTGTGTTGAAATCGATTTTTTGTTTTTGGCAGGTTTTCGCTAAACGCAGTGGCTTAGAAATAAAAATGAGGTATCATCGAGCTCGTCATGATGTAAGTAACCTATATACCGAGTTTGAACAAAATCGGAAGAAAATGTTGGGGTTTTTTGATCGGCTTTATTGATTATTGATTTCTTTTAAATTATCGATTTTTTACACTAAGAACCTATCTCATTGTACAATGACAAGCTTGGTCAAAATTGGTTGGATGGATCTCGAGGGAAAAGGTATCACACAGACAGACACACAGACAGACACACAGACATCCTCTATTTTATATATAGAAATAAAATCCGCTTCTTTTTCTGATACTACTGTTTGATCAACGGAACATGTCAAAGTTAAAGTTTCCTAATGGTCTATATTTACCATTACGTTTCATTCTCATCCACATTTAAACCATAAACATCAAGGCAAATACTACTTCTCATTTACTAAATATCAGTAATGAAATTTTTTTTCAGTCCTTTAAATAGAAACGTCATATAAAACGATAGACTTTCTTTGAGTACATTTCGAAATTCAAACTAAACACCCGGTGTTTATTGACAAAAAAGGTCTTTCTTTATTTTATTATGTTTCATAAATGTTACCTTGCCCCAAAGTTGGTACACTCGCAAATGCTTCAAATATTTGATATCCGAAAAATAAATCAATCTTTCACGAAAATGGGTTGATTCGAACTCAGTATTGAACAACGTCATCAAGAGAAATTCTCTTTCGTTTATTCTGTTTGTGATTCATGATTTCCAGAGCGAGAAGAATACAAGCAACAAGTGTAAAAACAGCAAAGACGATATAAACGCCTCCAAGCGAATTCATATCAAGCGTCTTTGGGATGTGATCATCAGATTCCAAACAAGAAACGTTTTGTTTCCACCAGCCTCGGCGCCATTTGTCTATCAGGCCAGATTCTCTCATAATGCCGAGCCTGAAAAATGTGGAGTAAGAGACAATAGTTATTAGTAAATTCCATTGAAACTTGTGAACAAAAGCTAAATTTGCCAGAAAGAAAAGATAATCGAGTCAAAATATCTATCTATCTATGTGTGGCGGCCTTTTACCACATTTATTTAATTTTGTTTAGGAACCCAAGCTGATGTAAAAAAAAAAAGGGGGGGGACAAGGCAAAGGTATCAATATATATATAAAAATTGTATTCAACAATGCATACAATAAAGAAGGTATACGAAAAAAGCATGCAATAAGTAAGACAAGAGTTGTCTCTCTTTGACTATCAAAGTTCTCTGAAAAGGAAATAAAAGCTATTAATCTGTTATAAATGTTTTTTAAACTGTTCTACCGTGCAAGAGGAAAATATGTAAGTGTGATAGAATATGCAGTTTGAAAGTTGAGTGAGAAGATAGGCGCATAGCTTCAACAGACGTGGTTTTCTGTGGCAGCTGAAGTCTCACTGATGCGGCTCCTCTTTTCTTATGCTTATATAGGTGGTCATTGAATCAGGAATGCTGCGCGGGAGAATCATTCTCCACGTGCAGAGAATCTGATTGGTCGATACTGACCAATCAGTGCATGAGTTCCGGGGAGACTTCTGCGAGCCGACTCTCTCAAAATATGAAAATTATCGCTTCAGATAGCACCGTTGGTCCCTGCCCAATGAATGAATGGTGTTGAAGATTTGAATTTATAAGGGTGTGTGTGTGTGTGGTGATGATCGCCATATAGCTATCTATGACATTCTAATCATATCTGTCTTTCTATCTATCTATTAATATATATCCATCACATTCTATTTATATCATATCTATCATCTCTGTTTCTTTTAGTCTCTTTCTATCTATCTATCTATCTATATAGATAGATAGATAGATAGATAGATAGATAGATAGATAGATATGAATAAACTCATGGATAGATATGAACTGACTGAGATAGATAGATAGATAGATAGATAGATAGATAGATAGATAGATAGATAGATATTAATAGAAAGTGATAGCTTCAAATCGTTTGAAGGTGTTTTGGTGTTTATTCGCCTGAAAAATAAAATTATATATAAAAATAAAAATGTGGTAAAAATAATTACTTTAAAAAATCATAACTAATTTCAATTTTTTAAAAATCTTCCAACTTCTAGCTAAATATTATCTCCAAAGCACTAAAACTTTCCCTCTCCAAAGAGAAATCCTTTTTCAACGATTACTTTCAACTTTGCAACTTGTTTAATCATCAGCATTGGCAACATTGATACTAACCTCAGTTGAATTTTGAATTTAGTTCGATTCTCGTCTCTTCTTGCCTTTTAATTAGATCCGGAAATGTGACTATATTGAGATAAGAAATTATACAGACTTGCTTTATGCTTCGATGCCATCTTCAGACCTGTTTCTTTTTTCGCGGAATATTTAAAAGTAATCGTGAATGACCAGAAGTTTATTGAAAATAAAATGTTTCGAGATATTTTCAATTGAAAATTGTCCTATATGAGCTGATTCAAAAAAAATTCTATAGATCATGATTTTTTTGTCTATTGCTGGAATTTAATTTTATCAAGTTTGAAAGATTTAAATCTCTCACATTTTCTTAAAATCAGCATCATAGCTGTGCTAGCATGAAGTCACAAGTCATCGTGACCGAGGGCTTCAGCGTGCTGGCCGATTTCAAATTGTTGATCACGCTAGATAACACGCTCTTTCCCAGAAACTGCTCAGTATAGTTTCAGTATTAGCCACAGGTGGGCTCTCTGGGTATTGAATAGACACAAATGCGTCTGAGCAAGCGTCTGCAATAGGGATTAGCAAATCACCCTAGTAGACGGGTATCCTCGAATACTAGTGACCAGCTATACTTTGAGATCAAAGTTATAAATGTAACCTTCGTATAAAAGACTACGGAATTTAATACGGTTGTGTGTTTGTGTTTATTTTATGTGGGTGTGTTAATATGTAAATAATTAAAGGAATATACTAAAACAGATCGTTTATTCTCTTTTTACATTGTGACTATATTGTAGCAAAGTTCGTAATATCTCTTGGGTGTGTACGCTCTCTTTTCATTGCTTTTTTGGCCAGAAGTAAGTTAGGGTAAGTAAAGATAACGATGGTTAAAATGGTCAGAGCTCAAGTTAGAACGACTAAATGACTTACTTCATAAGTAGAGCTGCAAGGCACGTCCGAACGATGTCGTTGGAAAGTCGAAAGAGAAAGAGTCTGTTCTTTCCGGAAGTAGGGTCATAAAATTGCATCATGGGAAAATTAATTTCTCTTTTTTTTTTCTTTTATTCTTATTATTATTTCATTTATTGGTTTTATTTCATTTTCCCACAAAACGTCTGGTTGGCTTACCATAAACTAATAGTCACATTTCCTGCAGGACTGTATGAAAAATATAAACGCATAAGAAATGACTGAATAATACATTTTGACTTACATTTTGGACACTTCCGTGTTGAGGGCAGATCCTTTCTGCAAAGCAAATGCAATTCGCTTTATGCCATAAGGTTTGCCGGTGACCATCACATCTTCACAATGTTTGGCAGCAAACGCTTTTATATCTGACCACAGGCTGATCATGACATATCTTCCCGATTTTACCAATTCCAAGGAATCTGCAGTTTTTCTTATAAATGGTGCATTTTCCAAACGTTTAAAAATCTTTTGTTTAATTGGGTCATCAGAAACCTGACGAAAAGAGTCAAAAAAGACATTTTCTATATATATTTACATATATATAACTTGGACAAGCGGAGACATTTTTAAGCATTTCACCTCAAGCAAAGCGGGAGTGTCACTAGCACGCAAGGGGTTACAGAGAGTGAGAGCAAGAGTAAAGAGGGGTATTTGAGGAAAGGATATAGAGGAGGATGGGGATCAGGATCAAGGCATCAGATGTCGAGTGACATTATATTTGAATATTTGAAGATTATAGCTATCAGGGAAGCAAGTAAGAGGAAAGGAGTTCCACTGTCGGGAAGCGTGAGAGAAGAAGCTGTTGGAGTAGAAGAGTCGGTTACATTTAACTGTTTCGACAGTGGAAATGTGGGACCGAGATGCCAACCTAGTAGCACGCTTAAATTCATGCAGTTTGGGAACCAGAGCAGTTGCCATGAAAATATTTGTAGAAAATACAGGGGGAAGCCACATCAGTTTTGTGAGAAAGTGACCGTAGTCTAGATGCCAGGTCAGGACCCCTCACATTGCATATCCGTCTTTGGATTATTTCGAGAACCTCGAGATGAACAGCGAGAGCACCAGACCATATATGACAATAGTATTTAATGCAAGGACGAATGGTAGATTTGAAGGATGGACTTAGACAAAAGAAAAACCCTTCTGGCGCGACACAGAGAAACAACTTTACTTGCAGCAGATGAAGCTATTGATTCAATGTAGTTGTTCCACCTCAGGTCATCGGAAAACGTGAGACCAAGAGGAGGCAGAGAGGCACTCTCGTGGAGTTGAGCACCAGCCATGCTGATAGGAGGCAAGGAATAAAAGAGAGAAGTTTCGTTTTGGAGGTATTTTACAAGCAATTTTCAGCCAAAGTCAATCACAGATTGGAGGTCCTTTTGGAGACCAATGGCCAGGTTAACTTTGTCAGCAATGCTGGGTTTACTATTGACTTGGCTGGAATTATGTGTAAAAAGAAACAGAAAGCATATTTGTTTCTTAAACGCCCAACTTTTCCATCAACTTTTAATAAACTTTGGTAAGTTTAAAATGTTAAAACAGTCAGCCAGTTATGTGCCATGCGTGATAAACGCTTAGGCAATCGCGTATCTTTTGATACATGACAGACGAGACAGATTTTTTCCCGCAGTAGGTTGCCATTTCTTTCTGCGGTAGACCAGTTGCCATCCAAAGCTATAGAACCCGACTTGTCCTGCTATTTACCCTTAGCTGGGGGGAGAAGAAGAGGATTCATACCTTGTTAAACCTTGTTAATGTTAAAACATAAAACAAAATTGCCAATAAAATGAGGCAAAAATCAGTTTTATAGTAGACTTTATCTGCCATCCCAAAGAAAAAAAAAACGCGTGGAACATATTATAGGCTAAATTAGGTTATGTCAGGTGACTTCAAGGTGTAAAAAGATCCGCTGGGAATGTCAAAAAGTAAAATGAATTTTGTAATGATAGTGAAATATGCTCCTAAAATCGTCGACTACAATGAATTTTTTTTTTTAGTATTTCATTTCTGAGATAATGAATTTTCAATATTCTTGTATTATTTAGAACTATTGTTCTTATCTTTAGTGATATAGGTGTCATTATAGACACAATGTTTCGACCAAGTACCCTCTAGTCATCATCAGGTGTGCATTGATGTCTGATAATCTGTTGATTATCGCGATATTTTGTCTCTATGATACCAGTCATTGTTCGTTCCTGTTGAATTGGTGCTTCACTACCAGATCCAAATATTGAACTCATGACCACTAGATTATCAACAGCTATATACACTAAACCTTCGTACCGAAGGACATTAGTGTTTTTGGAGACTTTTCTATTCAGTGTCAGGTGTTTTTTTACATTTGGTTATAATGATAAATTGGTGCCGCTTTTTATAATTTATTATTTCATTTCTGCGATGAGTAATTGTTAATATCCTGAAATGTTTTATTTTTTTTTAATTGTCCAACAGTACAGTTACCATATTCATATGTGCTCCTAAAATCGTCGATTGGTTACCATGTGGATAAAGAAGACGCTACATGAAATGCTTTATTTTTAAAATCGCCCAAAAGTGTTGTTAATGTAATCATAAGTGCCCCTAATTTAACAGGTTGATCGATTTGTTTTTTTACGACTTATCAACCTTTTACATGTTATTTAAAGCCAGAAAATATTTTTAGGTTGTGAGAATTCTTTTTTAGATAAAAATGATTTATTAATACTAACAGATCCGTAGCTGGGAAGGGGGGGGAAGAAAAGGTGGAATGCTTTCAAAAAATCTTCTTACAAGTGGCTATTTTCTCACTTTTTAATAAGTTTGTAGACAAAACAAAATTATCGGTTTTAAAAATCTCCCAATATATATAGTCTTAAGGTGTGCTATACTTAGTGATTTTCCAAGCGTAGCTTAGATGTGGCACAAGGCCGAAAGCATGGGGCACCCAGTGAGGATCAAACTCACTACTCAGTCGTAATTGTTTGCTAACCATTACACCGCCTTGGGGCGGCCAGGGTATCCTATATTTATGGAATAAAGTGCTCAATATCAGAGACAGGGCAAATGTGTAAATATAAAAGTGAGCATAGAAGTCAACTTCTATGTTCACTTATATATATATATATATATATATATATATATATATATATATATATATATATGACATGTTATTTGAGTAAAATGAGCAAATTTAAAGTTAAATTAATCTTATTTGAAACAAATATTACTTATAGCGTAAAAAAATAGGATACAAGCATTTCTTATCGTCGGGTCCTTTTTTTCTCATGTCTTTATTGCCGTTATCGGGAAGTTACGAAATGTTGGCAGTATGGATGACCAGAATTGACATAAATTTACGAAATCTAAGTGGACGCATTTTTGGAGGTTTTAACTGCCTAGTAATCTTTACAAATTAACATATTGTCAGTAATTATCTAATGTGTTATTGACTTTTAGTTCCGTCTGAAGATGCTTTATGAAAAAATAATAATATTTAAAATAATATAAAATTTTAATTAAAAGAAAAACTTGTAGTTCCAACGAATGATTTATTTTAGGGAAATATTTCAACTAACAGTTGCTAGCCTTGGTCACTCCTTTAATCTGAGTAAAACAATACAAAGAAACTAGAAAGTCTTAAGGATTCAAATCAAGGGGAAAAACAGTAAGAGCATATGCTTTTTTTAGCGAAGTCTTATTCGTTCGGATGCTTGCCTCTGTTGGTTTTTTCATTGATTTGAATTCTTTAGCGTTTCTATTTTCTTTGCATTGTTTTACTCAAATTAAAAGAGTGACCAAGTTGAAACATTTCTCTAAAATAAATCATTCGTTGGAACTACAAGTTTTTTTTTTAATTATGCAACTACCAACGGAGACAAGCATCCTAACTTTAATATAAAATTTTCTTGGATTAATTTTAAACTTTAACAACTCGGTAAACCAACGTGAGACAATGGTTAGCAAGCTTATCTCGCTGGATCAATAACGACTGAGTTGGGTGTTCGATCCTCACGGAAGGATCTTTGTGTCACGTCTAAGTTTTACTTAGAAAATCGTTTGAGCAATTCAACATGGTATAATGGTATACAAGCTTACCTTCGATCCTCATTGGGTGCTCCACACGTTCGGCTTTGTGCCACAAACTACGCTTAGTAAATCGCTATATTAGTAAATCAATGCTGGAACTACTTTTTAAAGATAGTAATGGAAACAAATAGGACACCTATATTTAGTATCAGAAAAAGTTGAATTTGTAGGATACATAATAAGAAAAGAGGGCTTAGAAAATGTAACACTCACAACGCAGATGTAAAGAAAAGAGGAATGCGGCGAATGATCTATCTAACGAGCTAACAGAACAAGGAGGATTAGGAGGGGTGACAAAAAGACAAACATTGCTAAGAGATATAAAGGACAAAAAGCTTTTGAGAATAATGGTAAAAAAACAGTAATCTTTATTGGAAATGTAATATTTTATTTTGAAGCGTTCAGGATTTGGTTCTACCAACGAAAGCTAAGTAAAGCATGGACAGGACATATAAACAACGAGAAAGTCTTAAGGGTTTTCCTTCTAGACAAATTGCCTTCAACACGGCAAAGGTTGTTTTAATTTGTCAGAGAGTAGGAGAACAAGGGGGAGGGTCTTTCTCTTCCTCTCTTGTTGAACTCTCTGTCTCCGGGCGGAGAGGAACCCAGACGAGGCTATACCGAAAGGCAGAGTCTCGTTTTAGGAGGTAGACAAAACCGAGAAGCTCGGAACGCCTCACGTTAAAAAATGGCCTTGTGCCACATCTTGCCTTGTGGGGAGGTTGGTAAGTAGAGTAGAAACTGAAAAGAACTAGAAGAATATCAGATTACTTGGGCCTTCTATATAAAAATATATAATTTTACCAGCAAATACTAAAAATATAATGGCCAGGACATATTTTTCTATTATTTTTTTTTTTATTTTTATTTTTTTTTTACAGTACGATTCCTCTTATACAAGGCCCTGGGGGGGGGGCAACTCGAGGTAGAGTGTTACAGTAAGGGGCCGTTTATACAGATAGGAGAGGAAGATAACGTTTAACCGTAGATTTGAACAGGTTGAGAATATGGTGATCGAGGAAGCCTTATCTTATGAGTCGGTTCCACAGGGCAGTGGTTCGCGGGAAGAAGCTGCTCGAGTAGAACTTACTTATCACCGATGGAATACAGAGGGAATGTCGGTGATTTTCTACAATGTGACATGGTGGGTCCTAGCCGTGGGGGTTAGCACTTTCGATAGAGCAGTAATAGGCTTGCCACGTCCCGTCTCTGAGAGAGAGGTTGGAGGGTGAGGAGAGCACGTGGAGTCAGGTACTTACTGCAGCGGTACAGGTAAACGACCATTTTTCCTGGATCTTTAGCATCGGATCGTATGTAAGAGTTACACTTGATTATATGAATAGCATCCAAAGTAAGAAAAAACATGCACGTCTCTCAAGTACTATAGTAGATTGTAGGGATCGAGAAAGCATCTTCTTGGGTGTCGGTTCTACAGAGCACTGGTTCGCGAGAAAAAGCTGCTTGAACGGAACTTCACACCAATGCAATACAAAGAGAATGAGCGTGGTTCGCTATAATTTGCGTGTCATAGCCGTTGGGGTTAAAACAGGTGGAATTAAGGAATGTACTTCGACTGAGCACTTTGCATAGAAGCAGTGATAGACTAGCGAGAGGCTTGCAACATCTCTCGTCTGTGAGACATGGGTTACAGGGAGGAAAACAGTTTATCACCCATAACGAATCGAAAACGCTGTTAGACTCATTCAAGACTGGAAAGTGGGAACTGGGCTTGAGCTGGCTCTTGTAAAAGTAGAGGATAGTCAGGTACTTACTGCAGCGGTACAGGTAACAGACCATTTTTTCTTGCATCTTTAGCGACGTATCTTATGTACGAATTCCACTTGAGGTCAGGGGTGTGTTTAAGGCACGATAGTCATTCAAGTCATAGAGCCTTCCCTTAACCGGCTATTGAACTCAGACTCTTTGGGTCCTCTCACTGGAGAACTTGGAGAAGGGAATTAACGGGAGATAACTGATAACTGACATCCATTAGACATGGCATGTGGAACTAGAACAGTCTACCCCAGTGAGCGAAATAAAGGATTCAGTTCGACATTCCAACCACCTGAACAAGGCCGAAGCGTACAACGGCCGAAGCGTTGTAATAAATATGGCAACAAAGATGAGGACAATAGTCCGAATAATGTAAATAGTGTACATAATACCTCATTCAGAAATATAAATGGAATATAAATAGTTTGGCTTTCAAGACATTGAATGTAATCAATCAGTTTTTCCCTCTTATCTGTTAGAAATAGATCGAACAAGAAATCAACTGTCATCACGAGTTTTGGCGGTTTGGTTTGGTTTGGTTTGTGTTACGGCATATCAACACCTCAATGGGTTATTTAATGCCGAGTAGATTTTTATTGCTGTTCTGTGATGTCAACGAACACTCGTTGCCACTTTTGTAATGTCAACAAATACTCATTGTCACTTTCGTAAATGCTCGTTGTAGTAGAGACTTTGTAATCGCAGCTACAACTATAGTATGCCGTTGAACAATACTGGTGTCAGACGCCTACGAATAGCACTCGCGTTAATAGCACTTGCTCGATAATACTCGCTCGACAAGTAACTTGTATAGTGATCTGAATAGAGAAATAGTATAGTGAATAGAGTAGAGAACAGCGGTCCGAATAGTAACAGAAGAGAAATAGCGGCCCGTATAGTAGTAGAGGATGGAGTAGAAATAGCTATCCGTATATTATAGAGGATAGACTAGGAATAGCGATCGTTTAGCCGTCACGCTACCTTCCATGTATGCGGTTCTTTTATGGTCACGTGGTCTACTTAATTCAATAATGGGATCGCCTGTGTTTGCTCACCGGCGATCTATGTTCAAACTCAAATGTCGGCAGCGACACTTTATTCATACATAACATGCTGGTAATATTTTTTTCCCAAAAATGTACTGCTGGTAATACCTTTTTTCTCAAAAATGCATGACTGGTAATAGCCTTTTCCTCAAACAAGTATTGCTGGTAATATTTTTTCCAAAAATGTATTGCTGGTAATAATTTCCTTTATCATTTATGTATTGCTGGTAATAATTTTTCCAAAAAAGTATTGCTGGTATTAAAACCTATTTTTACAGTTTCATAGTGTTTTGACCACTTGGTGGGGGGTAACTATTTGCCTATGGCTAGGACACTGACAAGAGCTACCAGCCCCGAGTCAAGGTGAAAATGGAACACACGCAATTAAAAGGTGGTTCTACACGCCTCAAAACCTCCTGGCCAGAGGCCTTGCTGTCGAATGTAGATTATTGTCTTACCCAGGACGTGGATGTAGTTTATCGTCATACCCAGGACGGAAGTTTTGGCGGTGCACCCCTATATCGTCGTATTATCGGCATGCATATTCGCAAATATTTCTGAGTATATTCTTAGGCAGATCATTTATGTAAAGTGAATGTAATGGATTCGACTGGAATTCGAACTCGGCTCTCCGATTCCTCACGACGACGGCTTACAGCCACATCACGCTGAAACACCGGTTCTCGCACGATCATCAAAGTTAAGCAACGACGCGCCTGGTCAGTAACTAGATGGGTGACCTCTTGGGGATACCAGCTGCTGTAAGCTTGGATGTGCGGGCGGTGTAATGGATAACTGTTAATCGGAGAGCCAAGTTCTAGTTCAGTTTGGGTTTGTTATATTCATTTACTTGTAAATACAACTTTTCTCTCCTCCCCCGCCCCCGCTATGAGTTAATTAATAAGATTTGTATCACTAAATTATTATCTAAAAAATTCTTACAATTTAAAGATAATTCTTCCCACGCAGCGATTCGGGGCCGATGATCACCTATATAAGCAAAAAATATTCTTAGATAATTAGTGAGATTTCAGCTGCCACAGAAATCCATGACAGTTTAAACCATGCGCCAATCTTCTCACTAACACTACCACTGACATGCTGAATATTCCTTACACTCACATAATTTTTTCCTTACACAGCAAAACTGTTGAAAACATTTATTACTAGAAACTATCACAAACTTTCTTTCTTTCAGTGAACTTTAGAACACAAATAATAGTTAAAGAGAGACAACTCTTGTTTTACTCAATGCATGATTTTCTTTCACATCCTTCTTTGTACATCTTGTTAAATACAAATTTTATGTGTAATGATGGCTTTGGCTTATCCTCTTTTTCTTCAAGTCAGTTTGGTTTCCTAATCTAAGTTAAATTAATGTGATGAAGTCCGCCACAATCTCCCACTTTATTATCATTTCTTGTTTGTTTATCAAATTGGGATTAGGTATGAATCCACTTCTTCTCACCCAGCTATGGGTTAATAAGTAAAACTTGTATCACTGAAGCATTATTATCTCCAAAACAAAATTCTTATAATATTCTCTGGCTTTAAATAACCTGCAATGGGTTGATACGCCGTAGAAAATGTATCACTCTATCAACAGACGACACGAATAACAAGTAGTATATTCCGTGCTAAGGGTATAAACACAAACACCAGGTGGATACTAGAAGAGGGTTTATTGTACACAACAAGTACAATATGAAAATACGGTACAGTTATACACACAGGTCCATCTAGTAGAGAGTGACACTAATTGGAAGGTCGGGCGTGCTTACGTCGTCTCGCTCTCACTCGTAGACAGTAGACTTTATAGGTACTTACTACATATAGTGCAATCACTCATGGGGGCGACCAGTTATTCCATTACATCATCAAGATAATGTTTTAGAATAAAATTTGGAGCCCTAGTACGAGCTTGTAGTATCAGCTCTTGTTTTTCTCTTGGAACAACATCAATGACGTGGAGAGAGAAGATATATCACTGTTGAGCAAGTGTTAGTTTCTCATAAACTTCTATCCACCTGTGCGTGAGACAGAGAATCAAAAACGTCTTATATTTAAATGAATTCACGTCCTCATTACATTGCAAAAAGAGAAAAAAAACTTCTGGTGGATAATTTGGACAGAGCTCGGAGCGCATGTTAATTAATGTCAATTATTAAACAACCAATCACTAATCAATCATTTGCTGACTCACCTTAAGTTCGTCGTATATGGCCGAGCCGCTTAATGTGATAGGCAAAATATTCTCCGAATTTGCAAGGTCACTAAGACTTTCTATAACCGACCGTTTGTTGACAACCGTGAAGTTCGCAGTCAAATTGGCAGTGTAGTAAGTACTAATAAGAATTGTGAACAGCCACCAACACATAATGATCACTCGAGAACGGGAAGACGTCGGTTCGTGGGCGCCTCCTGTTGTAAAAAAATATACGGAATTAATCTGTTGTGAATTTCTGTATATATATTTTATAATTTTTAATAAAGACTATAAATAATTGGCTCTCGGTGTTCGACATGTTTTAATGCTGCTTTCAAAATATTCTCTGAAAAATTGGTCAAAAATATATAAATAAATGCAAAATATCCCAGCTTCCGACTTGGTTAGAGGGTACTGAAATATCCTCGAACCAACCCACTTTCTAAACAAAATGATTAAACGTAAGAATTTATTTTAGAAATCCCTTCTTAGTCATGGCCGTAGACTTTAATAAATATTCCACAATACACAGTGTATTATACAATATTTTTTTAAATATAGGATTTGATTGGTGGATTTTAAAACATATCGATATTTGATAGTTATTTGATATGTAAATTGTTTAAATTTTAATTTTACAAGGTAAATATTAGTCGGATTTATACTTGTGTTTATAGGTAATCAGTGGTTAGGTTTCTCCTTTAGTCTCCAGGTAAATATTGGATTTATATTTGAGTCTATAGTTAAATAGTCATTGGGTTTATACTTGATCCTTGTATTCCAAGTTGAATAAAGCTTTCTTAAAGTGTACACTTGCGTAATTTTGTCATTACACCTATATACTCAACAAGTATTTAGTTATAGACTCAAGTACAAACCCTCTATTTATAGGCTCAAGTATAAACCCAATGAATATTTAACTATAGACTCAAATATAAATCCAATATTTACTTATTACATATTTTGTTAATATAGGATTTGATAGGTGGATTTTAAGACATATAAATATTTGATACTTATTTAACGTGTACATTTATTTAATTTTGAATTTACAAGGTAAATATTAGTCGAAATCATACTTGTGTTTATAGGTAATCATTGGTTAGGTTTATCCTTTAGTATCTCGGTAAATATATTATAAAATGTTTATTTATATATATATATATATATATATATATATATATATATATATAACATTATATTTGCTCCGCTCTGTATTGAGCACTCTTTTAAGAATTGTATTTTTTGGTTATTGGAATTTATTCCGTATACACCAATCCTATACTTGTATATATATATATATATATATATATATATATATATATGTGTGTGTGTGTGTGTGTGTGTGTGTGTGTGTGTGTGTGTGTGTGTGTGTGTATAAATATAAAAGTGAACCTAGAAGTCCACACTTTGAGACGACAGTCTGTTTCATGTTAGACGCAATCGTCAGGCCTATCGCCTCTAAGTGTTGAATTCTATGTTCACTCCGATATTTCCACACGCTCTATCTCTGATATTGAGCACTTTATTCCATAAATATAGCACATCTTAAGACTATATTTTTCTTCATATATATATATATATATATATATATATATATATATTACGTATTTTAGAATAGTTAATAGCTCTTGATTTGCAAAACTTATATCATATTGCCGTATGTGCGCCAGATGCTAAATGCTGAATATATATATATATATGGACGAAGTCCGACAATTATTATAAGGCATTTTTATGTTTATACATTCTTTTTTATAGATACAAATATTTATGTAAATACTCTGTTTATAATAAACAGTATTAAACAACATTTACTGGCCTGAATGTCCGAGAAATTTTCACAGAAAATATTCGTCCTACGAACGCGCCTCTTTGGCCAAATCGGTAAAGGCACGTTAAGCTAAATGATGGGTCCGTATAGGATACAGGTTCGAATCCTGTCGGAGGACGAATATTTTCTATGAAAATTTCTCGGACATTCAGGCCGGTAAACGTTGTTTAATACTGTTTATTATAAACAGAGAATTTACTTAAATATCTGTATCTATAAAAGGAATGTATAAACATAAAAATGTCTTAAAGTAATTGTCGGACTTTTTATTCATTTCATAATATATATATATATATATATATATATATATATATATATATATATATATATATAAATATACCCAAGTATATGATTGGTATATACGGAATGAATTCCAATAACCAACAAATACTATTTTTAAAAGAGTGCTCAATACAAAGTAGAGCAGATATAATTATTTATTTAAAAAAATTTATAACATAAATATGTTATAAAATCACTACAAAAATAGCCATTTTGTTTCAACACTCTCAGTGTCTTATCAAGTGATGATGTTGAATGTAAAATAAATGGTTTTAAAAGTTTCGAATTAATTAACAATCCTTCACAAGGGGAAAACGTTGTTACAAAAGCTAGATGGACCAATCAAAATACAAGAATAGGAAAATTCAAAAAGCTTGACAACGAAGTCATTTTATAATAGCTATTCAAATATTTAAAATATGGGTAGTATTAAAAAAGAATTTATTCTAATCAATAATTACTATTTATTTATTTATTAAATAATATTATATATATATATATATATATATATATATATATATATATATATTTTTAATCATTTTTATCTCTGTATATTTGCTCGCTTATGTTATATTTCAGTAAGTGCTGAGCATTTATGTCATGATACTTTCAGTCTTAAATATTTATTGGTTGTTGTATCCGATTGTCTGGGTCAATGTATGTGGATGTGTGTGCATATATTTATTATTGTCTATGTGTAGGAAAGTGCATTCACTTTTAATAGTGTATGTATGTACGTGTGCGTTGGTTTCTTTCCCTTATCCCCACCCTTCCCCCCACCCTTCCCTTTTTTTTTTTTATACGATTGTGGTGATGTTCTCTGTCTCGTCTCTTTTTTTGTGTGTGTATATATATTTAAATATGTCTGGGTGCTTAGATATTATAATCTGATTGCGTTTGTTTTACGCGTGAGTTTAGGACCGCATTCACACACTCTTAGGATTAAAATGGATACATTGTCAAACGACCGGATATAAAATTAGCTAAAGTAACTTCAATGAAGAAATAAATTGAATAACATATATATTTCTTCTTTTCTCCTCAGGAATTTTATAGTTGTAAACTTAATAGCGATTAAATTTTGATCTTGAAATTAGCAGTTTTTAATTTTAATATTAAATTTTTATATAATTTAGTAATTATTGGTTAGAATAAATTCTTTTTAATACTACCCATATTTTAAATATTTGAATAGCTATTATAACACGACTTCGTTGTCAAGCTTTTTTTGAATTTTCCTATACTTGTATTTTGATTGGTCCATCTAGCTTTTGTAACAACGTTTTCCCCTTGTGAAGGATTGTTAATTAATTCGAAACTTTTAAAACCATTTATTTTACATTCTACATCATCACTTGATAAGACACTGAGGGTGTTGAAACAAAATGGCTATTTTGTAGTGATTTTTTATAACATATTTATGTTATAAATTTTTTAAATAAATAATTATATATATATATATATATAAATATATATATTATATGTAAATCATATTGCTGTGTGTGCACCAAATGGTAAATGCTGAAAAGCAATCTCGAAGGTATGATTATCGACCGTTATTCATATTTGTGACCCCCCCCTCTTGATGGAACGATGTTAATCAAATACCAGTTGGCTTCTCTGTTTTAGTATCATAACAAATAGTAACTTTAGAAATCTAAATATAAGAGAAAACCATTGAGATACTTACAGTTAGTGTAATGTTTGGTCGCTTATACCTGTCTATGAGATTGCAATGGCTTTGTAAGACATTTGTGTTCGTTCAACACTCTTAGAACCCGCCTGTGGTTTATACTACGTGGAGCGGATGTTAGTTTCACTTATTGAGAGAGACCGTATTATTTGGTGTAATCAACAGTCTGAACAAGGCCAGTACGCTTAAACTCTCGGTCACGATGACTTCTGACTTCATGCTAACACAACCAAATAGTTTTGTCTACTCAGTTTCACTCACAAGCTTGGGTAAACTTGTCCAATTGTTTGCAAGCATTTTAGAATGTGCCGCATGAAGTAAAGAAATAACCTTTCCGAAAAATCGATTTGTTCAGAAACGAACGTTGTAATCATTCATAAAGATAATTATAGATACTTAAACCTTATCTGTCTATATTTCTGAGATGAGGTATTGTAATCATTTATATTGTTCGGGATGCTGTCCTCATCTTTATTGTCATATTCACAACGTTTCGGCCGTTATATGCTCCGGCCTTCTTCATACACTGCTGTCCTCAAGGACACATGGCCCAGTGGATAAAAGCGTTGATTGGATCCAGTCACTTGGTCTAAAGAGTTCAATACCTGACTACTGCAGCGATGAACAAAAACTTGGAGAGTTGAATTAGAGGGAGATAAACAAACTATCCGGAAGAGGCATGGCACGTGGAACCATCTACCTTGGTGGAGGAAATAAAGGGTTCGGTTCAAAATTCCAATCACCTGAAGAAGGGTGTACAACAGCCGAAACGTCGTGAATATGACAATAAAGTCGAGAACAACAGACCGAAGAATGTAAATAATGTAAATACTTAAACCTTTGTTTTAAAAAAAAAACCTTTGCATCATTTGTCGATACAAAGTTTGGCCGGAAGTCGTCTCCAACGACCAACTGTGGAACAGGACCAGACAAGCCCCAATTGAGATTGACATCAAGAAATGGAAATGGGGATGGATAGGCCACACACTCCGCAAGCCTGCTTCTAGTGTCACCAGGCAGGCCCTTGACTGGAATCCACAAGAGAAGCGAAAAGTGGGTCGACCAAAATAGATTTGGCTCAAAAGTGTCGACACAGAGGTGAAGGCAGCCGACATGTCATGGGCTGAGCTGAAGAGGCTCTCCCAGAACTGCGACCGTTGGAGAGATGTTGTCGCGGCCCTATGTTCCCCAAAGAAGCAAGAGGCATAATAATAATAATAATAATAATTGTTTGTCGACTTGATTACCTTGGAAAAGATGCATTGTATAAACGGACCATAATGTCTCTTTCCAGCTGAGGTTGGAGAAAAGGCAGAGATTTTTCGCAGTCCTGTTGTCTGGCATTCCACGGATAGTGTTGTGCGAATCAGAGATTCTCTTGAAGCCATCAATAACGGTCAAAATTAATGAGACTACGACGATAACAACAGCAAAGGAGAGCCAGGTAGTCGCTTTGAATGCACGAAACACTTTAAAAAGATCAAACATCGAAGAATCCGTTGCCTTTTTTATCAACATACCACGACCTTCTTCGGTATATGGATAAGTATAGTCGACCACTTGGGATCGGCTGTATGATACTGTTAAAGCGGCCACAACAAAATCAACTTCCTACAAAATAAAACTAGAACAAATCAAATTCATATACAATGAAAACATCGGAAACATCTATCTATATCTCTGAAATGAGGTATTATGATTACTTGCATTATATACATTATTCGAATTGTTATCCTCGTCTTCATTGCCATATTCACAACGTTTCGGCCGTTCTACGCTCCGATTTTCTTCAGGTGATTGGAATTTCGAATTGAACTCTTTTATTTCGTCGACCGGGGTAGATTGTTCTAGTTCCACGTGTCATGCCTCAGTTATTTTCCTTTAACTCAACTCTTCAAGATTTGGTCCATGACTGCTGTGGCCTGGTATTGATCTCGCAACTCTTTGGATCTAATCACGTCTTTATCTACTAGGCCATGAAGAAGGCCGGAGCGTACAACTGCCGAAACATTGTGAATATGGCAATGAAGATGAAGATAACAGTCCGAATAATGTACGTAATGCAAGTAATGAAAATATTTACTGTCTAGTGTAAACTGTAACTCTTTTTTATGTTAGATCATTAAAAACCTGTCATTCAATTTCTTTAAACATCATTAAAATAAATGTGTCCGTTGTCTTTTCAAAATCTAAACTAAGTAATAAGAAATTTCATTAGAATCAAAAGAAACAGTGCTGAATTATTATATATTATAAATCCTTATGGCGGTATATACTGGAAGATCTCCTCGGACACGTAGAAGAAAATTGGGGTCACAGAGATGTAATTCTACAAAAAAGATGTTGAGAATAAAGTGGACGGAACATCTGAACAACAAGGAAGTTTTAAAGAAAATAGAAACAAACAAGAGAAAGAGGCAGTTGGAATTTCGGCGACAGTGAGGAAAAATGCTTGGAGAACTTGATACTCACAGGACAATCTGAAAGCAGGAGTCACGGAAGGAAATGTTGACTAACCTACCTGGTAAATGGATAACAGAGTCTGGGAGAGAAATTAAAGGTACAAATATTGCTTACAGCTATAAAGGATAAGAGTTAGTGGAGACCATTATCGTCCACGTCCTGCAAATCGTTTTTGAAGAAAACGACTTCGGTGATAAAATTATTGATAAACAATTGACATCCTAAGGAATTCATGTCCTCATTGACTTTATGAAGATTTTGCAGAGTTCTAAATCAAAATACGCCAATTTGACAAAGAATTTTAAATTCAAACATTTTAAAGTCCTTATTAGTCAAATGATATTTAATTTCGAATTTGCTGACTAGATTTACCCGTTTTTCCAGTTGACCAACAAGTCCTGTGAATGAGTCATTCTTTAGCATTCCAAATTGTTCGTCTGCTGGTTCTTGCCATTCATAACTGAAAAGGAATAAAGAACAAAGATTAAAACATATTAGTAACTAGCTTTAATTAATTTAAATTAATTAAGTAATTATTTGTCTGATGATCGTAAAAGCGGGAAATGTATATATATATATATATATATGTGTGTGTGTGTGTGTGTGTGTGTGTGTGTGTGAATATCCAAATGAAAGAAAGAACAGGTGAAGTTAGAATCATCCGTAATTCGTAGCATTTATTTTTTTTAAAAATGCTCAATACAAAGTAGAGCAAACTGCTATTTAATATGTTTTATTATAATAAACTACAACAAAAACATTTACATCGTTACACAAAACTATCATATTTCAGTACTAAGATAGTACTTCTTCAGGCGATGGTAGATAACTTGTATCATAAGTTATCTACCATCCCCTGAAGAAGTACCATCTCAGTAATGATACATGAAAGTTTTGTGTTGCGATGTAAAATGTTTTATTGCAATTTATTATAATAAAAATATTATAATATATATATCATAAAATATTATCGTAATTATATATATATATATATATATATATATATATATATATGAAAAAATATAGCCTTAAGATGTGGTATATTTATGGGATAAAGTGCTCAATATCTGCGACAGACCGCGTGGAAATATATAAGTGAACATAGAAGTCATCACTTAAAGGCGATAGTCTGTTTCGTGGCCTGACGATTGCATCTAGTTTATATATATATATATATATATATATATATATATATATATATATATATATAAATATATATATATATATATATATATATATATATATATATAAGGCATAATTTATAAATATATATATATATTTATAAATTATGCGTTATATATATATATATATATATATATATATATATATATATATATATATATATATATATATATTATGCCTTAAATATGCAAAACGCATTCATTTTTTTTTCGACCAACACTTTTTCAGAAGAATACGTTGCTTCCTTCTTATATAAACAAAATGAAACAAATTCACATCATGAAACCCAAGTATATACAGGAAAATTAAATAAGGAACGAAGACTAAAATTGAAATTTATAACTAAAACGAGAAAAAATAAAGGAATAGGGCAATAAATCAAAGTATATAGCTTCCTAGTGAGTATCAAATACAAACAAAATGAAAAAATTATATATATATATACTGGCTTAAAAGATGCCCTATCGAGCGGCATTTAAGCTAGCTCCTGCGATGGGTTCTTAATTGGGCCTTCATCCCAATAGATAAAGAAGAGTAGATGACATAGGCAGCAATAAACTACAGAAGAACTCAAAATTGATTGCTGCATTTAAATATTGCATTATTATTTAAACTTACCTTTTAAAAGTTCAACGATAATTCTTCTGCTGCCACTTAATTTAAAGACAATTTTATGTAGTTGGTCCTTACCTTCCGTACAAACAATTATTTTTATTTCGTGGGTCACTTTCTCTGGATTTCGCAATTAATTTCGATTATTCCCAAATTTATTTCCAAGTTACAAAAATTGTTATCGTACAAAAAAATTCGTCGCAAAAACGCCGAAAACAATCGCAGTAATGAAAACTTGAGAATCCATAATTTCTGTAACATAAGCTATTGAAAGTTTATCCCTTTAATTGAAAAAGTGTGTTACAGTGACACACTGACGATATTGAGTCACCCTCCCACGAGGGTGTCATGTGGCACAAGGCCTTTTTAACGTGGGCATTCCCGAGCCATTAGGCTCGGCCAAAAAATAGCCCATTTGAACCCGTATAAACGGGTTCTGGGCCGGTTTTACCTCCCCGAAAGAGACTTCTCCCTTCGGCGCAGCCTCCTTCGGGTTCCTCCCGCCCGTAGGAAGAGAGTTTAACCGAACAGTCGGTTCAGAGGTGAACGACTGACACACTGACATTCGCATTTATTACATAGATTGCCTGTCTCGCACGGAGAAATAGCCTAGTGGATTCAAGCATTGTTTTGTGAATTCGCTGCCATTGTAATTGTGAGTTCAATTACTGGGCCGTGTGTTATAGGCTTAGACCCAGTGGAAAATGAGCTGTACTAAGAACAAGATAAAGTGTTCTATTACCACAGTACAAAGCATCTATTGTTTTATTTTCCCGTTGTTCATCTCCTTTTAAATTTAGGTACATTTTTTATTAGTAACCGTTTTTTACCACTTCTTGTTTAGTTCTTAGTAATCACCGAAACCGGCAGAGTAAAACAGGCTCAAGTACGCGGTTCATATTTTCTTATCCTGCTAAATGTCTCTCCTACGATAGCATCGCCGGTATGTACCTTTTAAAACCTTTTCTCTTTTCATTAGTTTCTTTTAATATGATATCATTTTTTTAACATTTCTTTAAGGTAGACACCTTCGTATACATTTATTTTACTGTTGTATCTCTCCATGTAGAACACATTTCATATATGTAGTCTACACTGTTCTCAAACTATAACTTCATGTAACTTTCTTCTTTTCTGAGAATTGATCACTGCATGCTTTATACATTTTCAAGCAACTATTTGCTATCCTCATTTACAAGTTTACACTCAGGTTCCTCCTTTGTCATATTCCTTTTTCCTTTCCTTTGTTATTCAAACTAAACTAGTCTCAGGTTTGTATTTATTTCTTTTTCTAGTTACACCCGTTGGCTTTCAGTAAACCTGCTAATGAACAAGAATTTGTCTTTAGAGTTTTTACTGTCGTAAGGCGTTTATCTGGCTGTTTGAGATACGCACGTGTGCGTGACGGACGCGTACCGGGAGGCGGAACAACGAAATATCCTTAGATATTAATAGCGAAAGGAAAAAACCGATCATTGATATAAAAGTTTTCGTTCGAAATCTCCAGATCGATTAACACGTGAAGAAGGAGAACATTACCTTATGAATCGTTATTTCTGTTGAACCCACTAAGATATTCACCTGCTTTGCTGCTATTTTCTTTCACTCATAGAGATAACGGAAGGCCTATGGTGAAGTTATGAATAGCAACTCGGATTGAGAAATCGGAAAGCCGAGCAGGAATTCCTTACGTTCACTTACGTGCAAAATACCCTTAGGAAAGGCATAAATCCATCTATCCTCAGCTATAAATAAATAACAGGACATATTGGGTCCTATAGCCTTGGGTGGCAACCGGTCTAGGAGAAGGACAACTATGAATTCAAAAACCTCCAATTATAGGTTAAATAACCACAATTGGCCAAGCGTGGTGAGTACGTCTACATCCCTGAAGACATGGTCAGTCAGGAAGGGGATCTTCTAAGGAATTAGAAGGCCTTGGGTTTAGAGCTGTTCTCGTGACCTTTCATTCTTGATGACTCACTCACTGGTATTCATTTAAAAAGTCATTCAGTGATTCATTCATACTCTCATTCTTTCATTCAATCATGCATGCATTCATCGATATATTCAGTCCTACGGGCATTCATTCATATTTATATATTCATGTCGAATATGACTATCGCCATGTCTCAGCTCAGTGCATGAACCTCGTGAAGTGGAGCAAAAAACGTTTCACTGAATAAATCCCTCCCTCCCTCCGCGTAAGAACAGCATGTGCCCCAAAAGAGGAACCAGTCGAAGCCGTTGGATGCTGCCAAACCGCAAAATGTTTTTTTCTAGACGGATACCTTAACGAAGACTAAGGACCTCAACATCCCCAGTAAGTTTAACGCGCATCTGGACATTAACCTAAGTATGTGTACACCGCTGTGCCTGTGCCAGAAAGATCCATCTGTCTTTTGACAGGTATTATTTTTAATCCTGATGGGTGTCTAGTCTCACCCTACTCACCAGAAAAACCTGATGATGGCAACCAGATGAGCCTTTGATAACCATGCGGTAAAGCGTACTGGGTTTCATAGTGTCAGTAGCACTCACAGGGTGAACTGACATAAAATGTACGCATGATGGCTGGTAAACTCATTACACTAGTATGATCATCTCTACCGAGATTGATCTGTTCCCAGAACTATTTACGGTTTTGATTTCAGGGTCGTCATCCTCCTAAACTGGTTACCAACCTAAGCTTAAAAGCCAAGTCTTCCCTACTATTCAACCCAAAGCTTGGTGGGGGTAGAAAATGTATTCATACCTACTCCAAGGGTATTTGTTCGAAAGTGGATATAACCGAATTTGAACCTTGCTCTCCGATTTCTCGTTCTGAGCCATTATCCATTATACGAGACAAGAAGATGCGAGATGTTCGAATTAGCACAGAAAAATGTGCTGCGATTGGAGCTTTCCTTTTTCTCTATGGCGCGAACCTGGACATCAACCCACGTATTTCTACACCCACGCATGATATATTCATACGTACATTTAGTCATAAATAAAGTATATTTAGGCAGCAACTATTCATCCAAAGAAGTTTGATTAAAAAGAATCAATTTTTTCTGTAATCCGGCATTGATCTGGTCCCAATGGTGCCGAATTATCGAGGTAAGACTAACTCACTCTCTCTCTCTCACCTCTCTCTTACTCTTTCTGTCTCTGGCTCTCTCATTCACGCTCTCTCTCTCTCTGTTTCTACCTCTGTCTCCCACTCTCTCTCTCACACACACACACACACACACACACACACACACACACACACATATATATATATATATATATATATATATATATATACACAAACAGTTTGATTATAATTAACCGACGTCTGTCTGTGTAATTTTCGGGTAAGGTGCTTATTATTGTGTTCGAAATTGTGGATAAACTGCCCAAAGTTCACATTTTGTGATTTTTGTTCAAGTACTTTTTCACAGTCATTATCAAGAACCGATGCAACAGAATTTCTTTTCTCTCTCTCTCTCTCAGTCTCTTTCTCATTCTCTCTCTCTCTTTCTCTCTCTCTCATATATATATATATATATATATATATATATATATATATATATATATTATACACCCACAAACACACACATACAAACAATTTGATTATAATGAACCGAAAAGGTCTGTCTGTAATTTTCGACTAAAGTGTTGAGTATTGTGTTCGAAGTTGTGGATAAACTGTCCAAAGTTTATATTTTATTATTTTTGTTCAAGTATTTACTACTTGCCATTATCAAGAACCGATGTGGGGTCTGTGTGATAGTTTTAACTTCTTTGATTGCTTCTTGGTATTCATTCGGACGCTGGACGTTTAAAAATGGTCTCTCCTGACGTCATGCGTAACTACCTTTGATATCACAAAAATATATTTATAGAATGAGCTGGCAAGACTATGTTTGCATATGTTTTTGCGGGTGGGATTTCTCGAATCCAGCATTGACATGGTCCCCCTGACGCCGGATTATTGAGCTAAGACTCTCTCTGTCTCTCCTCTCTCTGTCTCTCTCACTCACGCTCTCTCTGTCTCTCTGTTTGTCTGTCTGTCTGTCCGTCCGTCCGTCCGTCCGTCTGTCTGTCTGTCCGTCCGTCTGTCTGTCTCTTCCTCTCTCTCTCTCTCTCTCTCTCTCTCTCTCTCTCTCTCTATATATATATATATATATATATACACACATACAAAGAATTTGATTTTTATGAACCGACAAGGTCAGTCTGTGTAATTTTTGGGTATTGTGTTCGAAGTTGTGGATAAACTGCTCAAAGTTCACCTTTTGTTATTTTTGTTCAAGTACTTTTGATTTTCACAATCATTATCAAGAACCGATGTAACATTAATAAAAATTAGAAAAAATGTCACGAAGCCCGTCCTTGACGCAAAAAAATAAATACAATATTAATTTATTCTGTCTTAAACAAATGCACCCTAATTATAAACAGGATGTAAAAGCAATTAAAAACATTATTCATCGGTACACATTGCTCAATGATCATAAAAAAAAAACACACTTACGATTTATTATCTACTATAAAGCATCTAACTTAATTATTACCAACAACATCGGACCTCATAAATATCCACTATATAAAAAATAATGTTGTCTGTGAATTCTCATGAGATATCCCCCACCCCGCATCTCCAACAGTAATAACCAAGAAAAAACATTAAATATCCTACACATTCACCACACTCTCACACATTCACCACACTCTCTCGCAGATTAACCTGTCACCTTTCTAAACTTAGTGCAATTCGTTCACATATCGACTAACCTATCATGGACAACCAAAATGTAATTATCAACATAAGGCAAATATTAGTAGATAGTATGAAAATAATCAAAATCATCCAGTGTAAGGAAAGACTCAAAACTGTAGAAGTTATTATTATACAAAATAAATAGCGTACATTAAATCAACGCAGGAGACAATACCTTGAAGTGCATATGGCATAATTAATGTGCGCTCGCATTATATTAATATTAAAAATATTTAAAAAATCAAAAATAATTTATTAATAAAATAAATCGCAATCATTTTGTGCATCCTCGTTCCCAATAGCTGTGAAATATGACGTCACCCTAGACCATTTCAAACGTCCAGCTTACCAAAGAATACCAGGATGGAGACAATGGAATTCTAACACATAGACACCACATCGGTTCTTGATAATGTCTGCAAAAGTATTTGAACCTCCAATCCCACCCAAAAAAAAAAAAAACATCGGACATTTTATCCAAAACTTAGAGCAAATACTCAACAACTTATCCGAAAATTAGAAAACTATGAAAAAAAAAAAAAAAATAGACAGACCTTGGTTCTTTTTAATCATACTTGTTTATATATATATATATATATATATATATATATATATATATATATATATATATATATATATATATATATATATACAAAAGTACATACACTTGTGTATAAGGCCTGTTGCTCTTTTCTTTCATCGCCTTTTCACACAAAACACGTTGACATACCTATGCATATCAACTAACAACCCACATTAAATAAAATATTATTCAACGCAGAAGATGGTATCTTGAAAGTGCATATGGTATAATGTGCACAAATATTATTTTAGTATTAAAAATATTTGAAAAAATCGAAAATAATTAATTAATAAAATAAATAAATCGCAATCATTTTGTGCGGCCTCGTTCCCAATAGTTGGGATATATGACGTCACTCTAGATCATTTCAAACGTCCAGCTTCCCAAATAATACAGGATTTAGACAAAGGAATTCTAACTACTACATCGGTTCTTGATAACGACTGTGAAAATCGAAAGTACTTTAACAAAAATAACAAAATGTGAACTTTATACAGTTTATCTACAACTTCGAACACAATACCCAACACCTTACCCGAAAATTTGACATCCTTTGTCGGTTCTTTTTTATTCATATATATATATATATATATATATATATATATATATATATATATACACACACACACACACACACACACACACACACACACATATATATATATATATATATATATATATATATATATATATATGTATATAGCTGGCCACTCATATTCGTGGATACCGGTCTACTAGGGCGGCTAGTGAATCCCTATTGCAGACGCTTGTGTTTATTCACAGAGCCACAACCACAAAGCCTCTATATGCATCTATATTTATTATGCGACTATGATGAACAGTTTCTGGGAAAGAGCATGTTATCTAGCGTGATCAACAATTTCTTTGCTGTTGAAAGAAATTGCCCATTACATATATATAGTAGATAGTACAAATACATATATATATGAAACTGACAAAGTTTCTAAATAATAATAACAATAAAGACCACAAACAAAAACGGTGCCTTCTTATTGATATGGCAGTCCCTGCTGACTGCAATGTATCTTTGAAGATATCCAAAAAGCTGTCAAAATAAAAGGACCTTGAAATCGAAATCTCAAAATGTGGCATATGGGAACATCAACAAATCCCTGTTGTAGTTGGAGCCCTAGGAGTGGTTGGAAAAGATACCAGTAGACTTATTGAAGGGATTACTGGAAGTCCATGCCTCAAGGAGATAAAAAAAAATGGTTCTGACAAGTACAGCCCACACTTTACGAAGGGCTTTATCTATGTAAATTTTTTTTTTTTTTTTTTGTCAGTGGAAAGTGTCATGATGCCATTTCTAACCTTAGGTCCCTGGGCAGGACCCGGAAAGTAATGTGTACACGCCAGAAATAAAAAAAAATAAAAATAATAATAATAATAATAACAGAAATCATCGAAGAAAGAATCCTGATCATGATATAGTGTCCCTTAACCGATTATAGCCTGGCGAAGCCCATCCCTCTTCAGACTAGTTTTGAATTCAGAGCTGTCCTTCTTCTAGATTAGGTGCCCTGTCAAGGCAAGATTACCTAGACTGTACAGTTATTTAATCAATAGCTGGAGAAAGATGAATTCATACATTGTTCAAGTTCAAATAGTATGAAAATCAATGAAACACAATCAGTTAAAATCTGAACCTGGCACACCGATTTCGAACGTGTGGATATCGTAATGGTTTACGAACCAAAATGCTACCCACAAATCCGATGTGATTAAATTCGTAAATCAGTTTTTGTAGAGAAAAATGGAAACCAGGGTACCTGAAATTCATTCGTAGACTAAGCTCCTCTAAAATTTGTACGGCCAAACCTTCAAACTCTGAAGAATTTCCTTCTAACCTCGTGATGTAAGGAGACAGCTGAAAAAGGATAGACATTATTATCATTTTGCCAAACATAGTCTCCCGAGAATCCAAAATATATTTGCGCATTCGAAATTATTAATGCAATAATTGTTAAAAAAAATAAGTAAGCACTCGTTCGAAATTAAGTGATACGGACGAGATTTTACATTTAATTTTTGTAGCTGAATCAGAAGTCCCTATAGAAATGAATTCAGTTTGTTCCACTGTACATCAGAAAGAGAAAATGCAGAATTTAATTCCAGAGCGAAATGCTTTCATTGCTTGTAGAATTAATCAGTAAATGTTTATGCCCGAAGGGTTAGCAAACAGATATTTGGCACGTTTGAAACATTTTCGAAATGCTGTATATGTCATCTAAAAGTAGGCAGACCCAGGATTACAGAACTGGTTTCACTTCAAGAATTTGTCAAGTTATGAGCGTCTGAAGTTAAAACGTGTACATTTAATTGGAATATCTCTCTATATCTGTAAGATGAGGTATTATGATTACTTGCATTATTTACATTATTCGGACTATTATCCTCATCTTTAATGTCATATTCTCAACGTTTCGGCCGTTGTACGCACCGGCCTTCTTCAGGTGATTGGAATTTCGAAACCGAACCCATTGGAACTAGAACAGTCTACCCCCGGTGGACGAAATAAAGGGTTGTGAATATGGCAATAAAGATGAGGATAACAGTCCGAATAATGTAAATAATGCAATTTAATTGTAATCTTATTGAAATTAATGTTATAAGGTTTAATTTGACATGCTTTTTTTATTGACCCATATGAAGTGTATTTTGAGACCCTACAACACCAAGTTCAGTCAAATTAAAATAATGTTTTGCCGTATGTTTTTTAGTGTTATTCAAAGTTGGAGGGGACAGAAATAAATTCTGATCCTTCTACAAAAATAGACAATTTTTTCTTATATTTTAGTGTTAATTTCTCAAATATTAAAACAATTTAAACTTGCAAAAATATAAGAAAATTATTCTTATAGATATTTAAAACATTCTGTTACTTTCATAGAATAAATTAATCCGTAAACCAATTTTGGCCTCATATGCTGGACTTCAAATAATAGATTCAGAGAGCACTTTCCTTGTATTCATCAGAAAATCATGATCTAGACCTCTGTTTTTTTGTTTTGTTTTTTTTTTGTTTTTTGTTTTTTTTTGTTTTTTTTTTGTGGGGGAATGCTAGATCTCAGCACTGAAAACCTCCAGCAAACACAGGGAATTGTGAAGAGCCATGATCCTCTATATCCTGGCAGATAGAGAAAGAGAGAGGCGGGGGGCTATAATCAAAATAATTATAAATATGCTCAAATAGAAGCTTTGAACCTACCATCGAATCGGCCGGATTTTCCTTGCACATACTGAAATATTGGGGGTCAGGTGTCTCTTTGTTTTTCAAAGATTTCATTGCCATCCAAATCTTTGCACCTTACAACAGGTATTCCCAATCGGTATTGATCAGGCCCTATATTTTCATATATATTGTTCTATATACATTTTTCTATATATTTTCTACATAGTCCCTATATATTTTTCCTCATAATTTATAAATGCATATTTTTTCTATATTTTCTATATATTTTTCCTTATCAGTTATAATACTTAATATTTTAAAATATAGATTAATATTTTTAATCATATTTATCTTTTTTTTATTTCAGGACGTCATCGACCTGGCTCTCCACAAATTCCTATCCTTTGTAGCTCTTAGCAATATTTGTCTTTTCACCCCTAAATCCCTGTTCTACCAATAATTTAAACAAGATCGTTAGATAAATTATTCGTTTCTCTCCTCTGTCCATCTTGCTTTCAATATGCCCTGTGGGTATCAAATTCTCCAAGCGTTTTCCCTTAAGAATTCAAATGTCTCTTTCTGATGTTAAGCATAAGCGTCCTTTTTCCCTATTTTTCTAAACCTTCCTCGTTACACACATATTAAGTCCACAGGAGTTTTAACATCATTTTATAGAAACATATCTCTGTTGTCTCAAGTCTTTTTTATCATCTGCGAGGAGACTGTCCAGCAATCACTGCCATATAAGAGGACCGATATTACATATCAGTTCAGTACTTTTTCTTTGTTTCTTACGAGTTTTTCCTGTTTCTTAATATTTTGCTTAGCTTTTGGAAGGCAACTTTCACTATTTCAATGCACCTTCGGATTTCGGTGTTACATTTTCCGTTCTTTGTTAAAACAATTTAGAGATATTTATTTATTTTTTTTTAGTTGCTTTATCTTGGTGTTTCCCATTCATGGGCTGTTCCTTTTGCATTCTATCTTCTACAATTTTCTTTCCTTTACTATCTTCTATAAGATTCCCTGTAGTTTTCTTTTCTCTATCTGCTATCAACACTGTGTCATCTGCATATGTTGTTAAGATTGTGGCCGCCAATAATGAATTCTGGATAAGAGTAGAGGCTGAATACGACCGACCCTTTTAATATTTCTATTTCTTTTTACCAGCTTTACCTATTATTATAATAGATGCTACGCGGCTTAATTATATCTTTATATCCCATGACCCGTAAGGGCACCATGTGTACTGCAGCCGCAGTAGAAATGGTGTTTTGGGGGCAAGATAGCCTAACGGGGCACAACCCACTCCTTGAATTCAGAGTTTTTCCTTCTCTCAGACCGATTGCCACCCAAGTCTATAGAACTCAATCTGTCCTGCTATTTACCATCTAGGGTTGTAGGGGCATCATGTGTACTGCAGCCGCAGTAGAAGTGGTAATTCTTGGGCAAGATAGCCTGACGGAGCCCAATCCTCTCCAGGCCAGTTTTGAATTCAGAATTTTTCCTTCTCCTAGACCGGTTGCTACCCATTATGTCCTGCTATTTACTCATAGCTGGAGAAGAAAAGGAATTCGAACTCGGCTCTCTGATTTTTCAATCCGAGTCGCTATCCATTACTTCATCGTGCCTCCTTTTTCATTATATTACATTGTAATTAATATAATATTATTGACGGCGTATTTAAAAGAAAAATGAAACAAAATAAAATTATATATTATTGATTTAGCCTAAACAAATAAACCTAAGAAATAAATATTAGCTTCGTCTTGTGCGGAGTTAAACTGGGAAGATTATCATCGCATTTATTCACATAGCAATGTCAAGAGATTTTGCGTTTTAATTTGTATCCTAAGATAATTAAATAACTACAGCATACATACATACATACATACATACATGCTTATATAATGACTGTCGTTTAACGAGTATGGCCATCGCTGACTAGTTGGATCCATGTTTCTAGTTAAGGTAAAAACGACAATGGCCCTTGAAGCAAACAAATGACTTGCAATGCTTACTGTTGACATAGTGAACGGAACCCTGCTCAATTGTGCAAATAGAGTACAGGTTGCTCGTGAGTTTTCATGTGACGGGTGGGACAGGAACGGATTCTGCATGTCTTCTGGCACAAACCGCATGTTAAGTTGTTCATACATATATACCTATGTGCGTGTGTGTGTGTGCATATGAGAGTTTGAAATAAATATTTATGCATATAGATAATTATTAACTTCATATAGATAGATATGAACAGAATGTTATAGGTAATAAACAGAATTATATCTATATGTCTCTGTCTCTTCTTATATATATATATATATATATATATATATATATATATATATATATATGTATAAAAGTGAAGTCAACATCTAGAGGCGAAAGTCTGTTTCATGCTAAACGCAGTTTGTCAGGCCACAGACTGTCACCTCTGGATGTCGGTTTCAATGCTCACTGTTACATTTACATACGCTCTATCCCTGGTATTGAGCACTTTAACCCATAAATATACCATACCTTAATATATATATATATATATATATATACATATAAATATATATATATATATATATATATATATATATATATATATATATATATATATATATGTATGTATGCATGTAGCTAGATAGATACAAATATAGTTTTAAGGTATCCTATATTTGTCGGTAAAAGCGCATAATAGAGATAGAACGTATGTAAATATAAAATATAAAAGTTAACATTGATGTCAACACCGAGTAGCGACAGTCTGTTTCATGTGTGAACGCCATCTTCAGGCCATGTGTATTGCATGTTGGATCGACTATTTATATATGCTGGTCAGTGGAGGAATTATGTGTAGCAAAAGCTGTTTTATTACCCTAACGGTTATTGCATAGTTCGTAACGATGATGTTTCATAGAAGCTATTGAGAAGGTATAATATTGAGTCCGAATGTGGTTATTTCTAGGGATTGCTTAGCAAACTTTTTACTCGTTATTCATTATTGATTACTTAATTATCTGTTGTTGTTTATTATTATTACATATACTTGTGTTGATCTGTCTATTCGCAGTTTGTTAATTTGTTTACTTATCTTAACTTTTGTTTTGCTTAAAGCATTGGTTTCTCTGCATATTTTTTCTTCGCACATACTACTCATCTTTTGATCCAAATGTCTTTAATGAACCACAAAAACAAACGAATTAGCTTTGCCGTTCCAATACTTTTGGAGGATACTCTATATTCACTAAGACGAAAATGTTTAGAAAGTGCTTTAATCGCCAGTTCATTCCTAGTAAATTTGCGTTTAGGTTCTTTAACATTTAACCATTCTTGGCAGATCTTCTATTACCAAAATGTGGGATTGAGAGAGAGATGGAAAAAGTGAGACAGATAGGAACACAATTAGATAGATAAATATTCCGTATTTAGTAATATAAAGTTACATATTGTCGAAATAAAGAGAAATATTTCAAATTTAGTGATTAAATAAAGATTGAATGAATTATACCGGTACTGTAGAAACTCTGAGTATGGCATTTCCAAGTCCGTACTTCCTGTTAGGGAATAAATCATCTTTCACAATCAGATTCGTATCCGGCCGCCATCTTGCAATGGTAGTTGCTATGGAATTAGCAAACCCTTTATGTATAGTGGATACTTCAAATGCTGGGTAGCAACTGTTGGAAGGTGGTGAATGGGGCGTCATTAGTATTCCGCTGACATCTGACTGTAAAAAAAAAAATATTTTGTTGGCTTCATGATAAAAATTGAGGTTCATTGTCAAGATCAGACAAAATGGCTCTGCTGTCATGTTTAATGTCATAACGGCGAATGTATTTTAAGGATTATGCTACAAATCCTAAGAATAAATCCCAGAGTTGTGATGAGAAAGTGGTCTTTAACACATAAGAAATAGAAACATTAACCCTTGTAGCTTTATAAGGAGGTCAATTTCAAAGAGATGCATCGGGGTGTGCGAGATTCATCTTTGCTTGCGACTTGTTTATATTTACTATTTACGCTGCTTATCAACGATCGTAAATTTAAGATCTTGGAGTCGTGGTAAAAATTTTATCCGAAAAAAATCAGTAATAAAAAGAAATTATACCCTACGGTAAATTATTTCTGCAGGATTCTAAGTTTGTTTATTTTAAATGGAATTTGTAGCGAATATACTTTATAGAAATATTCTTAAATGTTATTGAATTTTAAAATTTGAAAAACTGTAGGAAAACGTACTACACCCATCAGGGTCATAAATCCTACCAAGAGGCGTGGTACAGTTGGCGGTCATAAACCTACAAAGTGGCTTGTTAAAGTTAGCTGTCGTAAATCCTCCCAAGAGGTTTGGCACAATTAGCGGTCGTAAACCCTTTCAAGAGGTTTTTACAATTAGCGGTCATAAACCCTTCCAAGTCGCTAGATACAATTAGCGGTCATAAACCCTACCAAGAGTCTTGGTACAATTGGCGGTCATAAACCCTGCCAAGTGGCTTGTTAAAGTTAATAGTAGTAAATCCTTCCAAGAGGTTTAGCACAATTATCGGTAGTAAACCCATGCAATAGACTTTTTTACAATTAGCGGTCTTAAACCCCAGCAAGAGCTTTGGTACAATTAGCGGTCATAAACCCTATCAAAAGGCTTGGTACAATTAGCGGTCATAAAACCTTCCAACAAGATTGTTACAATTAGCGCTCGTAAACAGCTCCAAGAGATTTTCTTCAATTACCGGTCATAAATACTACCAAGAGGCTTTGTAAACTTGGCGCTCGTAAAACATTCCATATGGTTACGTACAATTAGCGGTCGTAATCGCCACTAAAGTTTGCAGTGTTTGCAGGTAGTAAAACTGGTTTAATGTTTAAAAGCATGAGGGATATATCTGGGTGGTAACTCTGGCTTAATGATTTAAGGCATGAGGGATATAACCGGTTGGTAAAACTGATTTAGTGTTTTACGGCATGAGAGATATAACCGGGTGGTAACACTGGTTTAATGTTTTACGGCATGAGGATATAACCGGCTGGTAACCCTGGTTTAATGATTTAAGGCCTGAGGGATATAACCGGTTGCTAACACTGGTTTAATGTTTTACGGCATGAGGGATATAACCGGCTGGTAACACTGGTTTAATGTTTTACGGCATGAGGGATATAACCGGCTGGTAACACTGGTTTAATGATTTAAGGCATGAGGGATATAACCGGGTGCTAACACTGGTTTAATATTTTATGGCATTAGGGGTATAAACGAGGGGTAACACTTATTTAATGTTTTACTGCGTGAATTCTATGAGCATGCACATGAGGGCTATGGATAGTTTAAAACTGCAAAATCCCTGTAGAATCTTGTTACCTCGCAACTTGCTTCTATGAGCATGCAATGGCTATGGATATCAAAAACACCCCCAAGTGACGAAGCCAAGAATATTACGTTTTTGGTAATGCTGTCGATCAGAGAACGACAAATCGAGGAAACAAAATCTGTGTCTAGGCTATAAAAATACCATGGACAGAACATGTAAACAATTAGGAAATCTGACACAAAATGGTAACAAGGAAACATTTACTCGTACTTACAATCAGAAAATGTGGAAATAAAGCGTTGAGAAGTTAACACTCAAAGGATATATTGAAGGCAAGTGAAGCGGGTTGATTGATTGATTCGTTTTCTACGGCTTATCAATCCTTTGCAGGTTATTTAAAGCCAGAAAATATTTTAAGAAATTTTGTGGGGCGAAATAATAATGTTTTATTGATACAAGTTTTGCTAATTAACACATACGAGGAACGGATTGATTCATATTTTTCCCAAGTGTATTTGCGCCTAAATGAATATAACGAACTCAGCGGGAATTGAAACTCGGCTCTCCGATTAACAATTCCGTGCCATTATCCATTACACCACCCGCACATCCAAGTTTACAGCATCTGGTATTCCCAAGTGGTCACTCATCAAGGAATAAAAAATCAGACAGGAAGTTGTGAAGAGCCGTGATCGTTTATATTCTGGCAGATAAAAAAGAAAGAAAAAGAAGCCGGGTTTAAAATCAAATAATCATAAATATGATCAGTTTTATACCTACCATAGAATAGGCCGGGTTTTCGGTGCACATTCTGAAATAGTGGAGGTCAGGTATCTCTTCGCTTTTCAAAGATTTCATTACCATACAAATCAAAGGTAGAATGTATTTGTGATCTTTTGGCAACTGAACATGAAAGAAAACGCAAAAATAGTGTATCAAGGCTTGTTAGTTTTACAAGACAATTATCTTCCATACATATCCCCATAAACTGTGCCTCTTAACTCTTACTCAGTATAGCTCTACCTTGAATGGCTCTTGTGCCTTGTACACGCGTACATTATTGTAAAAAGTATCCACTCATTAGCGATCTCACGATGGCGATAAATTGAATTTATCTAAGAGAATTTATCAACATTTTTACGTTTTCTTATTTATGCAAATAACACAATATTCAACATATCAATGTTTGTAGTTAAATTATTTTAAAAAAAACTTAACTGTGAGTTTGTATTTTTTTTTTTTGTTATTATTCATATTCTTAGTATATTTGTGTGTTTTCTTTCTTATCAAGCAGGTTGTAAAAAAATGAACAGACATTTCTTGATTAGTTTTTCCTTCCGCTTGTGCTGTTAGGCGTCGCGCGGAGACAAAGTCGTCTATCAGCGGCAAGGAGAGTGGCCTGGAGGAGAGATATCTCGTAGGCTCTACCACTGAGTCGCTCCAGCGTCTTCTTGGTCTGCCCCCCTCTCTCTCTCTCTCTCTCTCTCTCTCTCTCTCTCTCTCTCCAGCCAGATTACCTGAAGGTGTATGCTCGTAGGCCTGGTTGGTTGATAGGCATACGAATGATGCGTCAAACCACTTGATCCTCTATCGTTTGATGTTTTGTATGATTGGTATTGGTCCTAGCATATCTCTTATTGCCCCATTCCTGTTCTTGTCTCACCTGGTCTTGTTCGCTGCTTTCCTCAAGTATTTCATCTTACAAGTGATCAGTTTCCTCTCAGGGGTTTTTGTTATGTCTCGTATGTCAACGTTGGTAGGAAAATGGCGTTGATGAGATTTGCTTTGGTGCTCATGGAAATGCTAGCTAGGATGTTTTAGAAGAGAGGCAAGTAAGTAACTGACTGCGTTTGCTTTATGACATCTGTAAACTAGACAAAGAAATCGAAACCAGATATCAGAAAGCCAACAGATATTTCCCATGCGGGTAAAAGTCCATAATTCGCATGCACGAAAATTAAAGTAGAAAGAACTTTTTTTTAAAAAAGTTTTTTAAAGAAATCAAATTAAAGAACTTGGTTAGTGATGTAATGGAATAACCTGTCATCCCCATGAGTGACTATACCATAGCTAGTAACTACCTATAAGTATTCCGTAAGGCAACGGACTACAAGAGTTGATCCAGCTGCGCTAGTCGAACTCTCTGCCTTCGGGCAGAGGGGAACCCGGACTAGGCTATGCCGAAGGGCAGAGTTTCGTCCGGGGAGGTAGACAGACCCGATCCCGCTTATGCGGGGTCTACGGGGATTTTTTGGCCGAGCCTCCAGGCTCGGGAACTGCGTGTGGTAGTTACTAAATTCCGTTTAGCTGGGATCTGTTACTCACTTAGCTGCTGTCGAATTCGTAGCCTTCGGGCAGAGCGGAACCTAGACGAAGCTATGCTGAAGGTCAGAGTCTCGTCCGGGGAGGTAGACAGACCTGAACCCGTTTATGCGGGGTTACGGGGAATTTTTGGCCGAGCCTATGAGCTCGGATTGCCCCACATTAAATTCGACCTTGTGCCACATCCTACCTTGTGGGGAGGCTGGTAAATATTGTATAGCTGGGATCTGTTTAGTACGACTCAGACTTACGCGAGAACTACCGACCTTCCAATAGTAGCACTCACTACTGGATTGACTTGGTACGGTCGTGCGAATAGCTGTTACCTTATTTCTTATTGTACTGGTTTTACAATAAACCTTTACTAACTTTTACTACCGTGTTTGTCAAATATATATTCCTATTAGCATGGAATATAACAGCTTGGATAATTTTGTTTAGCGTCATATCAACCTCTATGGGTTATTTAATTCCGAAATCTAAATATCTTGATTGGTTTGGTTTGGATTGGTTGCCTTTGTTTAGAGGAATATCAACCTCTATGGATTATTTAATGTCGAAATCTAAATATTTTCACTGCTTTGGTTTGGTTGATTTTGTTTAGCGGCATATCAACCTCTATGGATTATTTAATGCCGAAATCTAAATATTTTGAACACAATTGTATGGCTTCAACTTCAGATAAAATGTATTGTTCGTAATTCTACAATAGATAGGCTTTGGTGGTAATATTTTTTATACAATAATGTATTTCTGGTATCTTTAGAATAAAATGTATTTTTATACTATCATAATGTTTCGATTTTGTTTCTGGGACCCTAACATGTGTTACCCAACCCCGGGTTAAGGTAGACCTGGGGACAACAGCAATTAAGAGATGGTTATATCCTCTTCAAAACCTCCAATCTCCTAATCAGAGACTTACCCCTGGATGCCGTTTAGGGTCATACGCAGGACTAAGAACAAAGAACTTGTGAAGATTGTTGTTGCAATATGACTTTGGTATCCAAAAGTTGTTCTGATGGATGTATTTGGAGATGTCCTAAAACGAAGTGCATCTGTAAACAGTAAGTTCCACTCGAACAGCTTCTTCCCGCGAACCACTGCCCTGTGGAACCGACTCGCAACAAGGTGTTTCCCGATCACTATAATCTTAACCCGTTCAAAGCCAGGGTTAACCAGTATCTTCCACTCCTATACACACAAATAGCCAGAATTTTTAAAGGGTGAACCTCGCTGTAAAAAGGAGGAAAATCTCCGGAAAAGGCTAATTTTTAGTTCATACTCAAACAATATCTGACTTTATCTAAGAAAAAAAGGAACCAAAAAGCATTCGTACGAAATATATGTCTGAATATATATTTCCAGAAAAATCACAAAATGTATTTATTAATGTATTAAAAACAATAAACGAAATTTTAACTCGCTATTTTGCGCATGCGTGCAAATTATGTCCCTGATATTTAGACTTCTGTCGAAAATCGATTTAAAAAAAAAACAAAAACAATTATTTACCTGTCTTTGAAGATCGCCTACTAACTCATCAGCTTTTCGAACGTCTTTCCCGTCTCCATCGCATGCGCTTCGAAAAAGCAGCATGTTGGCATTTCTTGGATTAATTCCGAATTCTACTAATTCTTCTGGTTCTAAATTATCATCTACGAATATCCAGTACGATTTCCCGATTGTCATCTGGAGAATCGATGCCTGAAGGTGAGGAGGAAAAGTTAAATAGCGATAACGTTTCAATAACATTTCAATATATGCAAAACATCGACAAAAGATTTCAACATCGACTTAAACGACATTAATCCTTGGTTCTTTGTCGTGAAACTCACCGTTTGAAAGACAAATCTCACGTTTTTATGGTTTTCATTAACAACAATAAAGTAACACATTCCATTGAACATAAATTATTTATGCAAAAAAGATTGAGAGTTTATACAAACAATAAATATCTTACAAACTCTTTAGATAATTTCAACAATCTCTGCAAACATTATGAAATAACAAAGGGATTTCTTAAACTGGGACCTAACTGCCATTTTGAATTTTGACAGCAGTATATAAAAAAATGGAAACTGATTCGCTTTTTACGGCTTATCAACGCTTTACAGGTTGTTTAAAGCCAAGCAATACTTTTAGATTATAATAATTTGTGGATGGATATAATAATGGTTTAATGATACAGGTCTTACTAATTAACTCATATCTGGGGTAGAAGAGTTGAATTCATACCTAATCAGAATTTGATAAGCAAACAAAAACTTATAATGGTATAAAGTGGGGGATAAATTCTATATTACAATCAGTATATAAGCTAATCCCTCACCTTGTGGCCATGGTAGTTTCAATGCATTTACATTCTAGAGAATGTAAATAAATATAAAAGACTTGCCTGTGTAGCTAAATGGGTATTTGATTAATTCGTTTTCTACAGCTTATCAACGTTTTGCAGGTTATTTAAAGCCAGAAAATATTTTTAGATTGTAATTTTATTAGATAATAATGGTTTAGTTATAGAAATATTAATAATTAACTCATAGCTTGGGGAGAGGAAGATTGATTCATACCTTTCCCAATGGTATTCGCGCGTAAGTGAATATAATATAACGAATTCAACGCTAACATTAGCCTACACAGAAATAAGAAAAACATTTTTAATTTGGAAGAGATAAATGTAATGTTTTTGCTATTTCAGACAAGACTGATTGCAATGCAAAGCTTGAATGTATTCTTGAGAAGAAATCTAAATTTAAAAAAGATAAAACAAAAACACCAGCAGCCTCCTCAAGGTAATTAAATAAACTTATTACAACCAACAACACTGAAATCGGATCAATTAAACTGCACAAAATTGTGAATGAATATTATCCTAGCTACTTATATGAGGACGGAATTGTTTTTAATCAATTCGCCCAAAGCAAGGTAATAATGCCACTAAAACACAAGGAACAACTTGGGATGAAAGAGAATGAGAAAACTTTATAAACCGGAAACTCAATCCTAAATAGGAAACTACGCATGCTCACAAAACTGATGAAGACAATTGTAACTCACCTCTACACCTTATAATTTCCCAATTTCTCTACGTTACCTAATTTTACAAATCCTTATTTCTGTATATTACTCATGGAAAATCATTGAACCAACTGATCCTTTATCCTTTATGTCTTTATCGACTGTATCATGACTCAAAGAACATATGGCACAGTGGATAAAGGCGTTAGTTAGATCCAATGACAGGACCCAAATAGTGTGAGTTCAATACCTGGTTAAGACAGTGGAGAACTTTCAGCGGGGAATTAACAAGAGATAACTGACATTCATTAGACATGGCACATGGAACTAGAACAGTCTACCCCAGTGAGCGAAATAAAGGGTTCAGTTCGACATTCCAACCACCTGAAGAAGGCCGGAGCGTACAACGGCCGAAACGTTGGGATAAACATGGCGACAAAGATGGGGACAATAGTCCGAATATTGTAAATAGTGTACATAATACCTCCTCTCAGAAATATAGACAAATACCTTTTTATGATCATCACGGAAACCTTTATTCACAGGCTAATGGCGTAGCTATTGGTTCACCTCTCGGTCCTATTTTATCTAATTTCTACATGGCCAAAGTAGAAAACAAACTGTTAAATATATATCCGAATGTAATGAGAGCGAAAATAATATAAATTCTAACGTTCACAGCATTTGGGCTCTCACTAGTCCAGATGCAAGCGCATCGAAACAAAAATAGATCTTTGTCGTGAGTAATATGTTTTGTCCGTAAGTAAAAATTATAATATATATATAAGTTAAAGATCAAATGTAGATGAAATATGGATAGGAATCCGACAGAACAAATTGGAAACGATTTTTCATCTATAAATAGAAAAAGTTTATCTGTTTCACTTTTATTAAAGCTTCGTCAGGAATAAGAAACAGAAACAAAAAGAAATAAATTCTGGTATTTTCAATTTCGTGTAGTGGGATTCTCATTGGTCAGTCAGGTACGTATTACATACATATAGTTTTATCTACGCTTATAATGCACATGATACATGACTGACCAATGAAAATCAAACCACACAAAATTCTGTTACACCTCTCTCTAGAGCTTTCAGACATTTCCCTCTCACACTTGTTTCCCACTCTCACACATACACTTTCACTAAAATTTTATTTTTTATACCGGGAGTTATATTTTCCGATTACTTTTTGAATTTGTAGGTCTGATGAATTGGATCGTGATTACGATTCCAATGTAATAAATTATAATCATGGAATATTAGTGTTTGAGCCTTTTTCATTATATATATATATATATATATATATATATATATATATATATATATATATATATATATTTGGTTGGATTGATGTGAGTTTGTGACCTTGGGTTTCACGCTTTTGCGATCGTCAGACAAACTGATTAATTTTTTAAAATTTTGGGTTTATGTACATAGCGTGTATTGGTGTTATTATGGAAGTGGGGGGGGAACGTAGTTGTGATGTCATCGTGCTAACGCAAACATCGATGTATGTTCATACGCCCAATGTAGTCCGCAGACACACATACACACTTGGTCGTCCGTCGGGTTTCATACATATGCGGACAGTTTCGGATTTGACATATTTATGTATACACACACTTTTCACACACACACACACACACACACACACACACACACACACACACACACACACACACACACACACACACACACACACACACACACAGCATATTCATACTAGCGAAAATCATATACAAAACTTTTTAAAAAATCTTAAATTAACCTTCGAGAAAAAAAATTTGCTCTAAACTTGGCTGATTTATTAGAACGTTCACTTTCTGACCATGAAACACAGGTTCGAATCCTAACATGGTCGATATGTTAGTAAGGTGATGTTGTCGGCTTGGGGCTTGGGGCGAGGAAATCGATTCCAATGTGTGTCACTTTTGAAAAGAGCCTGAAAACGATAGCACAGATTTACTGAGGCCTTATGAGTGGAATTTGGTGGGCGAAGCTGTGTGTATGCCGTCGATGACTGTGCTCGTTTGCACGAAATCATAAGTCATTGTGATCGAGGCTTTGAGCGTCCTGGTCTTGCCAAACCTTTTGAACACGTCAGACTATGTACCTTCTTCAAGAAACTGTAACTAAGGTCCTCTCAGCATAGTTGCAGTATAAAACAGAGGTGAACTGTGTCGTTTTTGAACAACCACAAACGTGCCTGAGCAAGCATCTTCAACGGCTAGCCGTCCTATCAAGTGTCTCTTCTCAGAAACTAGTATCCAAGCAGCATGTATGTATGTATGTATGTATGTATGTATGTATGTATGTATGTATGTGTGTGTGTGTGTGTGTGTGGCCGAGTGGTTAGAACGTTCGCTTTCTGACCATGATACCCGGGTTCGAATCTGTTGTCAAGTTGTCAAGAAGGCGACTTCTTGATGTTATCAGACTGGATTGAGGTCGATCCCAGCGTGCGGCACCTTTGGAAAGTGACTGAAACCTATATCACGGGTTGACCCAAGCCTTGTGTGTGAAACTGGATACACGGAATTCTTGTGGGCCGTCGCTAGCTGTGCTAGCACGAAGCCACAAGTCATCGTGGCCGATGGCTTGAGCGTGTTGGCCTTATTCAAATTGATGATCACGCCAGATAACAGGCTCTATCCCAGAAACTATAACTAAGGTCTGCTCAGTGTAGTTGCAGTATAAACAACATGTGGGTTCTGTGGGTGTGAGCTAACACAAACGTGCCTGAGCGAGTGTCTGCAATAGGGATTGGCTAGCCTCAGTGGCCAGCTATTACGTGTTATAAGAAGAGAAAGAGACAAATTAACCTAAATACATATATAAAAAGCAGGTGATTGACAATTATTCTCGTTATGATAAGACAAAAACAAGAAACGTTAATTTAGAATAAAAGAAATAAAAATAAAAAGTTTTTTAAAGCACCCGCCCCTAAGCAAGGCGGGAGTGTCACTAGTACGCAAGGGGTTACAGAGAGTGAGAGTAAGAGTAAAGAGGAGTGTTTGGGAAAAGGATAAAGAGAAGGACAGGGATCAAGGTAAAGGCACCAGAAGATGTCGATTGACATTACATTTGAATATTTGAAGATTATAGCTATCAGGGCAGCAAGTGGTAGAAAAGGAGTTCCACTAGCGGGAGGTGCAAGATAAGAAGCTGTTAGAGTAGAAGAAACGGCTACATTTAACCGTTTCGACAGTGAAAGGATGAGACCAAGATGCCAACCTAGTACCACGCTTAAATTCATGCAGTTTGGGAATCAGTGAAAGTAGCTCGTCGGAGCAGTTGCCATGAAAGTACTTGTAGAAAAGACAGAGAGAAGCCACAGCACGTCTTTCAGATAGCGACTGCAGACGGGATGCCAGATCAGGAGCAACCACGTTGCATATCCATCTCTGGATTTTGTTGAGGATCTTGAGATGAACAGCGGGAGCATTGACCATATATGGCAGCAATATTCCATGCAAGGACGAATGGTTGATTTGTAGATTTGAAGGATGGACTCAGGCGAGAAAAACCTTCTGTCGCGCCACAAAGAACCAAGCTTCCTTGCAGTAGATGAAGCTATAGATTCAATGTAGTTGTTCCACTTCAGGTCAGTGGTTAGCGTGATACCAAGCAGGCGCAGAGAGGCGCTTTCGTTGGAGGCAGGCAGGTTTCTCTATGGTGGTGAAAAAGTATGGAAATTTGAATCTTTACGAAATGGTCAGCGAAAAAAAAAAAGATATTCTTTGAGTAGTTATCAAACTGGTTTGAACTGCTTGTAAAACTACAGTGTGGTCCGAAAGTCTTGCCACACCCTGCCAAAAAGTAATGAGAACAATAGTAATACAGTTAATACAACGCACATGTACTGGATTCAGTTTATTCGCTTTCATTAATGTTGTCACACACCGAGAAGGCCTGTATGAGCTTGTGTCGGCCATCTGAAATAAAGAATTAAATTCTGTAGGGGTGACAAGACTTTCGGGCCATCCTGTATATAGCACCTTTTGTGCTGAACCTACGCAACCAATTTCTACATGAGATATTCCCCATTCTTTATTTTACAAGAAGTACAAAGACTTCCACATCAAAAGTTGTTTTTCGTTTAGTTTTTTTGTTCGTCAGATGTTCATTATGTGGATATGCGGCTGGTGTAACGATCAGATGCTCAGAACGAGAAATCAGCGAGCCGAGTTCCAATTACGGTCGAGATCATTGCATTCACTTTCGCACAAATAACTTTTCTTCATGTAATTGAGTAGTTATCAACTGTACAGGGTGGTATTAAAGTCTTGTCACTCCCTGCTAAAAAAAGAAAATGAAAACAATAGATGAACCAATAATACGGTAAATACAAAATACATCTACTGGATTCAGTTTATTCACTTTCATTGACGCTGTCACGCATCGAGAATGTTTCTATGAATCTTATCATTTTCGTGGCACAAAATGATGCGGCGCCATGTCCTGCTTGATATTTTACGAATCTGTGCTTTGATGATTGTTGCAAAGGCTCTTTGAACGGCGTCCTTCAACTGATGGGTATTCTGGTATCGTTCATGTGAAACCCTCTCCTTGATAATACCCCACAGAGCGTTGAAATAGAAAATTATGTGATGGTGACAAGACTTTTGGACCCCTGTAGATCGATTTGAAATGGATATTAGAATATTCTAGACTTTATACTTTGCGCAAACGGCCTGCATTCAAAATAGAAAATGAGTAGACACACAAGAATAGAAAGGGAGCGTGAGACAAGGATCTCCCCAGATTTATTCAACCTTTACAGGAGAATTGGAGACCCTACCAGGAGATATTATCAGTGTGTATAATATCAATAATATAAGATACGCAGACGACACTGTTGATGGCCGACTCGAAAAGAAAACTAAACTACAGTAGCTTCTAGACAGGGTTGTAGAAGTAAAAAAAAAGTAGGAAAAAGGACTAACTAACCATTCACTATAAGAAGACAAAAAGTAATCATCAACAGGAGAAAATGCACAAGATTCGAGCTACAAATTGGAGAATTCAATATCAAGCAAGGGCGGGAGTTTAAATATCTCTGAAACGTTTTAACATAGGATAAAAAAATGCGGCACCGAGATCCGAACACACATTGGACTAGCGGAAGATGCCTTCCAAAAGCCAAGCAAGGCGCTGAGAAACGGGAAAAAATCATTAAAAACAAAGAAAAGAGTGTAGGATTTCTATGTGGTGCCCATCCTCTCATATGACAGTTAATTCTGAACAATCTCTTCACGGATGAGAGGAAAACTAGAGGGAGCAAAAATCTGGTTCTACAGAAGGATGCTGAGAATTCCACGGATGGTGCGAGTAAGCAACAAGAATGTCTTAAAGAAAATGGCAACGAAAAGGATACTTATACTCAGAATTAGGAAAAAGCAACTGAAATTCTTTAAGCACATAATGAGGAATGAGGTCTTGGAAAAGTTTAACCCCTAATATTGAAGTCAAGTGATATAGGGGAAGGCAGCGAGCCACTTAACTGACGAAATTGTGTGAATATATAGCGGAGTGGTGTGTGCGCGCTTTAGCAAAGGAGGAAAAACGGCTAAGAGCCACAAAGGATAGGAAGTTGTGGAGAGCGGTGATCGCCAATGTCTTAAAGAGACGCGACACATAGAAGAAGAATATTTACCAAGTGAATGACTTCGCCGAGGGTTTCATTTTTAAGAATCACAAGAAATTGCTTTGGCGACAGACTCTTTTGGTTCAACGAAATGAATTTGGCAAAGATCTTTTCTTTGTAATCGGCGGAGGTCGAGTCGATTGCATACAACGAGGATTTGACGAATCTCTCCGACAATTCTTCCATAATTGACAGAAGTTCCGTTACACCTGCGAAGAGACAGTTCAAAAATATGTGTTGATCAAACAATGAGAAAATGATGTTAAAATTAATTTTGTTGAAAATATGTTGTTTTTTTTTTCTTTTAATTGTTCAATAAATTTACTTCGATTGTCTTCTGGGTTTAAAATTCGAGTATTTGCTCGGGTGAAATTAGGGCAAAGAGTAGCGTTGCGCGCCATAGCTGTTAATTAATTAATTAATCATGTTTTAAATGTCTAATTTGTTTTAATTGGCCCAGTTGAGTAGCCAACGAGATCAGCGGAACTCACACCTTTGATTGTTTTCTGTGGAGCGATTGGAAATCAGTTGTTTCAGACGCGTTCAAGAAATATTGAGGAACTTTCAAAAAAAAAAAAAGAATAAAATATGAATGCAGTAAAATGACTGATGAAATCGTCCGACATATTAACTAATAATATAGGCACAAAAGTGAAATGTGTTTTGAAAAAGAAGAAAGATATTTTGAGCAGCACATATAACAATTAAATAACTAGCAAATAAAATCTTCATGTGTAATTATACTTTTAATAAATTATCTCCATGGTGAGCGACTTTTGCTGTATATCAAGAAAAGGTAGCATTTATTTGTATCCCCGCATCTCACAAAATGTGAATTAAGGTTGAATTTAATGAGCGATTTCGGTAGCTATATAAAAATTGCTCAAGCTTCCTCGGCAATTCCACATTTAGGGACGCCCCAGGTGCCGTATAATGACCCCAGCTCCTTCAAGAAGGATAGGTACTGCCTGGTGAGGACGTCTCTTTAACGTTTGTTAATTTTAATTTTGAATCCGCCGGCTCGACTGAGCAAAGTTAGTATATATGAAGGAAAGTTAGTGTAAATATTGTACGCTACACATTCTGTTCTTAGAATCCGATAATTATTCCTGGTATTTTTTTGTGTGTTTATGGCATGAATAGAAATTTATGAGATCATCTTTATTCGTAAATTTATTGATGTCATGTTAAACTGTACTGTCACTGATATAAAACTAAGTGTCTATCGTAATAAAAATGATTTCATAAATTTCTAATCACACCATAGCAGCAAAATAAAATCCGTAATAATTCTGGGAATCTAAAGAACACTTAGCATTCGTCGTCATCAATATTTACATTAACTTTCTTTGTTATCATGTTAAGTCTTACGGATAAGGACGTAAAAATAAGACACTATCTTTGTCCCAGATATCAAAATAATGCCTTGAAAATCAGCATTTGAAATCTTGTTTTTTTTTTAATCGGACACGAACGCCAATCAACGATGCCAGTGAGAAATGTGAAATAACTTCTATTAAAGATTTCCTCGTTCCTTCATATTTCAGTATGCAAATCTTCATTCAATTTGAATTTTATAAAGTTCCAAAGATGATTACATAATGAGCGCCTTGGCAAGTGTAATGGCTACCCAGAGTATCTGGTCGACTGTGTAGAGAGTTCGATCCTCACAATGTGCCTCATACTTTGACTTTGCGTCGAATTTGTGTTCACTAAACAACTATAGTTACAATTTAAATCAACGTTTCTCAACCGGTTCTACCGGGCGTACTAATGCGCCCTGAAAGGTAACCAGATGCGCCCGGGCGGACTTATGCGCCCTGAAAGGTAGCCAGATGCGCTCGGGCGGACTAATGCACCCTGAAAGGTAGCCAGATGCGCCCGGGCGGAATAATGCGCCCTGAAACGTAGCCAGATGCGCACGGGCGGATTAATGCGCCCTGAAAGGTAACCAGATGCGCCCGGGCGGACTAATGCGCCCTGAAAGGTAGTCAGGTGCGCTCGAAGATAACAGAAGCGTAACTTATGAATAATTTTTAAATTTAAAAAATCTATTTTTAAAAAAGGTAGAAACACCAAGAACATGGCTCCCATGTCTAAATTAAGATTTTGTTATTTGATATTTTAAACTGGATGCTAAATTCTTTAATCTTTAAGAAAGAGTAAATAATCCTTTTTTTTTTTTTTTTGCCTTCCCCAGGAAGTTTAAATCAGTCATTATTGGTCTATCTAAAATGAAATAGGGGATACTTCGCAAATCCCTTTAAATAAAAACTATGCTGCTAATCCTCTTTGTGAATGACTAATTTTTATTATCATAATTTAAAGTGAACTCCAGAGTTTTATTTATTCTAAAGTACGCCATTTTCTAATGTTTGGATTCTTCGCTGTAATTCTGTCATCTCCAAGATTTGCAGGTGTACAGATTAAGAAGACCAATGCCAGTGTCAGTTTGATCTTTGATTTCTGGCAGATGCTCTTGTTTTTCCAAATTATTCTTAGTTGTACGACAGCTGCCATTGTTTCTACTTCTTTTGAAATTATTTCATTCTAGAGCAGTCGCTGTTTATAAATGTGCCAAGATATTTAAATTAGCTCACGACACTTGACCACTTCCTTTTATTTTTTAAGTCATTTTTATTTTTATATATTCTTTTTTATACATAAAAATATTTAAGTAAATTCTCTGTTTATAATAAAAAAAGGATGTATAAACATAAAAAATGTCTTTAAAAATATTTGTCGGACTTTGTCCATTTCATAATGTGTGACGTCATTTGTTTACATTTGGATACGCATTGAGCAGATATGAATGTACGTGAGAGAATCATGGAAGATTGTAGTTTAAAAACAGTAAAATCGACCTTGCTAACCGAACTCTCCTCTGTGGCGAAATCGGTAAAAGCACGTCAGGCTATATGACGGTTCCGTATAGGATACAGGTTCGATTCCTGTCGGAGGACGCATATTGTCTATGAAAATTTCTCGGACATTCAGGCCGGTAAACGTTGTTAATACAGTTTATTATAAACAGAGCATTTACTTAAATATTTATATATTTAAAAAAAGAATGTATAAACATAAAAATATCTTTAAAAATATTTGTCGGACTTTGTCCATTTCATAATATGTGACTTCCTTTTATCTTTGTTCTCATGATTTTTTTCCGGCATTAATCTTCATGCCATATCTGAAGATTAACTAGCGAAGACTCCAAGCCTTGTAAAATGCTACAGAACCAATTTAGGTATCTCCTACGTAGTTCGCGTTACAAATGACACAGTGCGAGACAAAAGTATCAGGTCCACTGGAACACCTGAAAATTCCTGACAACAAAAGAAAGTTGAAATCGTATGGACACGTCATAAGAGCCACTAATTTGTTCGGGTTTGGTACCTTTCGTCGTCGCCCATTTGGCATCGCTGATTCGGCGTCAGAAAAATAATCGGACAATTCGGCACAGGCGTCAGACTGTTTCGACGTCACTGTCTTTGACTAGAAGCACCCCCTAAAAAAGGATAAAAGTATTGAAAACACCCAACTTTCAATATGACTTTTTATTCATTTAGGGAATTAAGGATCCTATTAAAATACAAATGGAATGATTAATGGAATAATGTAAATTAAAATTAAATGAAAAACTAAAATTAAAATGGAATAATGTAAATTAAAAGTAAATTAAAAACTTAAAAATATTGTATTTAAAAAAATTTAAAAAACTTAGTAAAGGTATTTACTCTTAGAAATTACTTCTTCATTTCGTAATTATAAACAACACGCTTTAGGAATTTAATAGCATCGAATGATTCAACTTCCGTCTTGCTCGTTGCGTCAAAAATAAGAAGGTATCCATCATGTATCACTTTGTTTCTTCCAAGTTTTTATAAAACATTTGCTTCCATTTGGAATAAAAAGGATTTGACGAATGAAAAAATATGAAGCTGCACTGAAGGAAATATAATATAAAAATACCTCCAACTGATCTTTTTCTTAAATTTAAAAATACCTCCAACTGCTACTTTTCCTAAATATAAAAATGCCTCCAACAACTCTTTTTCTTAAATATAAAATGCCTCCAACTACTCCTTTTCTTAAATATGAAAATGCCTCCAACTACTCCTTTTCTTAAATATGAAAATGCATCCAACTACTGCTTTTCTTAAATATAAGAATGCCTCCAACTACTCCTTTTCTTAAATATAAGAATGCCTCCAACTACTCTTTTTCTTAAATATAAAAATGCCTCCAACTACTGCTTTTCTTAAATATAAGAATGCCTCCAACTACTCCTTTTCTTAAATATAAGAATGCCTCCAACTACTCCTTTTCTTAAATATAACAATGCCTCCAACTACTCTTTTTCTTAAATATGAAAATGCCTCCAACTACTCCTTTTCTTAAATATAAGAATGCCTCCAACTACTCCTTTTCTTAAATATGAAAATGCCTCCAACTACTCCTTTTCTTAAATATAAGAATGCCTACAACTACTCCTTTTCTTAAATATAAGAATGCCTCCAACTACTCCTTTTCTTACATATAAAAATGCCTCCAACTACTCGTTTTCTTAAATATCAAAATGCCTCCAACTACTCCTTTTCTTAAATATGAAAATGCCTCCAACTACTCCTTTTCTTAAATATAAGAATGCCTCCAACTACTCCTTTTCTTAAATATGAAAATGCCTCCAACTATTCTTTTTCTTAAATTTAAAAATGCCTCCAACTACTCCTTTTCTTAAATTGGACTATTCGAGCAAATTTGAGTATAACGACGAGGTACTAATTTGACTACTAAACGAGAGAGAGAGAGGGGGGGAGAAAGCGAAAGAGGGGGAGAAAGAGAGAGCGAAAGAGAAAGAGAGAGGGGAGAAAGGGAAAGAGAGAGAGAGAGTGAGCGAGAGAGCAAATTTGACTATAACGACGAAGTAGTAATCTGATGCCTAATCGTCCCTCTGCCGAGAAAGTTCCTATGTCGACTCGGCAACACCAAATGGGCTACGCCGGAACGTTCCATTCCCTGTCTGTTCACTGTCATCCTACAAGATACAGACAAGGAAGAAAATGGACTGACAACGTACCAGAGATTCAGATATTGGCACTCAACCAAGATATATGGAGGGAAGTGATCAACTGCTGAGATGCGCAGGGGCCCGACAACCACACCCGGTCATGGGATACGATGATGGTGATATCTTCTAAAATCACGTTATATTCTGCTTCTGTGTCATTGATTACTAATGTTTTTAATTAACCTCTTCGCAATTACACTCTTTTAGTAAGGTCGATGAAAATCGAGAATGTATAAACTTACCCAACGAATTATCGTAAATGATGTTCACCTCTGACCATTTTAATCTCTGGATAATGTCTGCAATGGCAACGTATTTCAATCCAGTGTTTACGTAGGGTTTCGACTCACTGCAATGGTCGAGTGTAAGGAAAATGCTCGGTGCGCTGACAGGATGCACCTTTTGAGGCAGAAAATCTAATGTTTGACATGTGACAACCCATAAAATAAATTGCACGTTTTCTCCAAGCAACGGTCCAACTGAAAAAACAGAAAATGAGATAATCAATTGATATTTATTATTTCTCTCTCTTTCTTTCTCTCTGTCTCTTACTCAGTCAGTTATGTGCCATACGTGATACATGCTTAGGCGATCATGTATCTTACGATACATGACTGACAAGGCAGATTTTTTCCCGCCGTAGGTTGTCATTTATTTCTGCGGTAGACCAGTTGCCATCCAAGGCTATAGAACCCGGTCTATCCTGCTATTTACCCATAGCTGGTGGGAGAAGAAGAGGATTCATACCTTTCTCAAGGGTATTAGAACGTAAGTTAATGTAATGGATTCGACTGGAATTCGAACTCGGCTCACCGCTAACCATTACTCCACTCACTGTTTAAATGTCTCACACCTTCTTTCTCTATCTCTTTTTTTCTCTCTCTCTTTCTCTCTCTCTTTCTCTCTTTCTCTCACTCACTATTTCAATTTCACACTCCCTCTTTCTCTATCCCTTCCTCTCTCACTTTCATTTCTTAGCCTCTTTTCTATCTCTTTCCCTCTCTTTCTCTCTCTTTCTCTCACTCACTCTTTCAATTTCTCACTCTCTCTTTTTTATCCCTGTCTCTCTTTTTCACTCTTTCATTTCTCACTATCTTTTCTCTCGCTCTCTCTTTTTCTCTTTCTCTCCTTCTTCGTCTGTCTTTCTCTCTAGCGACACACAGACATACGTCCGACTACTCGTTTCGGAGCACAGTCGCTGTTATAGACACCTGTCCAGGCACATTCGTGTTTGTTCAACCTCAAGTGAGCCTACCTGTGGCCTTCAACTGATGAGCAGACCTTAGTTACAATTTCTGGGAGAGAGTACATAATCTGGCCTGACTAACAGTTTTAACAAAGCCACAATGACTTGGGACATTTTGCTAGAACAACCATTGACGAACAGTTCTGTCTACCCAACTTTTCTCACAAGGCTTGGGTATGGTTTTCAAAGTGCCTAAAAAAAATCAGCTATGACGTGATTCGAACCCGGGTCTTATGGTTGGACAGAAAACGTTCTGATCGCACGCTGATACTATATGATGGACGCTGAAAAGGTTCATGGTTCAACTACCCAAAATTTAACCAAATATAAGATATTTTTAGTACCTCTTCTTGGGCGACTGCATGAACTTTTCGGCACCCTGTTCGTATATTGACACACAGACACACACAAATATATATGCACTTGTTTGTGTGCGTGTTTGTGCATCATTAAGCTTAAGTAATTTGGAACTATGGCTACCGAAAAAAAAATATTTATGCGTGTGGGGGTGGAGGCAGATAATATCAGCCTGTGGAGACGAGTCAAGCCTGAGGCACATATTGGAGTAACTTGCATTATTTACATTATTCGGACTGTTATTTTCATCTTCATTGCCATATTCACAACGTTTCGGCCGTTGTACGCTTTCTTTCTGTCATCTTTATTTTCACGCCCTTTCATCTTTCTTTCTTTCTTTCTAACATTTTTATTTTCATGCCTTTTCTTTCTTTCTTTCTTTCTTTCTTTCTTTTTTCTTTCTTTCTTACATCTTTATTTTTACACCCTTTCTTCCTTCTTTCTTTCTTTCATTCTAACATTTTTATTTTCATGCCCTTTCTTTCTTTTTTTCTTTCTTTCTTTCTTTCTTTCTAATATCTTTATTTTCACGCCCTTTCATCTTTCTTTCTAAGATTTTTATTTTCACGCCCTTTCTTCCTTCTTTCTTTCTTTCTAACATTTTTATTTTCACGCCGTTTCTTTCTTTCTTTCTTTCTTTCTCGTGGGTGGACATCATTTTACCTTGAAATCTTCCCGTTTCTTTTCTTTTCTTTTCTTTTTTTCTGTTTCTTTCTTTCCTTTTCATAACGTTTTCTTACGTTATACGCTTATTCTCCATTTCTTCATCTAAAATGTCTCATTATTTAGATTATTCGGATTGTTATACTCATCTTCGTTTCGCCCGTTGTACGCGACGGCCTTCTTCAGATGATTGGAATATCGGACCGAACCCTTTATTTCGTCCATCTAGGTAGATTGTTCTAGTTCCAAGTGCCATGCCTCTTCCCGATGTCTCATTTACTGCCCTTATTAACTCAAGTTTTTGGTTCACCACTGCTGTGACCTGGTATTGAACTCACAACTCTTTGGGTCTAGTCATGGATCTAACCTACGTCTTTATCGACTGGGTCATATGAATATGGCAATGAAGATGAGGATAACAGTCTGAATAATGTAAATAATCCAAGTAATCATGATACCTCATCCCAGAGATATAGACTGATATTTGGGAGTTACCTGCCAAACATGTCACCGGTTGATTTGTGAGTGAAAATGCGTAAGCAAAACTGTTCAGAAGGCGTTGGTGGTTGTGCTAGGACAAAAGACATGTCATCATGACCGAGGATTTAATGCACTGGCCTTGTTCAAGTCTTGACCCCGCCAAACTATACACTCACTCCCAAAAACTGTAACTAAGGTTCGCTCAGCATACCTAAGAGCTATCGGCTCGCAAATTGGAATCGAGGAGCCGAGTTCAAATTCCTGTCTACTCTGTCGCCCAATTGACCTTGGTAAACGTATAACCAGTCTTCTCCCTAAATATATGGTTGAGTAGACTTGGCTTTCTAGCTTTGGTAGGCAACCAGGCTAAAAGAAGAAAACATTAAATTGCAAATAGTGGAGAAGGTAAATCAATCCATTATCTTTCCCAAGAATGCTTGGCAATTTACAGATAATAAAGCAAAGGAAGGTGTGAAGAGTCATGAACAGCAACGTCTTGAAGGGTGGTGGCATTATAATAAGAAAAATTTGTTTGCATACGAAGTAAGAAGCAAAAGTGAAAACAAAAAAGAAAATACGGTCACACCTTGTCCGTCCATAAAGAATGCTTGGCAATTTACAGATGAAAAAGAAAAGGAAGGTGTGGAGACTCATGAACGCCAATGTCTTGCATGGACGTGGCATTATAAGAAGACAAAAGCAAAAGTGAAAACAAAAAAGAAAAAACGGTCAAACCTTGTCCGTCCATAAAAGCCGGATGATTAGAAGTCAAATTATGAGTTTCGAAAACCAATTCTATCCTGGACGAAGTTGTATGTCGACAAAGGAACTGAATCACTTCCAGTGCTCTCACATGATGAATACTCTCTTCGATTATGGCGGCTGTCAAAACAAAGAATTTACTTATTTGAATCATTTCAATAGCAAAGAAACTTTTTTCTTAGAGAACGAACAAGTCGAACATTTGGATTTCTCGGCCTCACGTAACAACGCCATGTCTTTTCAGAAGTTAGCTTCTACTCGATACTATAGTTTCTACTAGTGGGAATGTTTAAACTTCGTGTCCCCAAAAGAGAAACGGTGTGTCAAAAGGACGATTTTCCCTTGACACCGCTATTTTTTTAACTACCTTCACTCCTCAGCAATGTTTATTGTTTTAAAACCCGGTGACTAGAATTGTAATAAACCCTAAACATAAAATTGAATTTATACATTATTTGTTCTTTAAACGATGTTATTTTTATTTGTTTATTTATATTATTTACATTTTGATTAATATCGTCATCTTTTTTATTGTTGTTATCATCACAATGTTTGTTCCTGCCCGCCTTTTTGGAGGCGTCTCTCGATCCGGGTAACGTTCGAGGAACTTCAAGCTGAACACTTTATAAAATCTACAGAGATAGATTGTTCTTGTCCCGTTCTCCATGTCTATGGATATCTCATCTCCTTCAGTACTGATCACTTTGTTTGGCACCTTTGATTTTTAAGAACAGATTTTGATTTTTTTGCATTTTATTATCAAATCATAATTCTGCTTGTTCTTTCGTTCTTTATTTAACATTTACGTTACGCCCTGAGATAGCTTGTCTACCCCCCTGTCCACAAATTCTTGGTTTAGTAGCAGAGTAAAGCACTAACGTATTTTTTTAAACTTCCGGAAGAAAGACAGAAAGAAAGACGCAGTGTATATGTGAAAGAAAGAAAGAAAGAAAGAAAGAAAGAAAGAAAGAAAGATGCATATATGTGAAAGAAAGATAGAAAAATGCAGTATATATGTGAAAGCAAGAAAGAATCTTTATATATGTGAAAGAAAGAAAGAATTTCTATATATGTGAAAGAAAGAAACTGTTATATGTGAACGAAAGAAAAAAAGAAAGAAAGAAAGAAATGAAAGAAAAAATGAAAGGAAGGAATGAAAAAAAAGAAAGAATGGAAAAAGAAAAAGAAAGAAATAAATGAAAGAAAGAAACTGTTATATGTGAACGAAAGAAAAAAGAAAGAAAGAAAGAAAGAAAGAAAGATAGAGGTAGCGTTAATGCTTTTAGGTGTTTGATGTTGAAATGGAATAGCAATATGAAATATACCAAACTGAAACGGTTAGTTATATTAATAAATTTAAAAAAAACAGGAATCCAAAAACGTGGAATTTCTCCTGTTCCCACCCTCTACATAATTAATTTTAAACTTGCAGGTAGGCAAGGCCGAATTTACTGCTTATAAACTTTCCTATCGAACGCTCCTTTGTGGCCGAGAGGTTAGGCACGTCAGCGTAAATGACGGTTCCGTATAGGATACAGGTTCGAATCCTGTCAAAGGACGAATATTTTCTATGAAAATTTCTCGTACATTCAGGCCGGTAAATGTTATTTAATACTGTTTATTATAAACAGAGCATTTACTTAAATACTTGTATCTATAAAAAAAGAACGTTAGACATAAAAATGTCTTTAATAAATAAATTGTCGGACTTTGTCCATTTCTTAATATATATATATATATATATATATATTATGCCTTCAAATTCCTTGAGCAACATAGGGCCGCTAGATATTGTTGCGGTTTCTATAACAAGCCAGTTTTTAAGTGAGTAGGTTGTTAGCCTATTACACAACCCCCAGCCCGGTCTGTCCTGCTATTTACTCATAGCTGGATGTGGGGGAGAAAGAAGAGGATTCATACCTTTCCGAAATGTATTAGTACGTATGTAATGGATTCGACTGGAATTCGAACTTAGCTCTCCGATTCCTCAATCTGAGACACTATCCATTACTCCACCTTGCCTCCTCTCATCATTTATTACCGACTGAAAATTAATTCATAAAAGACATTCACTTACCGACATTAATTTTTCTGGAGGCCTGATTGAAATACCCAGTTTGCACCATTAGCAAAATGGTCAATATTACTGACTGTAAGAGAAACATCTTTAACTGAAAGATTAAAAAAAAAAAAGAATATGAAAGAATCAAGGAAATATTAGTTGCGAAGGAAACAAAATAAAACAATTATCTACACTATTTACATTCGGAACGGGGAAGTCTTCAGCCCCAGTGGAATGAAGTGAAAATACTAAGCAAGGAAGAAGACAAGAGTTAGATTTCTGAAAGAATCAGCACATGTGGTAGTCTATGAGGATCTTCTTAGTAGGCCTAGCGTAGAAATAAATACAATATGGGAACAGATAAAAAAAGATAAATGACAGCAAATCTTCAACAGTAGCAGCAGCAGCAAAAATCAAAATACAGAATGTCCCTAAAGTCTGAACACATAGGAAATCTCATGAACTATATGTTATTTATCTCTACAGATTAAATATGGTTTTGTCAAAAGAAGAAAGAATTGACTTCTTTTTCTGGGGTATGCTAAAGGAGAAGGTGTAATCAATGAAAATTACAGATGCAACACACTTGATTGAATGCATAAAAAAGTAAATGTCTTAAAATTGACGTCAATGTGGATTTATTGCATCGAGTTCACGTGAATCTTGCAAGGTGCAACCTTTGCGTCACGAATGATGGAAATCATATTGAATATGTTATTTGGTAAGATTCCAATTCTATAAATTTTTGAAAATTTCATATCTTGAAAATATGCATTTTTGCCTCGGGTGTCCAAACTTTAGTGACACCTGTACAATAAACAACAGCAACAGCATTAATCAGCAGGTAGGTTAGGTTTAAAGCTCCAAGTTCACTACAGAAATTTGCGACAGTGGATTAAAGTGTTACTTAATTTGATGACATAGTATTTATGATCTAATTCCTGAGTCGAGTAGTGTATACTTGGACTCAATGAAAACGAGCGGGCAATGACTGAACTAGAAATATATAAGAACTTGACAATATTCCTGTGGGTTACCCCAGATCAATATACACCTGAAGACACAATGGCCAAAACGTTGTGATAACAACTACAAAGATGGCGACAATAGTCTGAATATGATTACTATAAATAATGATAACTCATCACCTCAAAAATTCAGACAGAAAATAAAACCAGTGTATGTTTTCCGAATTCCACCCCATTCTGTCACAAGTGACCTTACAGCCCACAGATCCATTAAGGAAAAGTCATTTCTGGAAAGAAACGTTGCGGTGACAAACATAAATCAAACGATAAGAAATCTGTTTTGCCTGTTTCATCGAGGGGTGATATGATCTTAAATCAGGTTTTCACAACCTGGGTGATATCGCTCACCCGAGGGCGATTTCAAGTGTTGAGTGGGCGATGAGCGACTGTACAGAAAATGGTGGACAATTGAAAATTTTTGATTTTGAGTATTAAAAAGATATTTCAAAATGAGCTACCCGAAAAAAATATTCACGGGTTATATTCAAAGAATTTGTATAAAAAAATAAAACCCCCAGAAATGTTCTTAAATACGATAGTAGCAGTAGCCGTCGTTCAAGGCAGCGTTATTTCTTACCTCCATTTGGTATATTTTACTACATCATAAAGTCAGTTTACGAATCAATAAAAAACTTTTACCAGATAATTTTGATACATCATAAAGTCAGTTTACGAATCAGTAACAAACTTTTACCAGATAATTTTGATACATCATAAAGTCAGTTTACGAATCAGTAACAAACTTTTACCAGATAATTTTGATACATCATAAAGTCAGTTTACGAATCAGTAATAAACATTTACCAAATAATTTTGATACATCATAAAGTCAGTTTACGAATCAGTAACAAACTTTTACCAGATAATTTTGATACATCATAAAGTCAGTTTACGAATCAGTAACAAACTTTTACCAGATAATTTTGATACATCATAAAGTCAGTTTACGAATCAGTAATAAACATTTACCAAATAATTTTGATACATCATAAAGTCAGTTTACGAATCAGTAACAAACTTTTACCAAATAATTTTGATACATCATAAAGTCAAGTTTACGAATCAGTAACAAACTTTTACCAAATAATTTTGATATGCTTTTGAATATTTCCTTTATGAGATGAGAAATTTTTCCATGTGAAAGTGGGTGATGATGCAAAAATATTTGTAGACCACTGAACTAATGAACTTAAAAGCAGCGCTGAAATAGAAAATTAACATAAAACAGAGTTTCTCAACCTGGGCGATATCGGCAACCAGTGGTCGAATTCAATTGTTGGGTGGGCGATGAGCAACTGAACAGAAAAATTGTAGGTGATTGGAAATGTTGGTGGTCGATATGCGATTTTGAGTATTCAAAAAGTCTTTCAACATAAGTTACCCGAAAGATGTGGCAGTGATAGTCCATGGCTCTTGTAAATTGACATAGCAGGGAACTCGTACTTTTTGGAGTGATACAAGGAACCGATATTTTATTCAACATCTTTTGCGATGAATCGTATATGCAAGTCCCGCTTCTTTGATCAGGACTAGAGATTTATCACTTGTTTCCTGTTTAGGATTGTGCTTTCTTCTTCTTCTTTTTTAACTCTTTTCCTTCTCTTTCACTTTCAGGAACCCAAAGCAACTTAGTGGCGTTGTCGCCTTGCTTGAGGTGAATTGAATAAAAAAAAATGGTCTGGTGTGTTCTTGTGTCCCAATAGTTGTTCCAGGTAAGGTGCCTCATACAAAGTTCATCATGATTGGAGAAAACTTTGCTCTGTGATAAAACGCTACGATCTTGGTTTTGGAGATAACGAATGTTCCCACATTCAGCTGTGTGAGATCAGCTGCCAGACTCTGTTCTTCGAGATTTTGCGTGGTGCTCCCATAAGCTGTGGCATCGTCTACGTATATATTTACAAATGTTCTTAGGCAGGCCTTTAATATATAGCAGAAAAAGTAAATATATTCCTTTTATGAGAAGCTCAAAGAAAAAATGGAATCAAGTATATTTAAAAGAATATCTGATTTAGCGACCTCGATTTTAACATCTAACTGCGACTTTTATTTTGTGATGCCATACCTGGAAAATATTCGAGATCTGATCAAAAAGTTTCGGACTGTTGCTATGGTAACGAAACTGCTTAGCACAGATTGACTGTGAACTCTGTCGCGCATGCGCACAAAGTTATAACGTTCTGGCTTACTTCCGTTGTTTATGCCTGTGCTCGGAAGTAAAGTGTGTAAAGTGTGGTCGCCTCACCCCACCACAAAGGTTCCATCAGGGACCATGGCTTGTGCAGTTGTTTTTGGCTAAGCGTAACATTCCAACCATATTCCCCAGATCACGACTATTTCCTTTTTAAAAATCCAATCCCACTCGAAAGGAACAAGACGTCGAGAAAGTTCAAGAGAATTCTTCCATCAATGAAAACAACGCTGGATAAATTGTGTGACTTCAGAAGTGGGCTACTTCGAAGGAGATTAAATTCCGAATTGATATGCTTTGTAGTTTTCTTTTTATAGCACCAGTCCCAATACTTTTTTGATTAGACCTCGTATTTGGCTACCTCATTCACAATTTGTAGAAAATCAATCTAATTGATCGATAGTTGTTCGTTGTGTAGCGTAAAAAGAAACGTTCCCTAATGTCTTCATTGTTGTCCATTAGATCAATCAGTTAATCAGCAACAAAAAGTAATTGTTCAATTTTTCAAGAATGTCTCTTAATAGATTTTTTTTATCAACTGCATGTCATAAAAAAAGAACAGGTGCATGACATTTTTGAGAAAGAGTCGACGCTTGGAAACGAAAACAGATGTTTAAGTGGAAAAAGACAAAAGTTCTGTGAAGCCTTTTGTAAGGACGTGGTTTTCCCAAGGTTCTTTAGTTTTCCCAACGGAAGACCGAGTAGAACATTTTGCTGAGACTAGAAACTGAATTAATCAATTCGTGTTTACCATCAGCATTAAATTTCGACTTAAGACGAGCGCATAACATTTAAAACGATAATAGATTCACATTTAATCTATCGCTGACTCAGAGACAAAGGCAGGAACAAACATTTGATACACGCTCGCGTGTTTACCAAAACCAAGCAAGTGCATATATCATGTTATAACTCTGCTTATTTTTTCTCCGTTAATTAGTGGATTAGTTGATCTATATGTTATACGCTACCATTGCCGCAGATAAATAATGAGCCATTCCGTTTTGAATGTGACGAAAGATGGAAGAAAAATATATCAGAGACGATGTTTGGTTTGAGTGACAAAAAGAAAGCAGACATAATTTGAAAGAAAGAAAGAAAGAAAGAAAGAAAGAAAGAAAGAAATGGAAGAAAGAAAGAAAAGAAAGAAAGAAAGAAAGAAATGGAAAAATGAAAGAAATGGAAGAAAGAAAGAAATGGAAGAAGGAAAGAAATGGAAGAAAGAATGAATGAAAAGATAGAGGTGGAGATAACGTATTCATGTATTTAATGTTTGCTCCAGTAAAATGAAAAACTTTGTTAAATTTTAATCTTTTCAATATGGGAAAAGGAAAAAGGGAAAAAGAAAAAAAAGTGGGGAAGTAAAGAGATAAGAGATGTACGTAGGGTTTTGGGAGGAAGAAGAGGGGTGGTATAGCTTTAGCAATTTAGATAAAAACAGATTTTAACGTTTGATAGTAATTTAAATGTTTAAAAACTTCACAAAGAAATTAAATTTATATATATATATATATATATATATATATATATATATATATATATATATATATATATATAATTAATAACGAAATATGATCCAAGTTCTTCTTATAATATGTAGATTTAATAGGTCGGTTAAAGAAATTTGAGGTAAAAAAAGGCATCAAAATGATAATATTGACAATAAGATTGATTTTATTATATATTAGCTTTTTGATTAAATTGAAGCACGAAGAGAAATATTTTAAAGAGGTAATTTTCGAACACGCCTGTATCCTTTTTCAATGAAACGGGGAATAAGCAAAGTGGAACTTACTCGTCCGAGGAATGTTGTTGTTGGTTAGAGGGCTCCCTATGGAAAATATATACTTGGAGTAAACCCAAATCCCTGTTTAAATTCCTGTTTATATTTGTAACGAATGTAAAAAAAAAAAACCTATTATGTAAATTTTTGTAACTTTGTATAATATTTATGCATTAAACCCTAATCTTTATTCGGTAAAAATTCCATTGCTAATCATGCATTACTTTTTAAGTAATACACATATTTATGTCTCTGTTGTTTCCGTCCCTTATATTATGACCGCTACTGCATGTAAAAAAAAATCCGTTGGTAAGTAATGCAAGTAGATCCTATTAATATAAAATATTAAAACTGATCCACAGAGAGATCAATATAATTTTTATTATATACCATATTTCAACTCACATAGTATCAGCGGAACCTCACACTCCTCTCTCTCATATATATTTTTATATGTGAATTTTTTTCTATTATGACATCTTCCCTATATGTAATTTTTTTCTATATGTAAAATTGTTTCCGACATATGGAATTTCCTTCTATATCTAAATATTTCTCTCCTTGTTACATGTTTTCTATATGTGGCATTTTCTTCTATATTTAATTGTTTTTCCTTCGTTAACTCTACTATTTTTCACTTACATTACTAGGCCTATGAGATTTTAATTCCTTTATATTCCTTTATCTTCATTTGGTTTCCTGTTAACTGCTTTAACTTGTTAATTATTGTTGAAACTTGACTAATGCATGGAATAATAATGCAACACAAAAGGTACTTAGAACAAAATGTATTGAAACAAGAAAGTGTACACAATATTTACATATAGTCTTTTGTATATTCGTGGTAAGACCGTTCCTGGAGAATGTGTTGACTGAGTCGCAGTCGGGCAGAGTCTCTGGTTGAATCTCTTGATTCCTCCCTCTCTTCCCGGTACCACCCATATTTATATGGACGGTTCTCCACTATGCAAATTAGGTGGATCCTACCACAACAATTATAATACTAATTTTTTTTTAATATTGAATTTAATTTTTATCCTTTACAGAATTTTTAAGTAATTATTATAAGTTTAATATAATATAAATTATAAATTTAATATTTGAAATATTATTAATATTATATTGGTATAATGGGATTGGTTATATTTAAATGAAATTAATATATTAATAATTTACTTAATTTTTTTACTAAAACTTTTACTATATAGTTAAAGATGCAGTATTGAATGGATTAATATTAACATCTTTTTATAAAATTATTAAATTTAAATTCTTACTCCCATTCAGTAATCTTTTAAACTCCTCTCTGGAATTTTTTTTATACCCTTTTTGTTTTTCATTCTTCCTCCTTGGACAGATGTTGATAGGTTACATTTAGGTAAGCGTCCATTTTCAACCGTCGCGTTTATCTGTACCAATTCCACCATAAGCACGTTAGGATCCTTACTGCTCTATAAAACTCCCTCTTCTATTATAGGCCAATTCTTACTTCCTTAACTTTTATCCTTTGTTTTTTTCTTTTTAACTTCTTTCCTTCCTTTGCCTTTCAAATTTCCTGTGAAGAAACGTGGGAATTCATTCATTTTAGTAAATATATTTGCATTGATATGTCCAGGGGAAAAATTCTGTCCCATGGGCGAAATGGTCATCTGTATGAGGCAAATTGTGTGAATCTCGTTAACTGTAATTCACACACACACAAACACACACACACACACACATATATATATATAATTTTTTAGTGAATACCATAATTGAATATACGTTCCATTTATTTATTAAACTATATATTTAATTATTTTTCATCTACCGGCTGGAATGTTCGAGAAATCTTATTAAAGAAAGAAATATAATTTTATTGACGAAAAACATATAATCGCAAGTAAGATTCGAACCTGTGTCCACCTTTACAGGAGAAACCGTCGTTAGATTCGAAGTGCGTCGATGACGACCCAAAACTGCATAGTGGCTTATGAACAATTATCATGCTTGTTATAAAACTCAATTTGTGTTGTACGTTTATATATTGGATCGGATTTCCTACATTTTTCAACCGATTTCAACAAAACTTCACAGGACTACGTAAAATTACTTTGCAGTGGTTCTGACAGCGACAAAAATGGGAAAAACACAATTGTTTTTGCACGAAATCAATTTGAAAACACGATTAAGAGGCATCGCGAAAATGAAAGGGGGACAACTCATATCGAGTTATACTTATTATAAAACCCAGGTTGTTTGTGTGTATGTGTGTGTGTGTTCGTTTATATATGGGTTCGGATTTCCTACATTTTTCAATCGATTTCAACAAAACTTCACTTTTTTTTGGAAGGTAGTGTTTCTTATTGTCTTGCACACTTTTTCTTTATTTTTACATTCAGAATGCTTTAAAAATTTCATTTACGAGACAATTGTTTATAATAAAATTCTATTCAATCGGTAGACTCATAACGATTGAAAACAATGTTTTTGTTTGAAGTAGGGTTTGACCAATTCGTAAAAAAACCCAAAAAACAAAACAAAACAAAACAAAAACTAATTAAGACATGCGTGTCCGTCAACCTTAAACAATAATGAAGTTTTGTTGAAATCGGTTGAAAAATGTAGGAAATCCGATCCCATATATAAACGAACACACACACACACAATATAAGTGTAAGTATAACTCGATATGAGTTGTCCCCCTTTCATTCTGGTGACAGAATCGTGTTTTATCGTGTTTTCAAATTGATTTCGTGCAAAATGTAGGAAATCCGATCCAATATATAAACGTACACACACACACACACACACACACACACACACACACACACACACAATCTGCGGTTTATAATAAGTAAGATTTATTTACAAGAATAATTTTACATTTACAAGATTATTAAGATATGAGAATCGGTTACAATCTAATATTTATTATTTAAGATATTATAAAGTAATAACTATGAAAACAATTTTCGTTTATTTATAAAGTTATAAAAATATCCGTGGACTATAGAAGACAAATTTAAATAAACTGTTAAGGATGAGTAACTGTAATGATAAATTCTGAAATAATGATTTTTGGGGTTATTTCTTTCATTTGCTCTTTTGCTACAAATTCACTAAAATAGGTTGAGATCATTCGAATTTATACTACTCGAAAAAGGACGATGTCAAGAGAAAATCCGTCCTTTTTTTCGATTACGTTTGTTAAACTTTAACAAAATATTTACATTTTTATAATTACCTGGAGAACTTAAATCAGATTAAATTAATTTGAAACTCCAACCGTTGATGTAAAAAACTTGCTTAGAACCTGAAGATGGAAATATAGAAAAATGAAAATTCTGAAATTATTTTCTAACGTTTTAACACCTATCATATTGCTATTCTCCCTGTTCCTTAGTTAGTTAGCACGTACGTTACGTCCTGCCATTACCTCAGATAAATAAAGGACCATTCCTGTTTGATTACGAGGATAGACAGAAGATATATATCAAAGATGCTGTTTGGGTTTAGGGAAAGTAAAGGAAAAGAAAGAAAGCGAAGGTAAAGGAGGCGATAACAGTCGTGTTTAACGTTTGCTTCAGTGAAATGGAAAACATTGTCAGTTTTAAATATTTTCATTTGTATCCTCTTACTTCTTTAAATTATAACCTGCATTCGCATTTATGGCTGTTACTTCCAACCCCTCGGTGTATGGATCAGTTATAACAATTTTAGTAGACGCTATAATGAAACTTAATATAGAATTGTGATGTTTGTTGCGAATTGAAGCTTTGATGTCTGAGATAACATTTACAGCTAGATTCGCCAAAAGTTTGTTAGATTTAAAGGCTAAACATTTTGTTGTCTTCTCGATAACTGAAAATTTTTATTAATTTTACTCAACACATTCAGCGTTACTTAAGATCAACAATCAGCGTTGACCGTCGTTTTCATTAGACTTTTGGAGATACTTATAACACCAGTTCCCGTATGATCAACCAAGTTAATCAACGTCGAGTCTTGATGAGTAACCCTTTTGGTGTATCTATCTATATTTATGAGGTGAGGTATTTACTATTTACATTATTCGGAATATTGCCCTCATCTTTGTTGCCAAATTTATCACAACGTTTCGGCTGAAGTACGCTCCAGCCTTCTTCAGGTGGTTGGAATGTCGAACTGAACCCTTTATTTCACTCACTGGGGTAGACTGTTCTAGTTCCACGTGCCGTGTGTAATGGATGTCAGTTATCAGTTATCTCCTGTTAATTCCCCTTTCCAAGTTTCTGAGATGAGGTATTATGTACATTATTTATATTATTCGGACTATTGTCCTCATCTTTGCTGCCATATTTATCACAAAGTTTCGGCTGATGTACGCTCCGGTCTTCTTCAGGTGGTTGGAATGTCGAACCGAACACTTTATTTCGCTCACTGGGGTAGACTGTTCTACTTCCACGTGCCATGCTTAATGGATATCAGTTATCTCATGTTAATTCCCCTCTCCAAGTTTTCCACTGCCTTAAGCGGGTATTGAACTCAGGTATTTGCACAATTATAACAATTTTAGTAGACGCTATAATGAAACTGAATATAGAATAGTCTACACCCTTGTGCAAATTGATTGAAACAACCGCCTTAGTTTCCTTTCTTTCACTATATGGTCAGTTTTAGACCCACTGATGTGACAGTGTGTAGTCGATTTATATTTTGCAGTCATTTGCAGTGGTGTGCAGTAATATGAATCTATTTTCGGGATGTATGATGAAATTTGTTTGGACTTAAAAATATTGTATCAGATTTTTATCACGCCCGGACACTAATGTCTTGGCTGTCGATTAGTTGTCCTACAGCCATTTTTCTGCTATGGACGTTACTCCAAGGAAGCTTACGGATATTGTAACGCTGCACAAACACACTGGCAAGCCTTACCAGTGAGCAAATCAAAGTACTATAGATTGGTCCGGAAACTCTCCTGAGTTAAATCCAATCGAGAATCTGGGGTTAATCTGCAAGGAACGATTTTGTGGAATGGACATACGAAGTACTAACATAAGCACTTGGTCATGTTTCATTAGAAAAAAAACGAAAAAATAGTAAATAATAACGGAATTATTCGTTTTCTTTCAATTAATTTGCACAAGGTTGTATTTTCCATCGCTTTCCCCACAGTAGATGAGATAATGAAACTGAATATAAAATAGTTTACGTTAGCCGTAGTTTCGAACAATACCGCAAAGTTGCTACAAAACGAAAACATTAACCTGAAAACATGAGTCATGTTCTTAAATATCATTGTCAGATTGAAACTTCCATACGGATGTCATACATATCACCAAAGCCGTTCAGAAACATTTAAACTGTCAGTTCTATACAACTGGGTTTTTGTTGGGGGGGGGGCGGATCAATGATTGAAAATGGCTCCGAAGCCTGTGGGTTTTGACGAATACCACCCTTCTTTGGACATTGTGAACTGGGGCTAGAGAATTACAAACAAACGGGAATTGGAACTTGACTCTTAGATTAACAATAGTGAGCCGTTATCCATTACACCATCCACACATCCATGCTGACAGTACTTGGTATATCACAAGGCCGCATAAAGACACATGGATAAAGGCGTTGGTTAGATCCAGTGACAGGACCCAAAGATTTGTGAGTTCAATACCTGCTTAAGGCAGTGGAGAACTTAGAAAGGGGAATTAACAGGAGATAACAGATAACTGACATCCATTAAACATGGCACGTGGTACTAGAACAGTCTACCCCAGTGAGCGAAATAAAGTGTTCGGTTCGACATTCCAACCACCTGAAGAAGACCTGAGCGTACATCAGCCGAAACGTTGTGATAAATAAGGCAGCAAAGATGAGGACAATAGTCCGAATAATATAAATAATGTACATAATACCTCATCTCAGAAACTTGGAAAGGGGAATTAACAGGAGATAACAGATAACTGACATCCATTAAACACGGCACGTGGAACTAGAACAGTCTACCCCAGTGAGCGAAATAAAGGGTTCAGTTCGACATTCCAACCACCTGAAGAAGACTGGAGCGTACATCAGCCGAAACGTTGTGATAAATATGGCAACGAAGACGAGGGCAATAGTCCGAATAATGTAAATAGTAAATACCTCACCTCATAAATATAGATAGATACACCAAAAGGGTTACTCATCAAGACTCGACGTTGATTAACTTGGTTGATCATACGGGAACCGGTGTTATAACGTGATGTGGCCATAAGTATCTCCAAAAGTCTAATGAAAACGACGGTCAACGCTGATTGTTGATCTTAAGTAAAAGTAACGCTGAATGTGTTGAGCAAAATTAATAAAAATTTTCAGTTATCGAGAAGACAACAAAATGTTTAGCCTTTAAATCTAACAAACTTTTGGCGAACTCTAGCTGTAAATGTTATCTCAGACATCAAAGCTTCAATTTGCAACAAACATCACAAATGTTTCACTCCAAACAAGGCTAATCCCCTAAAACACAAAGGTTTTAGTGAGAGTGAACGAAACAGAGACAACGTTAATTCGAAGAAAGGTCAATAAAAAGAACAGGAATGAAGAAGACGTTGCCTTTGAATATTTGAAGATCGTAATTAACAGGAGAGCAGAAAGTTTGAAAAATAATCGAGTTCTTTGTGAGCAATGACGAAATTTTAGGGCACATGATGTGGAAAGAGGGCTTAGAAAATTCGACACTTACATGACATTAAAGACAAGAGTGAAGAAAGGAAAGCAGCGAGACGAACTTGTGTAAATGGTTGGCAGAACATGAATTAGTAAGATAGCGAAAAGACAAAATTTACTAACAGCTACAAACGAGGGTAATCGTGGAGAGCTATGATTGCCAATGTCCTGAAGGGACATGGCAAATAGAAGAAGGAGCTTTTGTAAATGGTTGGCAGAATATGAATTAGGACAGACAACGAAAAGACAAAATTTACTAAGAGCAACAAAGAAAAGGAAATTGTGGAGAGCTATGATCGCCCATGTCTTGAAGGGACATGGCAAATAGAAGAAGAATGAGCTTTTGTAAATGGTTGGCAGAACAGAGATTAAGAGAGATAGCGAAAAGACAAAATTTATTAAGAGCTACAAACAAGAGGATATCGTGGAGAGCTATGATCGCCAATGTGCTGAAGGGATATGGCAAAGAGAAGAAGGAGCTTTTGTAAATGGTTGGCAGAACAGAGATTAAGAGAGATAGCGAAAAGACAAAATTTATTAAGAGCTACAAACGAGAGGATATCGTGGAGAGCTATGATCGCCAATGTGCTGAAGGGATATGGCAAATAGAAGAAGGAGCTTTTGTAAATGGTTGGCAGAACAGAGATTAAGAGAGATAGCGAAAAGACAAAATTTATTAAGAGCTACAAACGAGAGGATATCGTGGAGAGCTATGATCGCCAATGTGCTGAAGGGATATGGCAAATAGAAGAAGGAGCTTTTGTAAATGGTTGGCAGAACAGAGATTAAGAGGGATAGTGAAAAGACAAAATTTACTAACAGCTACAAACAAAAGGAAATCGTGGAGAGCTATGATCGCCCATGTGCTGAAAGGATATGGCAAATAGAAGAAGGAGCTTTTGTAAATGGTTGGCAGAACAGAGATTAAGAGGGATAGCGAAAAGACAAAATTTACTAACAGCTACAAACGAGAGGAAATCGTGGAGAGCTATGATCGCCCATGTGCTGAAGGGATATGGCAAATAGAAGAAGCAGAGGCTTTTGTAAATGTTTGGCTGAACAGAGATTAAGAGGGATAGCGAAAAGACAAAATTCACTAACAGCTACAAACGAGAGGAAATCGTGGAGAGAAGAAGGCTGAAGCTATGAATATTAGAATATTTTCTATTTACCTTCAAAGAAGTTTAGGCGAAAAAAGTCCGCTTGTTACTTACTTTTTGTCCTTTCTTTTCTCAAGAACACGAAGGTTAATTCCCAAAATCAGCATCTGACGCTTTTGAATCGAAGTGAACAAGAGTCTATAAAAGAGCAAATTCCTGTTTATTTCTTCTCTAAGTCCAGTAGACTAAACTTATTCAGCCGGTTTACTGACGGGTGTTTTTTTTTTTGTTTTTTTTGTTTTGTTTTTTTGTTTGTTTTTTTTCATAAAACTGCAGACATCCTTAGGTGCTCTTCCAGTTTTTGATATTATGTTGAGAAAGCGCAAAAGTTCCTTTCATCATCTCAAATCATCTTTCTTTCTCTTCACGCTTTCCTCTGTCTAAGGATACTTTACAGAATCTTTAAAGCACTTCAAAGTCTGTCTCATCCGCTTGTTTGTTCTTGACGCGTACAAAGTCCTCAGATAAAGTAACGCGATCGATTCCTATGACGAACAATTTTATACTGTCTCCTCATTAGCCTTGCTCCTTCGACTTCCTCTAACTTTACACATCTTCTGTTTAATATATATTAGAAGCGTTGAACATTGAAAGAAATTATCGACAAAAAGACGAGCCATCAACCCCGTCTTTTTTGTTTCTTTTTATTCAGACATTATTTGCCCGCTTTCTAAGACCATTCTTCTGACGGTTTTACGAGTCTGCCGGTCATTAACGCTTTTCAGGGATCATATTGAAATAGTTTTTCTATCATAAAACTGCATTAAAAACTGGCCTTTCTTGTTGCTCGACTGGCCACGTGACACATTTGCTGAGACTAAATCGATTGGGCATCAAGTGATTCGACAACAATGAAACCCATGAATAAGACTAGGGCTCCTGCCGTAGCGTTGGTAAGCCAAATAGTGTTTCTGGTCATAACGACTAGTTCGTTACCTGTTACTTCGCTGTTGGCGAAATGATCAAATTTCAAATCTTTATTGCTTGTTTATTTTAAAATATTGCATATATTCAGTCTAAATACAGGTCTCATACAAATGACTGCCTATTTCAGCTTATACGTTTTCATTTAATGTATGCACGTTTTTCAGCAAATCTTTGAAAGTATATACTTAAAAATAAAATTAAATTAAAATGTTACACTTCGACATATGAAGCGTGGTAAAAATTGTTTATACTTCTTTTTATTTGTTTCAAGCAGAAATACAGATTAGATAAAAATAAATAAATTTAATCATTAGTGCATTTGCTTTTATGAATAAAAATTTCATAGAGAATTAAATTCAAGTGAAAAATATTAAATTAATTTCGAAGTAACAGAACCGTTTTCTTAAATTACTTTTTTTTAGTGAATTTTGCACAAAAATTGTTTGTTTTGACAACGAAAATATAAAATGATATTGCAAGTCCGAAAGAAGCCAAAAAAAAAATCAAAGAATCATATACTAGTACGCAGGTGTAGGCTTTAAGAAAGCTTTATTCAACTGAGAATATAAGGTTTGTATATAGTGTCCTTTTATAGTCCCAGTAAACTGAAATAGCTCTCTGAACGAGGAGAGTAAAAAAAACAAGGGTAGACCACTCTTGATTATTCATAACACTTAGTTCAATTAAATAGACTAAAGTTATTTCAAATGTAAAAAGCAAAAAGTTTTTTAAGCCAACTACAACAGCGCACCGAAACTCTTAGAAAGATAGCATTCCATTTCTGGGCGAGACATGCGCAATGACATGGCTTTAAATAAAGATGGCCTTTAAACAAAGATGGCCTTTAAACAAAGATGGCCTTTAAACAAAGATGGCCTTTAAACAAAGATGGCCTGATAGGGTTAGAAATCTTAATAATTTCCAACTTAGTCTAAATGACTAAAGTATGAATATATTTCTTTGTCTCTGCCATTCTTTATTTGAATGTTGCCTTCAATTATTTTATATTTAATTCGGTAAATGTCGCTTGACAGACGATCAAATTTTAAATCTGAATTATTTGCCTCTTTAAAGTTCTACATTTATGATAAAATACACAAGCGCATGTCCGTACAAATACACACAATTGTGGAATAATTCATTTCTATCCCACTCAGTCTGGACAACATACGGTGGCCGCTAATAATTAAGTATAACTCAAGAATTCAATGTTAAAATAAAACATTATTTAATTGCAATCGCAAATAAATACTTAACAAGAACAAAGAAATAAAAGTCAAACAAAGATAATTAAACATTTCAGTGAATACCTTGCTAGTAGCGCGGCTCGGATTTACGTCCGGGAAATTCTAAATCAAAGCCCAAATCATCGATACACAATAATTCACACTAATTCGACTGGATAGTTCCACTCAATAGTCACTGCAGTCAGTAGACGGACACCACTATTTATACACCTGGCGGAAAACATATATTCATAAGTCCAGAATGTCATGCTCGAACCTCGGTGTCGGGAGTTACTCGTTTTCTTCCTATATGACAGGAATAAAACAAACGACTTTTGTAATTACACATTGAGATAAACGTACTTAACTTTATTTATCACATATATATATATATATATATATATATATATATATATATATATTAATGCATGTTTCATTAAATAATATAGACAAGTTTTCTCTATTTTAAGTAAGTTCCTTTCATATTGTCTGATAAGCTTAATCACATTATAAACTATAAATCTCCACAAATATCTTTAAATGACTATAATTTATAACTGAAGCCATTGGTTTATACCAACGGCTTCCCATACTTAATGCTTCTCATTTTTCACTCTCGCGTGGCCATGTGTGACGTCACGATTTTCGCTTCCGTGTTTCGTATATACGAGTTTGTTGTTACTTGGAAATTTTCATGCAGCAAGGGCGGACTATCATTGTTGTTTCGTTCGTTGTTGTTTGATTTATTGAAATTGTCATCTTTGATAATGGCTTATGTAAGCCGAAAGCTTAGATTGGATTTAAACATGTATCAATATGGTGTTTTCCTTTCGTCTTTCAACGATAATGTGATTAACCTTATCAGACAATATGAAAGGAACTTACTTAAAATAAATAGACAAAACTTGTCTATATTATTTAATGAAATATGCATAAATGAAATATTGCTGCCTATATATATATATATATATATATATATATATATGTTTAAAATTATCTTATTGTTCATATTCAATCAAACAAGAACTTTGACAAGCAATGAAAGCAGCAGCAAATGACGTTAAGGATAAAATAGTAGAAAAGTTACTAAGGGTGAAAGATCAATGAAAGTTATAGTGTGTCAAGTAGGCCACATTAATGTAAAATAATGAAATATTAATTTTTCAACCATAAAAAGTACATAGAATAATGTATTAATCAAATCTGTCTATGGCTTTTATCTTTGGTTTTATTTATAAATAAATAAAACTCTCGAAAGAAAATGTTATTGATCTTTTAATGATGATGGATATGCTGAAAAGATTTTATTGTTCATATAAATATATTCTGATAATTTTAAATTTGCTGCAAATCCATTGAGTTGCATAATAAAATCTGACGTATTGTGCACTTGTCATTGACATAAAAGTGCAAAGTCTTCATATCCTCTCTAATGTTTATGAGTCTCATTGGTCTGAGTGTGTGAAACTGTCAGTCGCCATCTTGAAGTTTCTTATAGCCACACTATCCGGAGATATAAATGTTAGATCTCTGATGCTGAACTATTTTCCCTATAAATATAGCAAATTTTAAACAGTATACATTTATGTATCCATTTTTATTCATCCGACAGTATTTCTTATTTAAATCGTTATTTTTAATGGGTAAATCGAGCAGCTAAAAATAATGTTTATATTAATAAGAAATAATGTAGAATTCCATTTGAATCCATTAAATTCACTTATGTGATCATAACCTTAGTTATGAATCCTCTTCTTCTCTCCCCAACTATGGGTAAATAGCAGGACAGACTGGGTTCTATAGCCTTGGATGGCAACTGCATTAGCAGCCATAAATGGAAATCTACTACGTCAGTCATGTATCGAAAGATACATGATCGCTTAAGTATCTAACACGCGTGGTACATAACTGACTGACTGTTCCATATAGAATTGGACATGGATACCAGCTCTGATTAAGGAATTGGAGAGCTGAGTTTGAATTCCAGTTGAGTTCATTGCATTCACTTATGTGCTAATACCGTTGGGAAAGGTATGAATCCTCTTCTCCCCCTATCTATGGGTAAATAGCAGGACAGATCGGGTTCTAGAGCCTTGGATGGCAACTGGTCAATCGCAGAAAGAAATGGCAACCTACTGTGGAAAAAAATCTGCCTTGTGAGTCAAGTATCGAAAGATACATGATCGCCTACGCGTGAATCACGCATGCCACATAACTGACTGACTGAATGTCGGATTAAAAAATCCTTTTAAAAATTACTTTGTTTATGTTTCAGGTAGGAAACTGAAGCTAGTAGATATAGATTCGTAGAAGTCACAACGAGAAATGTGTTTTCCATAAATTGGTAATTAAAACCATTCTCTGTCAGGTCGGTTGTCGTGACCAACCTGATAGATAATGATAGTGGCATGCATTGGTTAAAAAAGGGGGTGTCCTGATAAAACAGGTTTATTTCTGTGTGAAGCACAATTTTCATTGTTTAAGAAAATAAAAATAGGTATCTGTCTATATTTCTGAGATGAGGTGTTATGTACACCATTTACATTATTCGGGCTATTGTCCTCATCTTTGTTGTCATATTTATTGCAACGTTTCGGCCGTTGTACGATCCGGCCTTCTTCAGGTCGTTGGAATGACGAACTGAACCCTTTATTTCGCGCGCTGAGGTAGAAGGTAACTGATAACTGACATCCATTAGACATGCCACTTGGAATTAGAACAGTGTCTACCCCAGCGAGCGAAATAAAGGGTTCAGTTCGACATTCCAACCACCTGAAGAAGGTCGGAGCGTACAACGGCCGAAACGTTGTGATAAATATGGAAACAAAGATGAGGACAGTAGTCCAAATAATGTAAATGGTGAAAAATAGGTATAGCAACCCAAACACGTGTAACCATTGGAAATAACTTTTATAGTAATAAGAAGTCCTCATATATGTATATACCTTTCGTAATGCCCGCTTGGAGGAGAGACTTTGTAAATCACAGATACAATAATAGTAACGCCTTCGAACAATAGTATATTTACTAACCTCCCCACGCGATCAGATGTGGTAGAAGGCCGGTTTTAATATGGGGCATCCGAGCCCGTAAGCTCAGCTAAAAATTTCCGTAGACCCCGTATAAAACGGGGTCGGGTAGCTGTTTCCCGAGACGTGACTCTTCCCCTAGGCATAGCGTTGTACGGGGATCCTCTCTGCTCGGAGGCAGAGAGTTCGACTAGAACAGCTGAAAAAGATTCCAGTTAGACTTCAAAGAATAGTCGGTCAGACGCCGCTAATTCCCATATATTTTTTTTCCTTTACCCGTCACGTGATCTAATTATTTCAAGATGAGTTCGACTGTGCTTGCTCTCTGGCAATCCGTGTTCAAACCCAAGTGTCGGCAGCGACACTTTATTCCTATATGACAATACCAAATATATAGCGTTGCAGCTCAGACCAGGCACCAGGTTCGTTCTCAGGGCGCGGCTTCTTCCAGTCGAACGTTTGTAGTTCACCTACGAAATAAAATCACGAGACGATTATAGCAGTAGGGAAATTTTATTCTGGTTGTAACCATTTGAGGTAGAAGAGCAAGGTGAAGTGAAGTGAGGGATATTGAGGGCACGAAATGTCCCAGCGAGAGATATGCAATTTTTTACAAAAGGTAACTGTTGCTTTGCTTGTCATGAGGCCTCTCGTGACTGAGCTGTTAAGCACACCTCGATTAATTCCCGGGATAAAAGGAATTGCAGATTCGAGAGGCAGGGTTTCTTTAATAAGATTTTTCATTATCCAGGCTGGTTGATGTCAAATTCAATATCCACCCCACCAAAAATAAATAAATAAATAAATAAAAATAAATAAAAGGGTTATATCTACCCAAACACGTACAAAAAGGAGTCGACCGGACTCGGGATCATCGAGTTAATACGGACGATCCTTTATTTAGCTGCATAGTATGTGCTTTGCCAGAGCTATATACAAGATTGCGTAAATTACCAGAGAATCTATCTATATTAGATTACCAGAGATATATCGAGAAATCTATTAGAGCTTTCAGGTTGGTTAATTAAATATCGATTACTGACATCTTCTAGGTTTAGTTTTTATGTCTGTCGAGAGCTACACGGTTTTATTTTCCATATTTTGTTTCGCTTGAGCTAATGAATATCTTCCTTGATCACGCAAAATGTCGCCTGATGTTTCTTTTTTTTACCTTTAGATCAATTAAACGACAAATCCTCGTGAAAGAAGAAAAACAGCGTCACTCGAACTAATCGTGGGACGTTAAATGAAAACACAAAACAAATTGATACTTTTCAGTATTGATTAATGGAAAGCAAAACTCCCTTTGATTCACAACCATCTCCACCACCACCACCATGGGGGAGGAGGGAATAGGGAGAGAGAATGACGATTTCCCATGTTCAGATGCGAGCGGTTCCGACGACGACGAATAGAAACCTTACTTCAAATGAAACAATTGTCGATAGCAAAAAGGAAAAGAATCAAGTGTATTATTAACATACAAACATTTGTCTGTGTGTAGAGGCACGGTGGAGTAATGGATTGAGGAATCGGAGAGCCGAGTTCGAATTCTAGTTGAATCCATTACATTCGCTTACATGCTAATATCTCTTCTTCTAGCCATGAGTAAGTGGCAGGACAGACTGGGTTCTATAGCTTTAGATGACAACTGGTCTACCGAAGAAAGAAATGGCAACCTACTGCGGGGAAAATCTGCCTCGTCAGTCATGTATCAAAAGATACATGATCGTCTAAGTTTTTATCACGCATGACACATAACTGATCTGCGTGTGTGTTTTTGTGTGTGTAGGGTTTATTTTTATTTTTTACAGTAAGGTTCATCCTGTACAAGATCCGGGGCCCACTCAAGGTGAAGGGTTACGTTGAGGCAATGTTTCTCAACCTTTTTTTTTTTACTTCACGGCGCACTTGTAGAATATTTAAACCTCTGAGATGCACTTTGAACATAATGAAGATGTCTCCTAAAATCTGCATTTATTTTGAAGACATTACAGAAAGAACGCATGAACGTTCCTTTTAAAGGCATTTTTAATCAGGGTCCTCAATATTTCAGTCTCTAGTGCTTTGACATCTGCCTGAATGCTGTCCTTTACTTGTTGGATGTTATAAATTCATGACGGTCGTCTTCGAGTATAGAATCCAGAGATTGGCAGTTAATATTTCGGAGACAGTAGGAAAGCGTAGTTCAGGTTAGCAGTGGATATCGCAGCAAAGTAGCAGAGCGTAGTACTTCCTTCTGTCATTTTCGCCTGACAAGTTGGCACTGGTCATTCGGGTAAGGTAAACAAAAATGGCTGCCTTTATACACGACGTATAGAATGTTCTGCGTCTTCTGATTGGTTAACCTTCTATTGGTAGAATATTGGACTAACTCACTAGTTATATATATATATACATACATATACACAAAAAACTGTAACATTGGAGAGTCTGAGGTTTGTTTGACGTAAACATTTTATTTGGAATAGCCGCACAGGAAGAACACAGGACTCATGGAAAATCGATCAAACGAGGAGGTCAGTTTATGTCGCGACCGTGATAAATTATTCTTTACCCAAAAATTTGCCTGAGAAGCTGAATTGTGAGACTTGACGTATGAGATGTTGCCCATCTTGGACGAAAACAGGTTGATGTATTTAAAAATTCGTATGAGTGACGCCCGAGAAATCCAAACCTGTCGAGACTGCCTTCGAGATGACACGCTCGGATCTTCCATACTCTCCCTTACTCATTTAAATACTCCTTTATTCTTAACCGAATGTGGTATGCCACTTACCCTCAAAACCTAGAGAATCTCTCAAACTGTAACGGTGACGATATACTAGTTGGTTTAAATTATTGATCCTTTCTTTTCGTAGCGAGATTTCTCTACTTGTGTTCGTTTTTCAGTCGTGTATTTTTACATGATTCATTTCCAAAGCCTCCCTTATAAGCCACCTGAGTCCTGGGTAGGACGATAAACTACATCTGGCATCAAGGCATGTGATTTGGAGATCGGAGGTTTTAAGGTGCATGGAAAAACTATTGTTCCTAAATCCATCCTGACCCGAGGTGGTAGCACTTGTTAGGGTCCTAGCTATGGGCAAATAGTGACCCCCCCCCCACCAAAAGAAAACAAAATAATAAGAAAGTATAAAAATACATTTTATAGTAAAAATACAAGCAATACCTTTTTATATAAAAAATACCAAAATACATATTTATAGAATTACCAACAATACATTTTATAGCAAAATGACCAACAATACATTTCATCTGTAGTTGAAGGCATACAATTACGTTCAAAATACATTTAGTTAACGCCATAAAATTGTGTACAAATTATTTAGATTTCGGCATTAAATAACCCATAGAGGTTCATAAGCCGCTAAACAAAACCAACCCTTTCATGACATTAATCCATATAATATCCTACAATTTCTTAATGAAATCAAACTGCATTACTAAATATAACTTTAATAAAGCTACAATATAAAACACACATATCACCACCTCTAGTAATCATGTCCAAATAAACATGTATAAGCACAAAAGCTGAGTATCATTTACCATGTATTCAATTGCGAAAGCAGAATAACATATTTTATTACTTCAAAGCTCCCAAGAAAATAAAATTTCGGCTTTAAATGACCCATAAGGAGCTGATATGCCGTTAAACAAACAAATCAATCCATTATAAAAAAAACTATAGTCAGCTAAAAAAAAAATAAACAAAAAAGAAAACAAAAAAAAAATAAACAAAAAGTATTAAACTTTCAACACACTTCGTTACTTTTGGGCCATTGTACATTTTGCATTTTTAATTAGTATAAGTTTCTGTTATGGTCCGGTTCCTTATACCACGGTGATAGTCCAAGGTAAAACCAATAAAGAACTCGAACACGGATATGGAATAACACAGATATATTACAAACAGGAATATATACAGAAGTAGAAAGTGTTAGTACGAACAATCAGGTTTAGTAGGGAGAACAATGTAGTCTCGACCAGTATCACTATTCCAATGTCTTGTAGTAATTGTCTGAACGCGACTCTGTTTCGGACTGCCTCTGACTCGACTGACTGACTAGCTCACTCTGAGTGACTGACGGACTTCTGACGGACCTCACTTCAGACTTCAGACTGAACGATATCTAGTCACCCCCCACGATGGCATCATGTGGCACAGGGCCGGTTTATCGTGGGATCTCCGATCCCGTGGGATCTCCGAGCCCATGGGCTCGACTAAAAATATGCCCTTTGAATCCGTATAAACGGGTTCAGGGCCGGTTTACCTCTCCGAAAGAGACTCCGCCCTTCGGCGTAGCCTCGTTCAAGTTCCTCCCCGACCGAAGGCAGAGAGTTCAACCGATCAGCCGGTCCGCCGGTCGCCCGACTTCGGACTGAACAGTATTTAGTCACCCCCCCCCCTACACACACACACACATGAGGGCATCATGTGGAACAAGGCCGGTTTAACGTAGGATCTCCGAGCTCATGGGCTCGACTAAAAATATGCCCTTTTGAACCCGTGTAAACGGGTTCAGGGTCGGTTCCCCCCCCCCCACGAAAGAGACTCCGCACTTCGGCGTAGCCTCGTTCGGGTTCCTCCCTGCCCGAAGGTAGAGAGTTCAACCGATCAGCCGGTCAGCCGGTCGTCCGACTTCAGACTGAACTCTCTGCTTCCTCTTGAGGCGCAGTATTTATTACGTATGGAGTAGTCCATTATGTTATTATGGGTAAGGTCCCATAACAGTTTCCTTCCAACATTTTTCATCACATATGATTGCTCCTGGTTTCTTAATTCCACTCATATACTACTAGCTTTTTCAACATCAAAGCGGGGATCCTTCAATGTGACACTCTTGCACCTTTTTCTCTTTGTTAGCATCGTTGAGAACTTTCCTCGACAAACATCATCATCTAGGTTTTTTGCTTCATCACCATGACTCTCAAGTCGATATCCTGCAAACATTTGACAAATATTGACTATGAAGAAGACCTAGCTATCAATGCAGTCACCATTATCAATGCCACAGTTCTCCGACATCATCTAGAACCTGCTGCCAATGATATTAGACTCTATATCAATGTCTCCTCTAAAACTGAATTCATAGGCTTCAACCAACAAGACTCAACACAAACTGTCTTAGGTGAATGAATAAAATCTGTTGAATATTTTACATACATAGAAAGCGAAATAAATTCTACTGAAAAAATATGTGAAAATTCACATAGCTAAAACCTGTGCCGCCTTGAATAAAATGGATGTAATCTGGAAATCTGATCTACCAGACAACCTCAAACGGATATTCTTACGAACTACTGTAGTTTAATGTATGGTGCCACCGCTTGGACATTAACTAAAACACCAGAGTCTAACCTTGATGGAACCTACACTCGGATGCTGAGAGGTATACTAAACATCTCTTGGAAAAAAACATCCAACTAAATCACAGCTCTATAGACCCATCGCTGATATTTCTACAATCTTACGCGAGTGATAAACACGCGTGTGATCTACTGTTCTGGACACCTAGCCATGGAGCTCAGCAACTCACTCCATAGATATTATGAACACAGAATGCAACTCTAATGACCTTCCGACCTTGATACACGGCTTGATGGTTGGCGTGATAGACTAATGAATGAACGAGACAGCTCGGTCAAATAAAATATAGTCATCTTCCCAAAGTGACCCATATCTACACAGGAGTTGCCCAATATCCTCTTTTCAACCTTGACAGAGTTCAAAAGAGTTTACTCGGCCTTGTGGGTGATGTATTATTTCAAACCTACAAATCCTTTTCATGTATTTCTTGCCTCTCGCTATTCTATCGCTGTTTTAAGGGCAGATGTTCAGACATAATGTTCACTAGTTCAGACCTTTACGGCTAGGACCCGCAATGCCACGTACTCAGAATTGCCTCATCCTTATTCTTTCGTATTCCATTAGTAATGAAGAAGTTCTACCCAGAAGTGTTACTTTATGGAACAGACTCTTGAAAGATTTTACGATCTTAACCTTTTCAAATCAAAGGTTAACCATTGTCCATTCTACATATCATAATGCCGATCATAATTCCGAATCTTAAAATCCCGAATGTCGAAATCCTGAAATTTAAAATCCCGAAATTTGAGATACCGAATTTATAAAATCCTGAAAGGACAGAATCCCGAAAGATCATCTTTGGAAGAAATTGAAAAAAGAAAAAAAAATGGAAATACCTTTACTTGCCCCATGGCGTTTAAATAGTGTTTATACATTTTAAACATTCAAAATTCATTAAAAAAATATAAAACCAGAATATGGCGATTAGGCGAAGAGAAAACCAGAATATGGCGATTAGGCGAAGAGAAAACCAGAATATGGGCGAAGAAAACCAGAATATGGCGATTAGGCGAAAAAAACCAGAATATGGCGATTAGGCGAAACCAGAAAAACCAGAATATGGCGATTAGGCGAAGAGAAAAAATATGGCCGAAGAGAAAACCAGAATATGGCGACAAGGCGAAGAGAAAACCAGAATATGGCGATTGGCGACAAGGCGAAGAGAAAACCAGAATATGGCGATTAGGCGAAGAGAAAACCAGAATATGGCGATTAGGCGAAGAGAAAACCAGAATATGGCGATTAGGCGAAGAGAAAACCAGAATATGGCGATTAGGCGAAGAGAAAACCAGAATATGGCGATTAGGCGAAGAGAAAACCAGAATATGGCGATTAGGCGAAGAGAAACCAGAATATGGCGATTAGGCGAAGAGAAAACCAGAATATGGCGATTAGGCGAAGAGAAAACCAGAATATGGCGAAGGCGAAGAGAAAACCAGAATATGGCGATTATGGCGACAAGGCGAAAAACCAGAATATGGCAGAATATGGCGAGGCGAAGAAAAACCAGAATATGGCGATTAGGCGAAGAGAAAACCAGAATATGGCGATTAGGCGAAGAGAAAACCAGAATATGGCGATTAGGCGAAGAGAAAACCAGAAAACCAGAATATGGCGAATTGGCGATTAGGCGAAGAGAAAACCAGAATATGGCGATTAGGCGAAAGAGAAACCAGAATATGGCGAAAAGAAAACCAGAATATGGCGATTAGGCGAAGAAGAAACCAGAATATGGCGACTAGGCGAAGAGAAACCAGAAATGGCGATAGGCGAAGCGAAAACCAGAATATGGCGATTAGGCGAAGAGAAAACCAGAATATGGCGATTAGGCGAAGAGAAAACCAGAATATGGCGACTAGGCGAAGAGAAAACCAGAATATGGCGATTAGGCGAAGAGAAAACCAGAATATGGCGATTAGGCGATAAGAAAATTTAGTAGGGAATGTCAGTGTTTATCACACGAAAGATTCAAAAAGATCAGCCGCACGTAGAAAATGAATGTGAAATCATTCTCCAAAGTGACACTTGTCCAAAAAGAAAAAAAAAATGCGTTTTATCGTGATGAAAGGCTTAAAAACAGTTAACGATCATGAAAACCGATCAGATCTTATAGATTATCTTGCCTCTTGCTTGTAATCTCTCAATTATAAATGATTCATATATTCTGGTTTTATATGTTTTAATGTGTTTTGAATGTTTCAAAAGTATAAACACTATTTAAACACGATTTTGTAAATGTTTAGAAATAAAGTATTTCCAATTTTTTATTCAATTTCTCCACAAGACTATTTTTCGGGATTCTGATTTTTCGGGATTCTGATTTTTCGGGATTCTGATTTTTCGGGATTTTAAATTTCGGGATTCTGATCTTTGGGGATTTTAAATTTCGGGATTCTGATTTTTCGGGATTTTAAATTTCGGGATTCTGATCTTTGGGGATTTTAAATTTCATGATTCTGATCTTTGGGGATTTTAAATTTCAGGATTCTGATTTCTCGGGATTTTAAATTTCGGGATTCTGATTTTTCGGGATTTTAAATTTCGAGATTCTGATTTTTCGGGATTTTAAGTTTCGGGATTCTGATTTTTCGGGATTTTAAATTTCGGGATTCTGATCTTTGGGGATTTTAAATTTCGGGATTCTGATCTTTGGGGATTGTGACGCCACTTGGTCCAGGGTCGAATCCTTTGGTCACGGCGCCAACTGTGACGTCGCTCCTCCTGGTCGCTCTTCGCTGTTCCAAGTGTGACGTTCCAACCCCTTGGTTAGATGATTACCAGCCTCGCCTTTCCCAACTCGCTTCCAACACCTGGTTACTAGGGTAACTGTACTGATCTCCGGTCTGCCTACCCACGTTGTGATTAGATCTTAGACAGACGGGATCAAACAGGGATTGGGGCCGTATGCAAGTTGAGTTCGACGGGGGTGGCAAAACACAAGTAAAAGAAAAAACTCACGAGGCCAAAAATTACTGATAAAAAAAGGGTAACAACCTTTTATATCTAATGTTCGTTACATAAAAATTATTCTTACTTCCCGACCCGCTTTGTGGACTGTGGCACCAAGCTTCTATCATACAACTTAATGACTTCGAGTTGCCTACTCTCTAGAATTTTGTATGTCGGAGTGTGGTTTAGTTTTGACACTGGGCGCTAATCTCTACCAGTCGCTCACGGCTGATTCTTCTCTTCGGCTTGAGTTGGACGAGCTTATTTACTTCGGCTTGAGTTGGACGTATTTCTTCACTTCGATTTGGTTTGGACGAATTTCTGTTCTTGGGCTTGGTTTGATTTCAACTTCTTCTATGCATAACTGCAAGTAACTTCTTCTTCTTCCGTCCTGCAACTCTTCTCTCTGCCGTCTGAGGTGATCTGAGCTCTCTGTCGTCCGGGGCTGAACTGAGCTCTCTGTCGTCCGGGGCTGAACTGATCTGCTTGTTTGGCCTGCAACTTTACTGCCTGTCTGGCCTGCAACTCTTCTCTCTGCCGTCTGAGGTGGACCCTTCTCGCTGCCGTCCGGGGCTGAACTGATTTCTGTCGATTGGGGTTCTGCTTTTATTGACGCCGCAACAAACTGAGGTGGGTCTGTCGGCGTCAGGGTTTTCTCGATAATTCAAAAGTCGCATTAGTTCTGATTTCCCATTATCGCTCTTATTTTCACCCCTACTTCCTCACAGTGCCTCTGGTGGGGAGGCGCATACCCATCTCTCCCGGTCTCTCGTATGTCAGGTGACCGTTTTCGACCAATGGGTCCTGGTCGAGCGTCCTTTCTCCTCTTTCTCGCATATCACGTGACCGCTTTCGGCTAATGAGATTCTGGTTGGGCGTCTCCCGTACTTCGTGACGTCTCCAATCGGGCGTGGCTTATCCCGTCTTTGTTCTGGGAAAGAACACCTTGCTAAAAAACAAAATCCAATTTGGCCTTTTTCGCACACACGAAAATGACAATCTCGGCCTTTCTCACCTTTCTGGTTTTTGTCAAAACAGCCCGCCGCTAATTAGATGTGACTTCAGGAAGAATTTTTCTCGTCTCGCTGGCGCTTTCTGTGAGCCAAGAATAATTGTTTTCACCTCTTTGTTTTTGCTCAGAACTGATAGTCAAAAATCTTAATTATCTGAATTGAAAATGTCTTCACTTCATCATCGTGGGGGTTCTAATTTTTAACAGGTCAGAATCTGTATACAATTCCAGCGGTCACCTTCTCATCCCAAAAGACACCCTTCTCCGATTAATATTTCGTTTTCCATTGTTCTAAAAATCCCATTTCTCCAAATTGATAATGAGTCTTCTACACAAAAGTAGGCCTGATGCTTTGACCGACATTTTTATCAATCGTACATATGTTCATACACTTTTACCAAGTCTGTTTTCTTTCTTTCTTTTAATTACCTTTAATTCTATTCTTCCAAATAACAATTTCCATTGTCCTTGAAATTCGGTCAGGCGCGTTGGCCTAGATACCTCTTGACACCTGTTTTCGCCAATGACCGGCCTTTTGCATTACTCATCCTCTCCCTCTCTTTTCCTCTTTCTCTTTTTCTTTTTCCCTTCTTTTTTTCTTCCCTTAGGATCGCCTAAGTACAATTAGAGAATTATTCTCGAAACTCAATTATTCTTCGTCTAAAAAACTAACAACTGGTTAATAAACCGAATAAAAAAATTAAATCATATTTCTATGAATATTTCTTTTTTTTAGTTTTTCTAATAATGCAGGGTGCCACATTCCTCCCCTAACCGATTTGTCATTTACCCGTAAATGACACCTAAACCCAATTACATCATTTAACATGCACCATGCATTTGTCTCATGCAATTCTATTCTACTTTCTAACATGCAAGGGTAATATTCTTTTCATGCAATGTAATGTTCTTTTCATCTTTTTTTTTTGTTCTACATGCAAGGGTAATGTTCTTTTCATCTTCTTTTGTTCTACATGCAATGTAATGTTCTTTTCATTTTCTTTTTGTTCTACATGCAAGGGTAATGGTCTTTTCATTTTCTTCTTGTTCTACATGCAAGGGTAATGTTCTTTTCATTTTCTTCTGTTCTACATGCAAGGGTAATGTTCTTTTCATTTTTTTTTTGTTTTTTTTTTTTTGTTTGTTTTACATGCAAAAGTAATATGTGCGTGTGTCTGTAGGTGCAGATGTGTTCACTATGGTTTGTTCTTCTTGGTCAATGTTTTCCTCTCCGCTGTGGGAGGTTTTTCCGCATCACGTGGTGGTCTCACGCCAGCCTCCTCCGTTGGTCTTTCAGCAATTTCTTCGCCAGTCCTGTCTGAGTAAGGAACACTGCTCGGCATCTCCCTCTCGAGTTGATGCATGCTCACTAGACTGTCGTTCGCTAATCTCTTCTTACTCTTAATCTTCCATATTAATACACCCCCGATGGTTATAACTAGGAATGTACCCATTACTATTGACCAACTTATCGCGATCTGCTCATCGTCTTCCCAAGCCATACCTTCGTTTCCCAACGCACTTAACTTATCCCTTAATTGATCCATATCGATCTTTTCTATTGGCTTCATTAATACTGGCATCTTATTTAAGGTAACATTAGAGAATCTCTTCACTATCGGCTCCCATAATTCTGTACAATTGACTAAGCCTCTACCAATCATCTCTATGAGTGAATCTTTTTCTTCATATCTTTCTTCCTTCTGGTAATATCTCGAATACACTCTCGTTATCTAACAATGGAACAGATATCACAACCAATAATCGCCTATTTTCTAACAAGGTCACACATCCTAGTGAATTATAGTACTTCCACAATTCTTTACTCAATTATTTTATAATTCCTTACTAAGTTCAGCTCTTCCCTCCTCTAACTAACCCCTAGCAGACAGAATGGTCTGGTCAGGTGTGCGTGGCGCTCACTCTAAAGGTCGTACTTCATGACACCACTGATGGCCAATCAATAATGCCAATAATCTTCTTCCGTCCCTTCAATACCCCTCGACTCTATGTCTAAATCTTTCCTGTTCCTTATCCTCTCCTTGAGCTGAGAAAGGGGTATTCGATCCTCCTCCTCCCACTCGCTGGGCCCTTCGTCCTGTTCAAGGTGCCTCTTTTTAGAGCCTTCGACTGCTTGATTGGACCTCCTCGTCTTTTTCTTCCTTTTCTTCGGACATGGAGGTGTGATGGCGACCTCACGGGGTCTTCTCTGTACCGATTCAGTCGACGACTGAACATCGCCAATACCCGCTGAGGGTTCCAACTCTGTCACTCGGACTGCTTCGTTTATCTGATCAAGTCGACCTATCTCCTCATCTTCCTCGGAGTCTTCCTCCGTCTCCATTTCTTCCGGTTCAACCAGAGTTACCTTCCTTTTCCTTGTCTTCTTAGACCTCGGCTCGCTCATTTCCAGGTTAGCTATTTCAGCCTTCTTCAGATCATTGGCATGAACCCTCCTCGCTCGTCCTGCCACTTGATCCCATATTACATATGATACTGGGCCCGTCTGCTCTACTATCCGGTAGTACGGTTCCCATCTCTGGTCCAGTTTTCCTTCTCTCTGGTGGATTTTATAGTAGACAGGGTCTCCAACCTTCAACTCTACTACCTTTCTTTCAGCATTCACCCTCTCATTTCTTTTCTTCTGGGCCCTCTTTATTCTTCTTCTGGCCTGTACGAATATCTTATGTTGCTGTTCCAGCAATAGTTGATGATGATCTTCTCCCATATACCTTCTTCGGGGCCTCAGTAGGTTATCCACAGGCAGGACCACGTCTCTGCCAAACAACAAAAAGTAAGGAGAAAATCTGGAGGTTTCGTTTATCGTAAACCTCACGGCCGCCAGAGCCTGCGTCAAATACAAGTCCCAATTTCCAGTGTTTTCTCTGACCAGCTTGGCCAATACATCTCCCAAGGTTCTATGAAACCTTTCCACTTCAGCATTTCCTTAGGGGTGATATGGAGATGTTTTTATGTGCTCTACATTCAAACCTGTCAGAACTTCTCTCATGATGCTGTTCACATTCTCCGTGCCATTATCTGTTACCAATTGCACAGGGGCACCATACCTAGGGAAGATTTCACTTATTATCAACCCGGCCACAGTTCTGGCCTTCTTGTCTGGTACTGCAAATGCTTCAGGCCAATTTGTTAGCCAATCGACAAAACTCACTATATAGTTGTTTCCTTGTGCAGTTTCCCCATATGGTCCTGATACATCCATACTCACCTTCTCGAAGGGGAAGTTTGGTACGTCTGTTTCCTCCAAGGGTGCCATTTCCTGCCTTCTGCTCTGCGACTGGCACACTACACAACTCCGAACATAGTTAGTGACTTCTCCGTACAGTTCGGGCCAATAGTACTTTCTTCCTATGAGATCACATGTCCTATCAATTCCCATGTGACCCAACCTCTCGTGGCACTGCTCCAATATCTCTGGTCTTAAACTTTTGGGCACATACAACTTGGGCTTGACTTCTTCATCCCTTCCTGAGAGATAATACAGCCTTTCCTCTATTATGGCATACTTGGTGGTTTCTCCTGCCTTCACCTTCTCTCTCAGAGCAGCTATTTCACTGTCTGCTTGCTCCTTTTCAATTCCTTCTGTCCAGTAGGGATCGGTTATTATCCGGGCGTCCCCTTCTTCGTCCGATTCTAACATAGGGCGATCTTTCAGCTTATTAGAGTTAATTACTCCTATTCTATAGGCTTTATCATCTACTCCCTGTTCTACCTTTACAGATCTTTCTTCCAGTTGTTTCGGTATTCTTGAGAGCAAATCTGCGCACGTGTTTTCCTTTCCTGCCAAATACTCTATCTTACAGTGGTAGCCACTTAACTTAAGTGCCCACTGTTGAATTTTCTTATTATTTGTCCACTCTGCCTGCAATAGGTACTGCAGAGGTTTGTGGTCTGTTTTTATAGTAAAGACCGCACCATTTAAATAGTAGTCCAGTTTTTGGAGAGCATACATGATAGCATATGCTTCCCTTTCTATTACTGGCCACCTCTGTTGTGTCTCTGAGCTTATGGGGAGGATATATATCGGTACTTCCTCTGGTATGCCTGGCACTGGTCCTTCCTTATCAGGACACGGCTGGGTAAGTACTGCCCCTACACACTGCTCACTGGCATCCGTGTATAATATCATGGGCTTGCTGAGGTCTGGGTACGTCAGCAGTGGGACGGTTGTCAACTGTTCCTTTAGCGAATCAAATGCTCGTTGACAGTCCTCTGTCCACTTGAACCTAGCGTATTTCTTCGTCAGGGCTACTAGTGGTATGGCAATTCTTGAAAATGCCGGGACGAAGCGTCGGTAGTAGCCTATAGCTCCTATAAAACTTCTTACCTGCCTCACTGTCTTAGGCTCTGGCATTTCCTTATGACCTTTACCTTATCCATGTCGGGTTTAATACCGTCTCCGTTTATGACGAAGCCTAAATACCTAGTTTCTTCCTTCAGAAACTGACACTTTGACAATTTTAATTTTAAGCCGTGTTTCCTTAACCTTCCCAACACTTGTCTTAAATGAAAAAAGTGTTGTTCCACTGTTTTCGAAAATATCAAGATATCGTCCAAATACGCCATGGCAAAGCTCTCGTACCCTCCTAACACTATTGACATTAGCTGTTGGAAGACTCCCGGGGCATTAGCTAAACCGAATGGCATCACCCTGAACTGAAACAGTCCCAGGTGACACGCAAATGCGGCCTTCTCCTTGTCAGCCTCATCCAGGGCTACTTGCCAATACCCGGACCTCAAGTCCAACGTAGAGAAGTACTTTGCCTTCCCTAATAATGCCAAAATGTCGTCTATCAATGGCAATGGCACCGCCAACGGCTTCGATATAGAATTTAGCTTTCTAAAATCTACACAGAAACGGTGCCCGCCATCTTTCTTACCTACTATTACTATTAGGAAGCTCCAAGGGAGATCGACCTTTCGATCATCCCAGCTTCAACATTTCCTCTACTGCCTCTTCTACAAGGGTCTTTTATGTATAGGTGTCCGGTAGGGTTTTAATTTCACAGGGGGTGGTCTCCGGTGTCGATTTTCATTTCGACTGTGTGGGTCTGACCTAGCTCCTTGTCTGACTGGGCCACCACATCTCGATTGTCCCTTAACAGACCCCACACTCTGGTTCTAAATTGATCCGGTGCTAATATATCTTCCTCTAAGATTCCTTCTGTTTGCTCTACTAGCTTCCTTCGTTCCTCCTCGAATCTCACCCGATTCAGAGTTCGTAGGGGAAGTGCTCTTCCTATCTTCTCCCCTCTCCTAACCTTTATAGTCTTTTGGGCCTGGTTCACCATCATAATGGGCACCAACTCGGCTGCCTCCAGTACCGTTTCGCACAAGGTTACCTCGTTATCTTCTAGGCCCTTTCCTTCTACAGGGACCAACTGCAGAGGTCCTCTCCATACCCTTTTTCCTGACATTAACCTACCCCTTTCCCGACACTGCGGTCCTAGGAGGTAACTTTACATCTTCCTCCACCACTATGGTTATCTCTTCCTCTGGTGGGCATCCCAATGGCGTTCTCTCGCCGTTCACCACCAACACAGTAGGATTAAACTCGATCTGGGCCCTCTGGCTCCGGAGCCAATCTTCTCCCAAGATTGCCTCCGTACACAGGTCGGGGGTTACGTAAAAATTTTGGGTGCTTTTTACTTTCCCAATCCTTACCGGGAGCCTCACCATCCCTTTTATCTTCAGGGGGCTCCATCTGCTTGCGTGACCTCTATGTCCGCTTCCCGTAACCTTCTCTTCCGTTTCACCCGTCTGTATGTTTCCTCTCTCATCAATGACACAGATGCTCCTGTGTCCACCAGAGCTCTCATCTCTCTCCCACCTATCTCCGCTCTACAGGATAGTTCTTTCTCTTGCGTTAGCGAAGAGAACACTTGAGCTTTCTTCTTCCTGGGTCCCCACCCTTGGGTTAACCCAGCCAAAGGTGCCGGTAGTAATAAATCACCTTCATTTTTCTCATGAGGTGGAGTTCTGCGCCCCCTGCACCTGGGCGACCCCGGCCGGACCTCCCCCGGTCTCCCGCGGCCGTTTCTAAGGATACAGTTTCTTTTCAGGTGTCCTGGCCTCCTGCAAAACCAGCACCTTCTTGTTGGACAGCTTGCCGCAAAGTGGCCCGCCCGACCACATGTCCAACATTTTGCCCTTTTCCTTTTCAACTGTGTTGGCCTTGTGTCTATTCCCGGGGGAACCCGTCCTCTATTCAAGCGGTTCGCCCGTCCACTGGTCCAAGCTTTTATTTCTCTCCTTTTTAACTGGGCCACCCTCCCTCTTAATTCCGGGGTGGCCCGCTGGCTTTTCCCTGGGCCGGTCTCTTGGGCTCAGCCTTCTTTGTTAATATCGGTGGGGCACCCTTCCTCAGCCCGCACCACTTGGCCAGGTGTCCTTTCTTACCACACCTGGTGCATCTGTCCTGATTGAAGTCTGGGGGCAACCCCCACTTCGTCGGACATTCCGCCGCCATGTGGTCCTCGTGCCCACAGGTCCAGCAGACCAGCCCGTATCGACCCGGCGTGGGCTTATAAAAACCATGCCTGGTCGACCATGCCTTTCTATTGGGGTCTTCTTCCCATAATTCTGCCCGATCCACCTCTACTTTAACCCTCTGATTCCACGCGGGGGATCTTCCGCCTACCCCCCGTCTTCCAGCCTCCTGACTTGGTATTTGCTTCTTCCCACACCTCTTCACTTTTTCCCACACGCCCTGGCTCTCCCTGGCCAGCTCTATTGCTGCCGACAGTCTCAGCGGTCCTTCTTTTAGTACGTCGTGACGAACACGCTCGTCGCCCAGCGCCTCTACATACAGGTCCGCCAGTTGGGCCTGCATAACCGCATTATCTCTGACCACTTCGGGGAATGCCAACGACGACAGCTTCCCTGCTCGGGCCCCCAATTCTCCCGGGGTTTCATCCCGCAGCTGTGTCAGTTTTAGGAGGGCTCTCATGGCCTCTATGGCCGTACCTTCGTCGGCGAACTCTTTGGTCAACAGTCTTTTTATCCCTTCCCAAGATAAGCGGGGTTGACTCTCCAAGAGCTCCTTCACGAACTCAGATGCTTTCCCCTTTGTGGCATCGTATGCCAAATACAGGGTTTCTTGGTCTGAAAGCTCGTAGATAATTCGGCTCTTCTCAAGGATTGCCAGCCAGTTTTTAAATTCTTTCCCGCTGCCGTCAAATACTGGGACCCTCGGTCCACCTAACAGCTTTCTTAAATCAACTGACAACCCCCGTCTTACTTCCTCTTCACCCCCCACTGCTCTATCTGAATCATAGTCTGACATATCTACAGAGAAAGACAATCTATGCAGCAACAATCGAGGTTGGGAAATAAAATAAGGTGTCCTACCTTACAGACGATTCTGTTCTTGTTCTTTTCGGTCCCGGGTCGTTCTGAGTCCTGTTTGAATTTTCAGCAACGGCGGTCGATCGATGTGATGTGACGTGGTTGTCTCAGGGTTGAAATCCTTTGGTCACGGCACCATATGTGACGCCACTTGGTCCAGGGTCGAATCCTTTGGTCACGGCGCCAACTGTGACGTCGCTCCTCCTGGTCGCTCTTCGCTGTTCCAAGTGTGACGTTCCAACCCCTTGGTTAGATGATTACCAGCCTCGCCTTTCCCAACTCGCTTCCAACACCTGGTTACTAGGGTAACTGTACTGATCTCCGGTCTGCCTACCCACGTTGTGATTAGATCTTAGACAGACGGGATCAAACAGGGATTGGGGCCGTATGCAAGTTGAGTTCGACGGGGTGGCAAAACACAAGTAAAAGAAAAAACTCACGAGGCCAAAAATTACTGATAAAAAAAGGGTAACAACCTTTTATATCTAATGTTCGTTACATAAAAATTATTCTTACTTCCCGACCCGCTTTGTGGACTGTGGCACCAAGCTTCTATCATACAACTTAAAGACTTCGAGTTGCCTACTCTCTAGAATTTTGTATGTCGGGTGTGGTTTAGTTTTGACACTGGGCGCTAATCTCTACCAGTCGCTCACGGCTGATTCTTCTCTTCGGCTTGAGTTGGACGAGCTTATTTACTTCGGCTTGAGTTGGACGTATTTCTTCACTTCGATTTGGTTTGGACGAATTTCTGTTCTTGGGCTTGGTTTGATTTCAACTTCTTCTATGCATAACTGCAAGTAACTTCTTCTTCTTCCGTCCTGCAACTCTTCTCTCTGCCGTCTGAGGTGATCTGAGCTCTCTGTCGTCCGGGGCTGAACTGAGCTCTCTGTCGTCCGGGGCTGAACTGATCTGCTTGTTTGGCCTGCAACTTTACTGCCTGTCTGGCCTGCAACTCTTCTCTCTGCCGTCTGAGGTGGACCCTTCTCGCTGCCGTCCGGGGCTGAACTGATTTCTGTCGATTGGGGTTCTGCTTTTATTGACGCCGCAACAAACTGGGGTGGGTCTGTCGGCGTCAGGGTTTTCTCGATAATTCCAAAAGTCGCATTAGTTCTGATTTCCCATTATCGCTCTTATTTTCACCCCTACTTCCTCACAGTGCCTCTGGTGGGGAGGCGCATACCCATCTCTCCCGGTCTCTCGTATGTCAGGTGACCGTTTTCGACCAATGGGTCCTGGTCGAGCGTCCTTTCTCCTCTTTCTCGCATATCACGTGACCGCTTTCGGCTAATGAGATTCTGGTTGGGCGTCTCCCGTACTTCGTGACGTCTCCAATCGGGCGTGGCTTATCCCGTCTTTGTTCTGGGAAAGAACACCTTGCTAAAAAAAACAAAATCCAATTTGGCCTTTTTCGCACGCACGAAAAATGACAATCTCGGCCTTTCTCACCTTTCTGGTTTTTGTCAAAACAGCCCGCCGCTAATTAGATGTGACTTCAGGAAGAATTTTTCTCGTCTCGCTGGCGCTTTCTGTGAGCCAAGAATAATTGTTTTCACCTCTTTGTTTTTGCTCAGACCTGATAGTCAAAAATCTTAATTATCTGAATTGAAAATGTCTTCACTTCATCATCGTGGGGGTTCTAATTTTTAACAGGTCAGAATCTGTATACAATTCCAGCGGTCACCTTCTCATCCCAAAAGACACCCTTCTCCGATTAATATTTCGTTTTCCATTGTTCTAAAAATCCCATTTCTCCAAATTGATAATGAGTCTTCTACACAAAAGTAGGCCAGATGCTTTGACCGACATTTTTATCAATCGTACATATGTTCATACACTTTTACCAAGTCTGTTTTCTTTCTTTCTTTTAATTACCTTTAATTCTATTCTTCCAAATAACAATTTCCATTGTCCTTGAAATTCGGTCAGGCGCGTTGGCCTAGATACCTCTTGACACCTGTTTTCGCCAATGACCGGCCTTTTGCATTACTCATCCTCTCCCTTTCTTTTCCTCTTTCTCTTTTTCTTTTTCCCTTCTTTTTTTCTTCCCTTAGGATCGCCTAAGTACAATTAGAGAATTATTCTCGAAACTCAATTATTCTTCGTCTAAAAAACTAACAACTGGTTAATAAACCGAATAAAAAAATTAAATCATATTTCTATGAATATTTCTTTTTTTTTAGTTTTTCTAATAATGCAGGGTGCCACAGGATTTTAAATTTCGGGATTCTGATTTTTCGGGATTTTAAATTTCGGGATTCTGATTTTTCGGGATTTTAAATTTCGGGATTCTGATCTTTGGGGATTTTAAATTTCAGGATTCTGATTTTTCGGGATTTTAAATTTCGGGATTCTGATTTTGGGATTTTAAATTTCGAGATTCTGATTTTTCGGGATTCTGATTTTGGGATTTTAAATTTCGAGATTCTGATTTTTCGGGATTTTAAATTTCGGGATTCTGATCTTTGGGGATTTTAAATTTCGGGATTCTGATCTTTGGGGATTTTAAATTTCGGGATTCTGATTTTTCAGGATTTTTAAATTTCGGGATTCTGATTTTGGGATTTTAAATTTCGAGATTCTGATTTTTCGGGATTCTGATTTTGGGATTTTAAATTTCGAGATTCTGATTTTTCGGGATTTTAAATTTCGGGATTCTGATCTTTGGGGATTTTAAATTTCAGGATTCTGATCTTTGGGGATTTTAAATTTCGGGATTCTGATTTTTCGGCTTTTAAATTTCGGGATTCTGATTTTGGGATTTTAAATTTTGAGATTCTGATTTTTCGGGATTTTAAATTCCGGGATTCTGATCTTTGGGGATTTTAAATTTCGGGATTCTGATTTTTTGGGATTTTAAATTTCGGGATTCTGATCTTTGGGGATTTTAAATTTCTGGATTCTGATTTTTCGGGATTTTAAATTTCTGGATTCTGATCTTTCGAGATTTTGATACATTCTGGATTTCAGGTTTTCAACATTCGGGATTCTAAGATTCGGGATTATAGCCCAAACCCACTATATATCCTTATAATATGCAATCACTCCTTTTACGCCAACTTCATTCATTAATCCTCTACTTTGAGTGGCTCCCAGGATTTGCATTGAGTATAAAAGAATTTTAATTAAAGATTTTTAATTAAAGCCATTGAAGTAATTAGTAATATATTTTTTTTATCTATTATTAAAAAAATGCTTCAATTATTTTTTAAATGTCTGAAGCGAATATTGTCAATTATTCGATTAACCATTTGGGCGTATCCTCAACTTTTTTGCTTCTATGACTACATTTCAATTGGTTGGCTTTCGGCCCTCATCTGTTGCATGTGAAAAAAATATATAGAAACTATTTCTACCGGCGTGCGCCAGATTGCCCAATTCACCTGATTCACCTAAGAATCCCAGTAACTGTGTGTTTACCCGAGTAGATGCATACTTATGGCTGATACGAGATGGTCATTTTATCGAGTCGATATTTCTAGACTGGTTGCCAACCAAGGCTAAAAAATTCAGTCTGCCTTGTTATTCAACCCATTGCTTGGCGTGAGAGGATATTGTCTCGACTGTCGATTAGTTGTCCTACGGCTATTGTCTGAGATGGACGTTACACTAAGGAAGCGTATAAAAATTGTAACGTGGCAGCGAGCTAATCAAAGTACTATGGTCTTGCCCGGAAACTCTCCCGGGTTAAATCCATTCGAGAATCTGTGATCAATCTGCAAGGAACGACTTTACGGAAAGGACATACGAAATATTAACATGTGCATTGGGTCAGGTTTCATTGGAAAATTGTGAAGAAAAAGTAAATAATATTGGAATTATTCGTTTTGTTTTAATCAATTTGCACAAGGTTGTATATGTTTCTTTCCGGTTTCTTTATATAATGTGTTGTATATGGCATTTCTATGTGGTATAATGGTTAACAAGCTTGTCTTGCTAAAGTAATTACAACTCATTAGTGATTGCATTTCTCACCAGTAGTTCAACACTTCCGGCCTTGTGCTACATCTAAGCTGCGTTTAGAAAATCATTTTTCGACCTTGTGCCACAATCTAAGCTTCGCTTAGAAAATCACTAAACATATGTTATATAACTGTGAAACAGAGACTCAAACATTTTCGGCTCAAGTTGAAACCTTCCAAAACAATATAATGCACACAACATCACAGACGTTAGACATATTGTAAATCACAGCTGATAGACATATTGTAAATAACCGCTCTTAGAAATATAACCAATTTATTTACCTAAACACTACAATTAATATCCGTATCAAATCCTTCAAACTATATGGACCTATTAAGAGATCTAGTGCAGGGCGATGACATAATTCGGTGGTTACCAATTAATGAGTAGAAGACAAGAAATAAGCTTGCATAAGAGAGTAATAATTGATAGGAAATATTTTCCCTCAGTTCATAATCGAATCAATGAACCTTTTTTATGATTCTGTTTCTCCAAAAAAGCTAAAACGATTTTATTAAAGGCCGTATTTGAAAAGCATTGAATTTGGCAATATTCTTCTGAATATTCAAATATAAAGAATAATTCTATGTCTTATTTGGAATTTATATAAGTTTTATATTGATAATAATAATTTATATAGAAGTTTCATATTAACAACAGTGGTTTATACAAGTTTGATATTGACACTAATAATTTATATATAAGTTTCATTTTGACACTAATAATTTATATATAAGTTTCATATTGACACTGACATCTTATATGTAAATTTCATATTAATACTAATAATTTATATATAAGTTTCATTTTTGACACTAATAATTTATATATAAGTTTCATATTGAAACTAATATCTTATATGTAAGTTTCATATTAATACTAATAATTTATATATAAGTTTCATATTAAGATAAATAATTTACATATATAAATTTTGTATTGATATTAATAATTTATATATAAGTTCCATACTGACAATAATGATTAATACAAGTTTTATATTGACACTAATAATTTATATAAATTTCATATTGATTAATAATTTACATAAATTTATATTGACAATAATAATTTATATATACAAATTTCATATTGACATTAATAATTTGTATATAAGTTTCATATTGATACTAATATTTTTATATGTAAGTTTCATATTAATAGTAATAATTTATATATGATTTATATTGGCACTAATAATTTATATAAATTTCTTATTGGCACTGATAATTTATATTTAAATTTTATATCGATATTAATAATTTGTATATAAGTTTCATATTGACAATAATGATTCATACAAGTTTTATATTGACACTAATATTTTATATAAATTTCATATTGACACTAATAATTTATACATACAAATTTCATATCAACGTCAATAATGTATATATATATATATATGTTTTATATTGATAATAATAAACTATATGTTTCATATTAACACTAATAATTTATTTATATTGTTTAATATTGATACTAATAACATATATATATATAAATTTTATATCGACATTAATAATCTATGTATAAGTTTCATATTGAGACCAATATTTTATATGTATGTTTCATTTTAACACTTATAATTTATATAAATACCTTTTATATCGATATTAACAACTTATATATGTTTCATATTGACAATAATGATTCATATAAGTTTTATATTGACATTAATAATTTATATAAATTTCATATTGGCACTAATAATTTATATAAATTTCACATTGACATTAATAATTTTATGTTTCATATTGATACTAATGATTTATATGGATTTCATATTAACACTAATAATTCATTTATAAGTTTCATATTGATACTAATAATTTATATGTTTTATATTGACACTAATAATTTATATAAATTCATATTAACACTAATAATTTATTTATAAGTTTCATATTGATACTAATGATTTATATATGTATAAGATTCATATTGATAATAATTTATATTAATTTCATATCAACACTAATATTACCTTATTAACGTCTATTTTACAAGGCAATATGCATACTCGATATCCTCGGGGCTTTCACTCGGACTAGACTGACCAATAAATTTTAATATAAAGTTTTCTCTTTAAAAAAAAAAGTCTGTTTAAGAACGTCGTGTCTATCTTCCTTATCATCGCAATATTTACTTATTACTTTCTCTAATATTCTGTTACTCTCTACCACGAGTGACTCCTGAGCCTTGCCTTGTATTGGGTGAAACTTACTATAAAAAGAAACGTCAGTAGCCCAGTATTTAATGTTTCATATCACATCACTGACTGATTTCTCTAAAAACTTTGCTCGGGCGTCAACAGGACTTAAACCATGAACTTTATGCCTGGCATTTTTAATCATTATAATTTAGCTTTTACATTGAGACTTATTAATATCTTAAAACATTCGACTGATATCTAATTGATAGTCCTCACTTGAAACAGTCACTTGAAGCACTATTTCTTGTTAATCGATGCTATGAGAAACTTTGTTGCTGGCCTTATCGTACAAAAGATATTCGTTTGTCCTTGACTGTCCACTTCTGATATTAAACATCTATCTCACTTTAGAGTTTCTAGCGGTAAAAAGAAAAAAAATGACCAATCACATGCTGAATTATTTTATATAATAAATAGAATCTGTGTCAGGAAAATGTACATTAAATTGCTAGACGTTCGGACATTATGGCCGGCTGTTTAATAAAAATTCATTTTTATTTTAAATTAATACAATTTTTGTAGATGTTCAAAAGCAAAATTTTAAAAATAATAATATTAACTTGTTTTAATTGTTTGTAATTTAATAACTTATATTGATAAATTTTAATAGTCTATGTTGATAAATTTTATTAGATTGTATCGATATGTTTTATAGGTAGTATTAATAATAAGTAATAATGCTGTAAACCGACAAGCTTTTTTGATTGGTTTGTTTTCTACGCCTTATCAACCTCTTGCAGGTTATTTAAAGCCAGAAAATATTTTTTGAGATAATAATGGTTTTAGTGATACAAGTCTTACTAATTAACCCATAGCTGGGAGGAGAAGAGGTGGATTCATACCTTGACCAAGGTTATTTGCGCGTAAGTGAATATAACGAACCCAACGAGAATTTGAACTCAGCTCTCCGATTAACAATTCCGAGCCCTTATCCATTACACCACCCGCACATCTAAGCTTACAGCACCTGGTATTCCCAAGCGGTCATCCATCGAGATACTGACCAGGCTCGACGTTGTTTAACTTCAGTGGTTGTACGGGAACCGGTCTGAGAAGCTTTGAAGTTGATAATGAATTCATAAAATGTAAGGTGCTGTACTGATAAACTTTGATGGGGGTGTATTAGTAATAGGCTATATTAATAAGCTTTAATAGGTTCTGTTGATAAACTTTAATGACTTACATTTTAATTAGCTGTATTGAGAAGATTTAAGAGCTTATATGAATAAAAATTTAATGTATTGATACATTTTATTGTATTGCATTGATAACATCAATGGATTATATTAATGGGTTGTGTTGATAAACTGTAATGGGTTGTACTGATAAATTTAATGGGATGTAGTGATAAAAATTAATGGGATATAGTGATAAAAATTAATGGGATATAGTGATAAAATTTAATGGATTTTATTGATACAATTTAATGAGTTCTATTGATAATTTTAATGGACTGTAGTGATAACATTTAATGGGTTTTATTGATACAATTTAATGGGTTATATTGATAAATTCAAAGGAAAAAATGGATATTAATTGCTAATCGTTTTCATGAACGAATGATTTCCAAGCCTTTATGACCAACAAAAGAAAAAAATTAACCAATGCATCTGGGACCTGTTTCCGCTATTTTCAACTTGATATATTCTTTCGTGTGTTTACACACTACACCTGAAACATTAAAAATAAAAACACAAAAATATCTAACACTTCAATTAAAATCATTTTTGCGTTTTTTTGTTTTTTGTTTTTTTTTTGCAGGAATAATTTGAACATGTTCCAATTTAATTTTATTCTGACAAGTTCCATTTTAAATGACATTTCAGTGTTAAAAATAGTTTATAAAACATTTGGTAGATAAATATAGCAAAATAAACACAATTTATAATATCTGAAAAATATCGATTTTCATTTTTTTATCAGCGATTACGTCCAAATTCAGAAAGTTTAAAAACTTTTACTGAAAAACTTTTGTCATGGACATTTCAAATATTTCAGTTAAATAAAAATTTAAAGATTAATGACTTAATAGACATTGCTTTGTTATATTAATCAATTTATCAACGTAACTAGATGAATATCAGGACAAATTATACATAAAGTCTGTTCCAGAAGAACGATTTGTTTGAAGGAGGAGTTTTTCTTGACGAATCGGCTGAACATTCTGGGCTGTAAAATGGTCCTCCAAATTTTACTTGAATTGGTTTATGATGTGTCTTTGAGGCACGTTTTGCTATGATTTTTGGTATTTACATAAACGCATCCGTCCATCCGTTTTTTTTCGGGGGATCATAACAATAAACGGTCATAAGAATACGATTCCAGAAATGCCACTTGAAGGATCAGTGGATTTCCAGGTTTTGTTCTTATAATAGTTTCTTCTACCACAATTAAAATGCAGCCGATATATATTTTTTTTTATATAAACGCATGTTTGATTTTTTGTTATATATATATAGAGAGATATCAAGGACAGGAAAAGGAAGTAATTTTATTTCAAATTATTATATTTTACTGTATCATTGTAATAACTTTTCTCACTTTCTGCACAAACACACACCTACACACACACCCGCGCACACACTTATATATATGTATAATATATATAAGCAAACACATACACGCACACACGCATATATATGTATAATATATATAAGCACACACACACACACACACACACACACACACACACACAGAGACACACACACACACACATATATATATATATATATATATATATATATATATATATATATATATATATATATATATATATATATTTGATAAAATAAATTGATCATTGCGTTTAGCATGAAATATGTCACCTCTGGGCGTTGGCTTCAATGTTCACTTTTATATATATATATATATGGATGTACGTTTTCTCTGCAGGTGTATATATATAAAGATGGAAATACACATATGGTCGTTTCGTGTGAATGTGTATGTAGGTGTATATAGGAACTCATAGATATATAAGAAGATATAGGTATGTGGTTACAAATAGAGGTTTAAGACATGTGTAGATAAAAAATTGTAAAAGAAGGACCTAATTTTCTGCTAGTGACATCTCTTCCAAATTTCTCCTCTAATATTCTCCAATTGGAAGTGAATTTTAAATAACACGAAGGGAAAGTTTAGATTGGTAATTTAATTGAGATCGAAAGACACTACCCCAGTGTGGAGAATAAAATTATTTAAATGGGAATAACAGTTGATAATTGGGTACATAAAAACAATCACGAGTTTACTTAATGAACAAAAATAATCACGAGTTTACTTAATGAACAAAAATCAAACGAATAGATGTCAACCTAACAAGCTATAAGATAAAAGTTTTAGGAAAAAAAAAAAATTACTAAATATAAAATGGATTGCTCTTTCAATGTTCTGTCTATGGATTTTTCCAATCGATTGTTTCATAGAAAATACCCAAAACTCCACCGAATTTCAAATTAATTTCTTCGTAGATTGTTTTAACATTTGGATATTTATCAAACCTTAACCTCCCAAATATGCACGTTAAAGTAACGCGAACTGACAGCGTCTAAGAATTTGAATGAAACCTGTCGTGTAATTTATTGGGGTTGTTGTAAATTCTTCCTTTAATGTCGTTCTTATCATTCACCCCTTAGCCATCTATATCTAGAGACGAGACGCGTTAAATTTGAGCAACATCTAGCCGACACACTGGGGTTAAAATAGGAAACTAAAATGATACATATGACACACTAATATCCTCTCTCCCACCTCACTTCCTCACTTCGTTAACTTTACGTAGACTTGATGAGGTCCGTAAAAAACGTGTGAATTTCTTTTCATTTTTCATTTCAGCTTTTGGAAGTAAAGTCTGATGATCCAGAACCCAGTTAAAGGGGTTATGGTGAAATAGCTTATTACATGGAATCTTAACGGGGTCTGTCTTTTATTCAAACATATCTGCTCTGAATTTCACATTGAGCTCTCTGGATATCATCCTCCTCAGGTCTACCCATACGGATTACCTAAGTTTACATAAACTATATATATATATATATATATATATATATATAGTTTTAAGGTATGTTATATTTATTGGTTAAAGTGCTCCATATCAGTGGCAGAGCGTATGTAAATATAAAACTAGACATTAAAGTCAACGCCAAGTGCCTCTGGGTGTTGACTTCAATAAATATGTTATGTGTGTGTGTGAATGTGTGTGTGTGTGTGTACATTAATGTATATTTGAGCAGCAACCTTACTTTCAAACATCTTTTATTAAATGCGTCCGAACAATGTAAATAGTGTAAATAATAACTCATCTCAGAATATATATATATATATATATATATATATATATATATATATATATATATATATATATATATAATTAAATATCAAGCTTTGTTTCATTCTCTAGCGAAATGTTTGGAATCTTTTGGGTGATTCCAAAAATTTCGCTTGAGGATGAAACAGAGCTTGATACTTAATTCAATTAAATTTTAATAATTATATTGAGTTTTGGCTCTTGATTTTGAAACATGAGAACTCTTATGTAGCGAAGGAATCATACTTTTTTAAAATAATTATAATTTAGGGTCTACATTTGTATTGAGCACTGTTTTTTTGGTTTTGGGTTTTTTTAAATAAAAAAAATACTAAAAAACTTCGGATTATTTACCTAACGTGTTCTTTCCTATTTTTCAACATATCTGCACGCACACACACACACACACACACACACAAACAAACACACACACACACACACACACACACACATATATATATATATATATATATATATATATATATATATATATATATATATATATATATATATATATCAGCAAACAAAATTAAATGTTCTATTCAACATATCTTCCCCGACACGGAGTTTCGTGCATACGGTATCCACTCGTCTGTGGTTTTATGGTAAAATTGAACTTACTCGTGATATTGTACACTTGAATGACAAAAACTGCTTGCCTTAAAAGGCTTATCCTACACCGGCCGATCGTTATTTTCTTGTTTTTCCTTTGTATTTTTTGGTTCTTTTCTTTTTAAAAACTCGGTCTTTGATATATAGGTATATAGGAATCTCTGAATCTGTGTATGTATGTGTACACTATGATTTCATACGACGGTCTTGCAATAGGATGATTTATTCCTTATCGAAACTCTGAACAAAAACTTCTTGAAATGAGTCGCATATACCGAGAGATATACTAAAAACTAGTCTTTTAAATAGAAAATTCCTGAATTGCTTCAAACTTTGGACCTTCTTGATTTACGAGATTAGACGGAAGAAAAGATTTACCAAAATCGGAAAAAGAAAAAAAAGAAATATAATAGAAAAGAGAGAAGATAACGTTTAATGGTTGCTTCCGTAAAATAGAAAACATTGTCTGTTTTTTAATCTTTCTATTTGTACCCTCCTCTTTAAATAATTAACATAGTTCTGATTCTTATTTTAATATTTTATTAATGTTGCTAAGCTCAAATATTTAACGATGCAATAAGAGACTTTCCTCGGGTACTCTATAGCCGTGGAACTCTCAAGGAGCTTATTCAATCATTAAGAATTATGATTCAGAGACGGATACGCAATGTAATTGGCCCTGATCTGGCATCTCGTTTACATTCGCTTTCTCACAGACCTGCCGTCGCTTCCCTCTGTCTTTTCTACAAATACGTTCACGGTACCTGCTCCGATGCTAGTTCCCAAACTGCATGAATTTAAACGTGCTACTAGGTTGGCATTTCAGTCCCACCCTTTCACTGTCGAAACGGTTAAATGTAGCCGTCTCTTCTACTCCAATAGCTGCATGTCACGCACTTCCCGTCTGTGGAACTCCCTTCCTGTTACTTGCTTCCCTGATAGATATAATCTCCAAATATCCAAAAGCAATGTCAAAAATAGGAAGACCTTGATAGTTTCACTGATATTTTCTCGTTCTTTTATTATTATTTTTTCCCTAAAAGCAATTTTTTATTTAAGTCAGTTATTTATTTTTCTCTTTGTTTTCCCAAATTTGATTTCCTACAATATATTTTGTTTATTTTTTCTTTTGTGTGGCTTTCTGTTATTTTCGGCGAAATTCATTCAGGAATTCATTTATTCGCTTTTGTCTATATCACTTTGCACTCCCGCCTTTTTTATCATTAAAATTCTCTTTCCCTCTCTCTATTATTGTATTTCTATTTCTCTCTCTCTCTCTCTCATTCTTTCTTTTTCTTTCTTTCTGTATATCTATGTTTCTTTCTTTCTTTCTTTCATTTCCTTTTTCTTTTACATCTTTCTCTTTATATTGCTCCATAGAACATTTATCGAAGCATTTCCCATTTTTCTAAAATATATTTTCTTTCTTTCTTACTATTTCCCTTATTTATTTATTTTTCTTTTTATTTACAACGATCATATTAATTCTCTTTTTCTACTTTCCACTTTATCTCTCTCTCTTTTTATTCTTCAATCTATTTTTCCTCTTTCTCTTCCACTTTCTTTTCCTCTTTCTCTAATCTTTTGTTGCTCTTCTTCTTGTTTCTTTTTTCCATCTTTCTGTTTATATTCAAACATTTCCCATTTTTAGAGAAAAAAAAATGAGTCAATGCATTTTTCTTCTTTCGCTGTCTCTTTCCTTTTTATTTCCTTTCCTTTTTCTCCTTTCCTGCGATCGTCATAATTCCCTTTCCACTTCCCCTCCCCTTTCTCTCTTTATTCCCCAATCTCCTTTCTTCTTCCTCTTCCTATATTCCTCTCTTTCTCTTCGTTTTTCTGCTCTTTTTTCCTCCTTTCTCTTTATATTTATTTCCTAATCTCTTTTATCGTTTCCTATTTTTGTTAAAAATGGCTGCCTGTTTTCTGTTTGTTTGTTTTTTTTTTTGTTTTTTTTTTCACGGTCTCTTTCCTCTTTATTTATTTACTTTTCTCCCCACCCCCGCTTTACTGCGATCAATTCTCTTTCATTAAAAGATATTTGCATATCCGACAATTCTGTTATCATGTCTCTCGAAGTGTCTGCATTGTTACGAGACTGTTTGCTTAATAGTTAATTTAACTGTAACGTTTACTGCTTAATACACATTTTCTCATTGATAGCCAGGTTTCCCAAACATACGTCGTCTGCTCTGTCATTTTCAACGTCGACTACAAATGTGTCGCCATTATCTGGATGGGGGGCGGTGGTGGTGGTGGTGGCGGTGGTGGCGGTGATGAAGGCACGGATGTAGAAGGGGTCTCTACTGTGGATGATGACGGCAACTGCGGTGGAGGCGGTGGCGGAGGCGGTGGCTGGGGCGGCGTCGGTGGTGATGCGTTTTCTTTGAGAGTAGCGACCGGCGACTGAGTCGACGGTGATGTCGACGGTTTCGACTGTGGCATTTGTGGCGGGGAAGATATCAGACTCTCCAGGTGTGATTTAAATTCCTCCCTTGATGAAATCGGGCGAATGGTTGGCTGCAACGCTTCGGAAGCCCATTCGGGCAAGGTATTATCTTCATCAGCGTCAGTTGTCGACTCATTGTTTGGCACGATGACGCTGTCTGAGTCGCCTTCGTCAGTGGTACCAGTGTTTTTCAGGGGCTCCTCAGTTTGGAAGGATACTCCTTTTGAGGGCGATTCAAACAAGGCTGGCTTTTCGTTGACGTTCTCTATAAAGTCAGGCGTTAGAAGAAACTCACTGATCTCTGATTCCAGTTGACCATTTGTTTCTGGCGCTGCCCAGGTACTTTCTTTAGCCTCGCACTGGCTTTGCGCATCATCCACGATATAGTCCGGTGCTGGTATTTCTGGCACAAGCTCTAAATTAACGTCTTTGATCACTCCTGAAGATGTCTTTGTTGTTGTGTCTGATTCGTTCTTACGGAGTTCCTCAGAAAAAGCGTTGTGTGTCTCAGACGCACCTGACGTGGAACGATCTGTTGTGTTTATGCTGTTAGTGCCTGTGGAGTCATTTTTCCCGATGTCCCCATCACTGGCTGTCTCTTCATCAATTCCAGTCTTATGTAGATCTTCAATTGCCAGGTAGATTCCGGAATAACTCAGATTCATATTCTCGTATTCGTTCGTTTTGTGGTCACCGTGTGACGACCTTGGGTGGACATCGTTGTCTTCTGTCGATGTTGCGCTCATCTTGTCGTCTCCGCCCTCTCCGCCAACTTTAGGGAGAGTATCCGGTACAAATCCGTGATTTACGAAGCCGTTCTCGACCATCTCCTCACGTGCCCCGCCAATCTCTTTCAGACTCTTTCGCGACAGAAGTGAATTTGTCGTTTGTATAATAACACTGGCACCAACCGGCTTGTCGCTATTGGCTTTCAAATTGTCCATACTGCTTGGCAGCTGTGCTTTTCGAATCTTTATAACAATGACAACGATACATAGAATAAGTGCCCCGACGATTACCGCCAACGGAATAAGGACACCATAAAAGACATCGGCCGGATAACCTTCAATCATGGAATCCTGGAAGAAAGAAAATATGAAATCAAAACAAAGTATAACTATTGAATGTTAACATAAATACTTCATAGCCATCAACAAATCAAATACATTCACGTAGATCGTTATATTTCCCTCATTTTCACCTGACAGTTTCAATGGTTCCCAAACGGCGAGGCGCGCCTCATAGGCACGGCGGGAGAAGATAGCGGGTGAAGCGAAATGATTTAAAGACAATCAAAGATTTAGAAACAGTTTTAAAAATTCATATGCCAAAATTAAATATGATTTCAAAATTTAAAATATTATCATAGATTACTTGTAATTGCATGCATGAATTACAGTATAAGTAGTTATAAATCATTATTGAACGATTTTATCAGTGATATTTTTTTGCATTATATTAAGTATTAGGAATATAGTGACTAGAGTCTGCAAACCGGAGAAGAGAGTTATCAATGATAATGTTCTGACTTCGAATCTGTGATTATCTCCCTTTAACCGTCTCTCTGGATCTTCTTTGCCTTATGGCAGCTTGCACATTTTGAGTTCTGGATTTTCAGTTCTGACAAATACCAAAAAACAAAAAAAGGGAAAGGCTTCTTAGTGTTGATGAGGAGATGAGAGTTTGCTTACCTCAAATTAGGACTAAGAGACTACTTTCCAAAAACAAGCTCATACTAATCATATTATAAATTATTGGTACTATATATATATATATATATATATATATATATATATATATATATATATTGGTTTGCATAATTATCAGGCATTTTTGTAGGCGAGTTATTGTGTATAAAAATTGCTGTTTTATTTACTTTTTTTTAATACAAATATTATTTTATTTTCAGGTTATAAAAATGCATGTCGATAATCATACGGCCCGGAAAAATCATTTAAAAACCTTATTGTTAAATTTTTATGTTTCTTTTTCATAATAAATTTTGTTTAAATGCACCAACCCAATATAATATAATATAATTTAATATAATATAATTTAATATAATATACATGTTAATATATATATATATGTATATATATATATATATATATATATATATATATATATATATATTATATTTTATTATATTATATTTTATTATATGTATGTTACATTATATTATATATATTATATTATAATATATATATTAATATATATTATATATATATTAATAGTGTTTAAGCCTTTTTATTATATCCTTATTCTGTCCTGGACATTGAGTTCTACCTGGATTCTATCCTCTCGGAATTTTTTATTCAAAAAAATACATATATGTGTATGCACCTATGTATATATACCTATATATTTTGCATATGTGCGTGTATATTTACCACTAAATATCTATCTACCTATCTATCTATCTATCTATCTATCTATATATATATATATATATATATATATATATATATATATTATATTTAACACAGTATTATTTGTTTTGTTTTTTTATGTACTTTTTAAGACATTGGTGAGGCGCGAGCACATGAAAATTCGGCCCAGCGAAATAAAAATTGAAAATCACTAGTTTAAATTGACTCAGTTGTGAGAAGTAAAGATATTGTTCACAATATGGACAAATCTAGCGAAACAGGTTCAGTTAATTTCTATTCTACTTTTTGTTTATGTATCCGAATTCTTCCGTAACTTTGACAGCTACATTGATTTTTTTTTTATTGATGCACATTTTCTTCAAACAGTGAATTTTTCACATTTCCTGTTTTAAACCAAATAAAATCATAACCGTCCTTGTTTAAATCAATTGTGGATTGTCATGTCTCCTTGGGGAAAGTTAATGTAGTTATTTCCTATTATTTTCCGTCTCCAATAGTGGTTGCCGCACAAGGCTAGAAACCCAAGTCAGCAAATATGGACAAACGTGTCCACAAGACGTAGAGTCAAAAAGGACGTTTTTTCGCATGACACCGCCTTTTTTCCCATACTACCTTCACTCTTCGGCAATTGGTCTTAAAAGCGATGTTTAGAATTGGAAAAAAGACTGAACATATGATGAAAGTTAGTTTATACATTTTTTTTTTTGTTCTTGCGAATTTACAAACACATATTAAACTATATTCATTTATCAGATTGTTTATTTACAAGAATGATTTAAAATTTACAACATTCTAAAAACTAATACAATTACAGTGTAACCCGGATATAAGAGAGTTGTCGGGACCGGAGAAGAAGTTTCTTATATCGGGGTTTCTCTTATATCCGGGTTTGGTCTATTTTATATACATTAACACAGGCTCTAATTTTGGACCAGAGAAAATCTCTCTTATATCCGGGTTTCTCTTATATCCGGGTGTCTTATATCCGGGTTACACTGTAACACTAATGAAATGCAATATTCATCATTTATAAAGAATATGAAAATTTTTTTTATTTGTTAATTTACAAACATTTACTAAATTATTAAAATTTGTAAACCAACTAGGAGGAAATCCTTATTATTTACAATTGTATAAAGTTTGAATCAATTGGAAATTAGCCAATGTTTTGCCAACAATTCCATTAATTATAATGAATAAATATTGTAAATAGTTTAGTTTAAATGATATTTATTATTTTTGTAATCATTTCTCAAGTACAAATGATATGTATAAATTCACTTGCATATGTTTAGGGTTTTTTTCCAATTGTAATCATCACTTTTTAAAACAATAAACATTGCCAAAGAGTGAAGGTAGTTAAAAAAAACGATGTATAGGAAAAACCTTCCTTTTGACGCTCCGTCTTATTGTGTGAACGTTTGTCTATATTTGTCGACAAGTCTACATGATACTTAACCCACAATTACGAGAGATTTTTATATTATTTCACACATTCAATTTCATACATTAGTGCTTCTAAAAATTATTTCTATGAAGAATAAATGACTAAGGACATCTTGTCCAATGTCTATGACGTAACAGGAAAACTTTAAACTTTTATAAGTCGTACATACTTTGAATATTGCTACCACATATGGCCCAGTGTTCCTGCTGTATATTTAGAGATTCCTGACAAAATCCAAAGAAGAATCTGGAATAGTCCTGACCTGGCGACTTGGCTTCATGTTATATTCCGTGCTAATACGAATATATACTTGAAAAACACGATGGATAAAATAAGTAAAGAATTATTGTAAAAACCAATGCAATAAAGGTAACAGTTATGCACAAGGTCGTCGCAAGTCAATCCAGTAGTGAGTGCTACTATTAAAAGGCCGGTAGTTCTCGCGTAAGTCGTACTCAACAGATCCCAGTTAGAAATATTTACCATCCTCCCCACGAGGTAGGATGTGGCACAAGGCCGAATTTAATGTGGGGCAATCCGAGCCCGTATAAACGGGTTCGGGTCTGTTTACCTCCCCGGACGAGACTCTGTCCTTCTGCATAGACTCTTCCGGGTTCCTCTCTGCCCGAAGGCAGAGAGTTCGGCAACAGCTAAGAGCTGAATAACAGATCACAGCTAGTATATTTAGCTACCCCCCCCACGAGGGTTGCATGTGGCACAAGGCCGGTTTAACGTGGGTTCTTCGAGTCCGTAGACTCGGCCAAAAATTTTCCCTTTCGAACCCGTATAAACGGGTTCAGGGGCAGTATACCTCCCCGAACGAGACTCTTCCCTTCAGCGGAGCCTCGTCCAGGTTCCTCTCTGCCCGAAGGAAGAGAGTTCGACTGTTTAGCTGGAACAGGTCGCAGCTAGGCTCTGTAGTCCGTTGACATACTGCTACTTATAGGGAGTTACTACCTATAGTGTAGTTACTCACGGGGTGACAGGTTATTCCATCACATCACGTCAGTCACTTTCCCGCCGTCATAATGTAGCTTCCCTGTGCCTTTTCTATAAATACTTTCATGGTAATTGTTCGGATGAACTCTTTGCTATGGTGCTTAGACTTTATGAATTTAAGCACAGTACTAGATTGGCTTCATCAATTCACAGTTGAATTGGCAAGATGAGACCATAAGCTTTCTGCTAACAGTTTCTTCTATCGCACTTCTCGCTTGTGGAACTCTCTTCTGGTTTCATGCTTTCCAGCCAACTTTGATCTTCAAAAATTTAAACACAATCTACTGTCTTCTTGATTACTCTTCTATTCTTCTCGCTCCTTCATAATGTTACTCTTTTTTCTTATTCTTTCACAGTAATCCCTTGTGTCTTAGTGGCTTTACTGCCTTGCATGGGGTGAAATGATTAAAAAAAATAGTTATCCGAAGAACATTAAGCAGAATTTTTTTCATTTCATTTGTAGTTCCGAAATTCGATTTTTCTTCTTCTTTTTTTTTAACCATTGCATGAACAATACACACAACTATATCAATGTTAGCATCCCACTCTACAACCTCTTTTCTCACATATGCAATGCTGCAGGCCGATTGCTACTCTATTGAAATTTCCGTATGCAAATTTTCAGATGAGCTCCACTCTTCAGTTCCACCAGTTCAGACACTTATTGTTAGGAGACGCCATACTAGTTCCACGGAATTGACTCGCTGACATTTCCTCTGTATTCCAAATGTAAAGAAAAAGGGTGTACTCAGAAAGTTTTTCCCTAAGAACTGTCATTTCGTGGACCAAACTCCTGATGGATATTTCCCTGAACGCTACAAACCTAACCTCGTCCAGTCTTCATCGATCTCCTTATCCTCATAATCTTCACTTTCTCCCACCTCTTTTATACTTATCCCTCCTCATTCATCATAGGCTTACGGCCATATCACGTTGAAATACCGGTTCCCGTACGATCACCGAAGTTAAGCAACGTCTAATCTGGTCAGTACCTAGATGGGTGACTGCTTGGGAATATCAGATGCTGTAAGTTTGGATGAGCGGGTGATATGACTTACGGCCATATAACGTTGAAACACCGGTTTCTATACGATCATCAAAGTTAAGCAACATCTAATCTGGTCAGTACCTAGATGGGTGACCACTTGGGAATATCAGATGCTGTAAGCTTAGATGTGCGGGTGGTGTAATGGATAATTTCTCTGAATTATTAATCGGATAGCCGTGTTCCGATATATCTCGGGTGGGATATATTCACTTACACGCAAATAACCTTAGTAAAGTTTTGTACTCTCCTCTTATTTCCCAGCTATGGGTTAAATAGTATAGTATGAATCGATCTCTTGTCTCCCTAACTATGGGTTGGATAGCAGATTGGTACAATAGCCTTGGTTAGCAACCAGTCTACAACAGAAGGAAACGGTAGGAAAGATTCTGCTTCATCAGGTATGAATCAAAACAAGAAATATGATCGTCCAAGCGTGTATTATGTATGGCACTTGATACTTAAATGCATTTTTTTTGTCATATTGATCATAAATATTTTTCTAGTGTATATATATGTGTGCGTTTTGCGACTGTTTGTTAATTTTAGATGAGTCGATATTTATAAACTGTTACTTGCCGTTTACACAATAACAATTCAAATAAACTGAAAAATTTACACAAAACGTCTTCTTCACTTGCAGCAAATCGGACTTGATTCAATATTCAAAGAAAATATTCAGTTTAAATAAATACAACGAAGAAGTGTAAGAAAGGAAAGAATACTGTGAAATTGCCGTGACAAAGAAATAAATAAATCGCAAACTAAAAGCAATAGAATAAAAAAAGCGGTGAGGGAAGGATTCTAAGTGACTGAAAAAGTGAATGTGTGATATTTAATATTTTTCTCTTGTTTCAGATTTTTAGCCTCTCTATCTCTCTCTCTTTCTTTCTCTCTCTCTCTCTTTCTTTCTCTCTCTCTCTCTCTCTCTCTGTCATTGTTATGCTCATCAGATTTTGGGAAAGCCCCCAAAAGGCCGTGACGTATTCTCTAATCGTGAAGATTAGAAAAATTCGCTAAGGGACGTAACTTCAATTTAATTTTATATTTATATATATATATATATAAAATACCTTCAAAAACACTATCCCATATATATGTGTGTGTGCGTGTGTGTGTGCGTGTGTGTGCGTGCGTTCGTGCGTGCGAGTGTGTGTGTGTGTAAATTATTTTTAGATAAAGTGTATCTGTGAAAGAAGAAAATAAATAAAACGACAAAAGGAAAACCTATTCTTACCCGATGCGTTTAATCTTCTGAGTGACACATTTACCTTGATAAAAGTCTCTCAGTGGACGAAACGTGTCGGTTAAAAATAGTTTTTCCTCTTATCATTTTATTCGTATATATATATACATTAGAATTATACTCCATTTGTTCTCATTTCACTTGGATATATATATATATATATATATATATATATATATATATATTCTAATATTCGCTTGAAGATGAAACGGAAATAATGGTTTAGTTATATAATTAAATTTAAAGTTTTTAACTTCCATTTTTGAAACATGGTTATTACTGTGTAGCGAAAAAAAACATATTTTAAATCAGTTACTGTATTTATGCTCTGTAAATTTACATTCAGCCATGTTTTGTAAGATAAAAAAAATATCAATATGAACACCGGATTGTATATCTTACTGTTCTTTCTTTATATATATATATATATATATATATATATATATATATATATGACTGATCCTAACTGTTATCTTTGCTCATATCTTGATATTAAGAGGTGAGGAGCCCAGTTAGCGAGCCAACAACAACTCAACTGAAAACTACTGTGTGGTCTCGATCTTATTCACAAAATGGTAGTACCGATATAAATCACTTAGTGATACTGTAACCTCCTTAAGGGTTACTTTATGTTTCGGATCCTTGGTTATCAAGCGGATGGCGCCAGACCAGAAAATCGTTTACATCTACCTCCCTTGATAAAGAAACAACTAATCCAGAGTTGGGCAAAAATTACAGACTTACCACACAAGGTGAAACCATGACGTTTACTCAGGGATCAAAGCAGTAGAACTTCTTCATAAGCCAGAAACATTATGCCTAAACGGAGTAAAACTTGTTCTATTATACTAAAGGGCCTACTGGAAGAAGGGGAAGCTATAAATGCTGCTCATAGATTAACTGACATTTCCTAACTTCTTTATGCTTCGGTTCTTTGATATTCAGCGACTGATATTTTTTCTCTTTTGCTTCTCCGATATTTGTATCCTTGTTTAGATAATCAATTGTGTGCAAGGAAGCCACATTTACGTGCAAGTGATTGAGTTTATCTACGCTACATTGAATGCTGCAATGAAAGGTGTTTGTGATTTTGTTTTCCAATCGGCGCTTTCTGTGCAGTGAAACATGAAATGGTGGCTAAAAAAACGAAAACAATAGTCATTACGTCATTTTTAGTTCCGGCTTCAAGGTTTCGATTCTTGGTGGCATCTCAAAACCGACTCATTTCGTTGAAACTGTATCAGTTGCCGTATTAACCAACAACTTGGCGTCCATTCCATTGTCGACTTCAATTCTTCTGTCTGCCTGCAATGCTTCATGTTTCAATTCGCTTTATTTCATATTTTTTCTTTTCTTTTAAAAATTCACATCAAGCAAAATTTTGCCTGTCTCAACCTTACATTAATCGAACAAAAGACCCCCCCAGTCTTAACACGTAAAAGAAAGGTCACCAGCTTTTTTATATATATATATATATATATATTACTGACAAATGGCATTTACAGCATTAGCGGTGATATTCGATTTGCATAACAATTTTTTAAAAGTATATTCTAAATATTTATTACGTGCTATCTATTTTAAATTCAATCTTTTAAAATGTCACACATAAGCAATGTATCTATCGATATTCTTTTAAAAATTCATCGTGTTTGTATAGAAGGAATTTTTATCTGCCAAGCCAAGATTCATTCGTAAGTAAGAAAACTTGCAACGTTTATAATAAATATTGTTGTCATCGGCTATTTCACATTAGTACAAACTGGAGATGAAATTATTGAATTATCTAAATAAGTCAAAATAGTCTGTTTAATTAGATTTTCTTAAAACTGTACCGAATTATTTAAACGAGTAGAAACACTATGTTTGCTGAATTAATTATTGTCATTATTAAGAGGAAGGAATTCTGGCTCGGATTGAGGAATCTGAGAGCGGAGTTTGAATTTCAGTCGAGTTCATTACATTCACTTGGGAAAGGTATATATGCAACTCCTTTCTCCTCATGTATGAGTAAATAGTAGGACAAACTGGAATCTATTGCCTTGCTTGGCAATCAGTCTAGGAGAAGGAAAACTCATAATTCAAGACTGCATGTATCCCTGCTGAAGCACTTACTATTCAACTAATAAAAGGATCCTACACAGTGACTAGATGATCCTGACTACGGTCGACTCTTTCCATTATTATTATTATTATTATTATATTTCCTTTGATTTCTGGTGTATACTCATTTCTTTCCGAGTCCCACCCAGAGACCTATGGTCAGAAATGGCATCGTGACATTTTCCATTGAGGAATTAAAAAAAAACATATTTTACATAAAACCCTTCGTATTATCATAAACATTAGAAAATTATTAAAATCTCATTACCAAAGTAGGAAATTCAAATAAAACTTTATAAAATAGATGTCTTGCTTGAAAATGTTTATGCAGAAATTTTAATAAGTTAAGAGAACGTCGATGAAAACCTTTATTAGGACGGGTAAATCAGCTAGTAAGAAAAATCGTACAGATTATAACAGGATTAAATTAAGTTTGATATGACTTCAACAATTCAAAGGAGACCTTTTAACAGAATTGTGGTAAAACGTACTATTCAAATTCCTGATAAAACATTTGATAGCTACGACGTCAATGAACAGTGGTTAACAAAGCTGGTAAACTCATAATGAATTCTATTCCCACTTGAGGTTTTATGTCAGGCTAGGAATATACGATTATAATAAAAGCAGCGATGAAAAAGAAAAAGTAATTAATTTTCTTTTAATTCTGTTCGTAACCTGCCATTGCAAACACGTACAATTTACTAGTGCACGGGGACGTTTGCTATTCTTTACATTAGTGTATCTTTAGTGTGACCTGATTGGCTAGCCGATAAAAAAATTTCTTTCTTAATAACAGGTTGTCAAGATCATCATCGGTATGTGTTACCTGCAGGCCTGGGAGATTAAATTTTAATGTCCTATCCCTTTAGGCCACCATGGTTCTCTACAGGTTTTTGTCGTTATTATCTGTGGTTTGCCAAGTATTCTTGGGGGAGAAAGTGGAGTGCTTTCCCGTTGCTTTTTCCACGGTGTGGAATTTCAATTTTATAGATAGATAGATAGATAGATAGATAGATAGATAGATAGATAGATAGGTAGGTAGGTAGGTAGGTAGGTAGGTAATGAACAGGCTTAGATAGATAGATAGATAGATAGATAGATAGATAGATAGATAGATAGATAGATAGATAGATAGATAGATAGATAGATAGATAGATAGATAGATAGATAGATAATCAGTTTATGCTATTTCGTAGCTGTACACGAATACTTTCAAGCAAAACAGTAAGTACTTCCTTTCTTGAAATCACTAATAAATGTTTCCAAAATTATTTCAGCTATAAATACTGGATTTCCAACATCGTTAAGCAAAAAATAGTCAAACGTCCCGATCGTAAATACAAGGAATGGTCAAAGAAGCAAGAACGTCACGCTTGTTCATATTTAATTACTCAAGATTTAGTTGTGTCCAGGCGCACCAAATATTGCAGAATGAACACATAAAGCAGTATCAGGATTCCAAATCTTGTCTTTAACATAATCAACTTTCTTCTCAATTGCGGAACTTCCACCTTGGAATCGTGGTATCTTAGAAGCTGGTTTCTTTACACTGTGCGGGCAGCCTTTTTTTTCACCTCTTAAAATATGCAGAACTGATATTCCCTGAGTGCCTCCTTTATCGGCCGTGTTGTGCTGCAACTATACTATATGATTCATAGGGTCTGTTACTATTTTTACCTGTTATCATTCTTTCTTGGAATCCCCTTTGCCCAGACCAAGAGACTGCACTAAAATGCAAGCACCGTGACTCGCCTGAAGGCTTTCACAGAGTCCTTAAAATAATGATTCTTCCCACAGCCGTAATTAGAGAATTAACCTGTTTGGTCTCCTTCCCAGCGACTGCTAGCCTGCCACGGGGAGTTTTGTTATTACGATAAGTTTGTCCTTTCTATCTAGATATGCCATTAACTCTATTGACAACTCTTCTTACTGTAGTGTTTTTTTTTTTACTTACTGGGTATATTTGTAGCACTTTTCCCTTCAGAAAAATAAAAGTTATATGTATATGACAACTCTTGTTTCTACGTGTGTCCAGAGAGGTAGCCATTTTGAATGTCGATTATGGACAGAAGAAAAGAACGTAAGGCCATAAATATTTTTCCCTGGGATTCTAGACATTTTCTTCTAGACAATTTATAACCAAAATAATTTTTTTAGAAAATTAAATCTCGAAGAATTCAAATACTTTTAAAATTCAATTCAAACAGATATTAGATTTTTAACTATCCTCGTAAACATTTCAAATAGACCGTCTATCGATACAAAAATAAATGTATATCACTTTTCTTTTTATTGATTTCTTTTTTCTCGAGGCCCTCGATTAAATACAAGATCCGCATGTTTACATGTAATTCATAGATATTTTGTTAAATATTAATCTATTCAATAAACATCGGAATACTTTAATCGATGTCTAGATTTCCGACCAATACGTTTGCTTTTCTTCATTTTGACAAATGTACGTGGCAGGTTTAACGTACGAGGTCTCGTCACATTGAAATCTTTACCGTCTTGATTAACTATTTTGTAGGCGTTAAGAACAGGCTCCTTATCCACAACATCTGCTTCATTTGGTAAGACCGAATTGACATAATAAAAACCAGTTCGACCATTGTCTGTTTTAGGCGTTACGTCATCTGCTTCATCATCAGCCTCCTTTCCATCATCGTCCTCTTCTTTTTCATCCGGATTAGTACACATCGGGTAGCTGACAGGGGATAACCCACCCGGTGGTGGTGGTGGTAGTGGTGTCGGGGGTATCGGGTGACATGCTCTAAATACTGATTGGCTGTCTGATTCAGCAGACGAAAACGTTACTGAATATTCGTTATCGAAAATAAAATCGAACAATTTAAGTGAATGAACCGTTTCTCCGTCGGAATCGGATGGTTCGTATAATTCCGAAGACATGACGGTGGCACAGTCGGAGCGGATAGATAGATCGGCACATTGGGATAAGGAATCGACCGTACCGCTGCTGTCGATCGATCGCGACCGTGAAAAACATGAAGGCCCGTCGTCCAATTTACTTGAAACGCGGCCATTTGCATCGGCATTGCATTCATCACTGAAAATATTCAGTTCGGAATTAGTTTTCTGCTTTGCTTTGGCCTCTCTTTCTCTTTCTGATTTGGAATCATTTTTTTGCTTGTCAGCACCGTTTTCCGCTCTCTCTCTTTTTGGGGACAGTTTTTCCAGAGTGATTTGTTTTTGTGGCGAAATCCTGGGAATTGTATGTCTGTGCACTATTTCGTACTGGTCGATGCCATCAAAGGAAATCGTTTTCGGAAAGCCATTGTCTTTGGTTCTATCATCGCAGCATCTTAAACTTGACGTTCTTGTTTGATACCTTGACGCTCTCGGACTATTCATACTGATCTCCATTGATGTTTCCACATCTCGGAAAGGAACAGCCATCGGTTTAGTTGCTTTAGCCATGTGAATGTTTGATTCGGCACAAGGAATGTCCACGATAAATTGTCCATGGGAATTTACACGACCGAAATGACAACGAGATGAGTTAGAAGAACTTGACCTGACCGAGGCACATGGTGATATTGGCTCTTGTTTGCTTTTGGTCGAACAAAAAGATGTGTAGTCTTCCATTGCTAAATGATGCCGATGCAAAGTGGCAAGCGTTGTTTCGGGATCTGGCCAGGCTACAGAGGATGAATTTAAGAAGATGTTTTCTAACGACTGACTTGTAAGGCAACTTTTTCTTGATAAATCATCCTTTTCAGAAGAAGACGAAGACGAATAATTGTGATTCGCGAATTTGGACACCGATAGATTTTCTGCAGAAGAAGAACTCATTCTTGCAATTGTTTCTTCTTTCATTCTTTCATTTTTGAAATCCTTTTCGTTTTTCTGTTTCTCTGACGCTCTCTTTTTTTGCAAAGCTGAAGCCAAAATCAACTCCAATTTTGCGCGTATATTTAAATCTGCTTCCAGACACGGTTGCGTCGCCACTGGTTCCAGATAAACGTTTTCTTCGTGTGTTTTTTCGTCGCCTTTCGATCGATTTTGATTTACAGTATATGAAAGCTCAGTCATACGGTTTGAAAGGTGCGCCACACTATCACCAATCAAAGTCGTGTACTTAACGTTGATGTATTGCGGATCATCTTCCTCGAAACTATGAATCTCCCCAGTTGACATAGTGTTGGTAACGGGAGTGATATCAGTTTTTCGTGAGGGTAAAGTTGGGGGTGTCCGCCTTCTTTGCTGTGAGGAATCCCTTAAACAGGTATCATGCGCATCAGTTCGTGTTTCAGCAGATGATGATGTATCTATATTGGGATCCTTTGGACGGTCATTTGAAAAGGAAACTGCCGGCGAGGAGTGCGTCTGACGCCGAGTTCTCTCTGATCTTTTAGGCAATCGTTCCAAGGTTTTACTGTGTTTTATATTTGATCTGCGGGTTTTCTCTAAAGAACGCAATTTGTTTTCAAGACTTCGACATGCTCGTTCTCTATCTTGTATGTCGGTAAACTTTGTTCTGTTTGACTTGGAACCTGAGTGGCTGACTTTATGAAAGGGGCTTCTTGAACGCTGAGTGGTGTTTATCAGACTATGTCTTGTTCTTTTCGATAAGTGAGGAGCATGTACTTGTTTATTTAAAGTCATTTGTCTCTCTTGAACAAAAAGTGAGCTTCCTGGATTTATGGGTGGCTTCTCAGCTGTATGCTTCAAACTTTTGTTTATTTGAGTCTGTTCGTCATAAGACTGTGCCGACTGTCTTCTTTCTTTATTTGCAAATTTTCTGGGTGGTTTAGCGGGTGTTAGACGCTTTATTTTGTTAGTACAAGGAATTGGCGGTGCTATCTCTGTGGGCATGTTTGGATCTTTTTTTTCGCATTTGATACGCATGCTGGGAGAATGACTTTGTTCTGGGCCGGGATGTTCTTTTCCCAGCTTGCAATGGTTGTCACGTAATGATGGCACGTCCACACGCAAGTTTCGACCATCATTTGGCCAAGTCAGACTACTACTGTCTTCGGTATCTCTTCGTTTGGTTGAGCTTCGAGACATTGAATAACTTGGAGATTCGGATATCGGGGTTGGGTAATCAGACACATATGTCTCCAGTGTTCCATTTGTGACCATTTGGCGTCTTATTTTCCGGGAAGCGGACGAATAGGAAGATCTGAAAGTACCGAAATTGGAACCACTAGGCGATTTGCATTTAAGAAATATTTCTTCTGACTTAGCACGTCTCCTCACGAATTCTTCCAACTGATCATTTTTCGGGATTTGTTCACTACGTATTGGTAACGCTATAGACCGTAAAGATTTTGGATTTTGACGTTGGTTGTTTTCCAAGGCGTCCGCGACTTGCTTAAGACGACTTTTGACAGTATTGTTTGTCGATGACTTCCTTCTTATAGGCTGTTCTCTACTGGAACGATCCGACGCCATTTCATCGCTATCACCGTGAAGTATTGTAGTCATGATTGTGTTACTTCCCATATAACCTTCACAGCGATGTTTGTCCCGAATTGGAAATACTTTGGTGGATAGATTAGGTCGGGTAAAGTAATCTTTAGAATCGGGTAGGGGATCGTGTACTTGTCTTTTTCGACGAATCCAGAAAGCCAAACCAAAGAGAGAGAAAAGAAAAATGACCGAAAGAAGTACGCCTAAAAGTGTAAACAAGGCACCTACCGAAACAGAATCGGGGGTCTGCGTTGACATGGCAACGGTCGAATTCTGAAAAGGAAACAATACAATACATAAATTCATTTTGCTGAATAACTGAAGAAAATAACACGATTCTAATATCTAATTATATATATATATATATATATATATATATATATATATATATATATATATATATATATATATATAGGATGATTTTATGCATGATGGACTCTCCCGTCTTGCAAAAGATATAGTCCATCATCCATAAAATGGGGAGTTCCATTTCAATCCCCAAAATATATATATATATATATATATGTGTGTGTGTGTGTGTGTGTGTGTGTGTGTGTGTGTGTGTGTGTGTGCATGTATAGGAAGAGAGAGTGATTGAAAAGTAACTCCCTTTTTATGTATGATAGACTCTCCCGTCTTGCAAAAAATATAGTCAGAATCCTTCATACATGAAATGGGGATTACTTTTCAATCACCCTGTATATATATATATATATATATATATATATATATATAGAGAGAGAGAGAGAGAGAGAGAGAGAGAGAGAGAGAGATGGGAAGGGAGAGATACAGACAGACAGACAGACAGACAGACACACCGACAGAGACAGGGATACAGTTGGGAGTGATTGAAAAGTAACTCCTATTTTATGTATGATAGACTCTCCCATCTTGTAAAAAATATAGTTAGATCAATCACTCCCTCTTTCTCGTCATGGGAGTCGGAGTGGATGATAATGAATCTAGAAAGAAAGAAAGAAAGAAAGAAAGAAAGAAAGAAAGAGACTGAGATAGATAAAAACAGACTGGAATAGATAGATAGATAGATAGATAGATAGATAGTGAACAGACTGTCTTGTTTTTTTCAATCGGTTCTAAGTAGCATTGTGTCCTGATATGAAATTTGAATTCAATTTTCATGTCTACTTACTCGATCTAAAATGTCGATTATCAAAATGGCAACTGAAAAATGTTTGAGTGTTGATTGTTCTTCAGCCTGCGAAATTCGAGAAAGAGAAAAATGGGAACAAAATCAGAAAAAAACATTTCCTGCATTTTTCAACAACAACAAAAAATAACGAAAAACTAATTCTTCTTCTCTTTGTGTTAATGTGTGTGTGTGTGTGTGTTTCGTGGGGGTGGGGGGCATTTGCTTGAGTGTATGCGTCTTTGTCATTAGGAGTATCAACATGAGTTCATGAATAAAGATTATTCAATAATTTTGCACCGAAAGTAAGCAATGTTGAGCCTGGTCAGTACCGAAATGGGTGACCGCTTGGGAATACCAGGTTCTGTATGTTTGGATGTGCGGGTGGTGTTATGGATAACGCCTTGGGATTGAAAATCGGAGAGCAGAGTTCCAATTCGAGTTGGCTTCGTTATATTCACTTACGCGCAAATAACTTGAATCAACCTCATTTCCCCCAGCTATGGGTTAATTAGTAGGACATATATCAGTAAATCATAATTATCTCCCAAAATTCTTAGAATCCAAAAATATTTTCTGGCTTTAAATAAGATGAAAAGGGTTGATAATCCGTAAAAATCAAATCAATATTTTTACTCTTATTAGCATCAGAGAAAAACGTACAAATTCTCTATCTTTATTTTTGTTTGTTTTTAACCTCGAATCTCTTTAACATTAAATTGAATGAATGTTAGATCTTATTTAGCCTATTTTCCCCAATACAAGACCCAAGAGCCACTCAATGTAGAGGGTAACTGAATAGCGTTGTTTCATGGATATAAGGATTGTAAATGATTGACCGGCTAAGACCGCCTGCGGAGGGACGCTGAGCCAACGATCGACATTCTTTCTTGTGACGTCAGTACTTCTACTGCCTCTTAGAATACAAGCTGCCGGTATTAATAAAACAAATCCCCAAAAGAAATGAACCCTTTCGTTGATACCGGTTTATGTAGTAGCGTGGGCATCCAGAGATGACACAGAACGCAACACTAGTAAGTAATCACATGTTATCAATTAACTGGCAAATAGAAGCGCTTTAACTTTTTTTGGTAATCTATCTATGGATGGTGTCTGGATAAAAGCAACCATTCCACGATAGTTTGACAACTCTTGGGGATGCATCGGCCTAAAAATGGCACTACGTCTGAAATTCTGAATAAAGAAGCATTTACATATAATACAGTCGCACTCCTGTTATATCAAGTATCATTGAGCTGTGATTTAGTTGGATGTCCTTGATATCTCTACAATCATAGGCGGACGTAGAATGCGCTTTGCAGGACACTGCTGGCGAGCAAAACAAGAGCTTGCGAATGATCTACTGCACTGAACACCGAGCCATGGCGCAAAATGGGTTTGTCGCCCACTAACATTGTCTATGTTATGACCCCCTAATGACCTTCCGACCTTGATGTAGGACGGTGAAGGTTAGCCTGATAGACTCATGAATGTCTAATATAGCTTGACTGAATAATATAACTATCAGCTTCATAAATAACAATAATATAATATCAATAACATAATGATATTTGGTGATATATGCAGTGTTATATTATCTAGACCAGTGTTTCTCAGCGGTTGATTAAAGATTATTCAATATTTTTGCACCGAAAGTAAGCAACGTTGAACCTGGTCAGTATCGAAATGGGTGACCGCTTGGGAATACCAGGTTCTGTATGTTGGGATGTGCGGGTGGTGTGATGGATAACGCCTCGGGATTGAAAATCGCAGAGCAGAGTTCCAATTCGAGTCGGCTTCGTTATATTTACTTACGCGCAAATAAATTGAATCAACCTCATTTTCCCCAGCTATGGGTTAATCCAAGATAGCTTGACTGAATAATATAACTATCAGCTTCATAAATAATATAACAATAATATAATATCAATAACGTAATGATATTTGCTGATATATTCAGTGTTATATTATCTAGACTAGTGTTTCTCAGCGGTGGACCACATAGCATTTCTAGTGGTACACAAAATAAAATTTCATAAAAAAATTGTAGACATTTCATAAAAATGTATCTAAATTATTCATACTTTGAAGAATTAAGAGATATAATTTTTTTTTTAATTACACACACATCGATTATATTTGAAAATTTTGAAATTACATAGGTATTAAGAAGTGCTATATTTAATTAATTTTTTATCATATATATTTATTAGACCTAGAAAATTATGAGCCAGGAGATGAAAATGTTGAGTTGGTTGAAATGTTACTGGACTTGACAGAGAATGCGAAAATGAGAAGAAAAGTCGACAGTCTTTGCCAACATATCGATAAAGGAATCACACCCAAATATTTTCCAACATGTAGAAGGAAACATCATTTCTTTCTCAACCACATGGATGGTGGAATCTGCATTTTCGGCTGTTATGGATGTTTTCAGCAGAAAAATAAATATATAAGATTTAAACAACAAAGACTAAGACTGAATGACACCATCAAAATTGACTATGATATCTTGTGTCAGAAACACCAAGGTCAAGGTAGTCACTAGCTGAATGGACTAAGACTGAATGACATCATCAAAATTGATTATGATATCTTGTGTGAGAAACACCAAGATCAAGGTAGTCACTAGCTGAATGGACTAAGACTGAATGACACCATCAAAATTGACTATGATATCTTGTGTCAGAAACACCAAGGTCAAGGTAGTCACTAGCTGAATGGACTAAGACTGAATGACACCATCAAAATTGACTATGATATCTTGTGTCAGAAACACCAAGGTCAAGGTAGTCACTAGCTGAATGGACTAAGACTGAATGACACCATCAAAATTGACTATGATATCTTGTGTCAGAAACACCAAGATCAAGGTAGTCACTAGCTGAATGGACTAAGACTGAATGACACCATCAAAATTGACTATGATATCTTGTGTCAGAAACACCAAGATCAAGGTAGTCACTAGCTGAATGGACTAAGACTGAATGACACCATCAAAATTGACTATGATATCTTGTGTCAGAAACACCAATTTCAAGGTAGTCACTAGCTGAATGGACTAAGACTGAATGACACCATCAAAATTGACTATGATATCTTGTGTCAGAAACACCAAGGTCAAGGTAGTCACTAGCTGAATGGACTAAGACTGAATGACACCATCAAAATTGACTATGATATCTTGTGTCAGAAACACCAATTTCAAGGTAGTCACTAGCTGAATGGACTAAGACTGAATGACACCATCAAAATTGACTATGATATCTTGTGTCAGAAACACCAAGGTCAAGGTAGTCACTAGCTGAATGGACTAAGACTGAATGACACCATCAAAATTGACTATGATATCTTGTGTCAAAAACACCAAGATCAAGGTAGTCACTAGCTGAATGGACTAAGACTGAATGACACCATCAAAATTGACTATGATATCTTGTGTCAGAAACACCAATTTCAAGGTAGTCACTAGCTGAATGGGCTAAGACTGAATGACATCACCAAAATTGATTTTGTTATCGTGTGTTTATTCTTATTTACTAAAATAAATTTTCAAGTGTAGACTACTTTTCCTTTTCATTGAGTATTTTAGTGAGGAAATTGAACAGCCTAAAAGTAGGAGTTGTCCATTTGAATTTTTTGAAGGAAAAAAAAAGATCTATCGACTGAAAACGGATGAAAAGCAATGATTTAGACAATATAATAATTCTTAATAATATAATATCAGCCAGATCCCGTTAGCGTTTTTTCTCTCTTGTCAAATAATAATAAAAATAAGATGAAATGGTGTCATCTCAAGACAACATTATCTGTTGTTGGGGTTTTGGGAATGATATCCAAAGTAACAAAAAACAGGTGGGCCAAATACCTAAACCATATCGGGGGCGGGGTTATTTCTCAAATCTTGCATAAATTTCACTTTATGCAATGACCACAGTCACATTATTTTTTTTCTCTCTTTGATTACATTAACGCATCAACTCTTCGCATGAACTTCATTCCACCATTTCTAACTTTCACAATCAAGACCC
>CAHIKZ030004296.1:2692500-2805000 GCA_903632075.3 Acanthosepion pharaonis
AGACATTTTTATTTATGTTTAACGTTGTTATTTTATAGATACAAGTATTTAAGCAAATGCTCTGTTTATGATAAACAGTATTAAATAACATTTACCGGCCTGAATGTCCGAGAAATTTTCATAGAAAATATTCGTTCATAGACAGGATTCGAACCTGCATCCTATACGGAACCGTCATATACGCTGACGTGCCTTGACCACTCGGCCACCATGAACCTGGTAGACAAGGTCGAATTTATGGTATAAAGCACAAGGTCCATGAACTGCACATTATAAACTACGAATCTAAAAAATGAATCTCGAGGTACATTCATTTATTAACATTTTGCTCTGCCGTATCGATAATGTAAACAAATGACGTTTATCATATGTTAATAAAATGGACGAATGTCCGAGAATTTTTTTTTTTTATTTATTTACTGTTTATTAAAGACATTTGCTTAAATTTTATTTAATGTTTAACGTTGTTAAAAATGTCTTTTAATTTTATAGATAACATATGACGTATTTAAGCAAATGTACTCTGTTTTTATGATAAACAGTAGTGGTAAATAACGTATATGACGGTTCCGATGCAGGTTCGAATGTCTATGAACGAATATTTTTTTTTTCGGACATTCAGGCCGGTAAATGTTATTTAATACTGTTTATCATAAACAGAGCATTTGCTTAAATACTTGTATCTATAAAATAACAACGTTAAACATAAATAAAAATGTCTTTAATAAAATATATATATATATATACAAGTATAGGATAGGTGTATACGGAATAAATTCCAATGACCAACAAATACTATTCTTAATTTTAGAATAAATGATTATATATATATATATATATGTGAACCAACCAAATATATATATATATATATATTATCCAACAAATATATATATATATATATATATATATATATATATATATATATATGAACAAACTAAGATATACAAAATTTTCTTACCTTTTGAAAATGAATAGCCAATTTTGTAATAAATCGAATAAATGATTATATATATATATATATTTATATATATATATGAACAAACTAAGGTATACAAAATTTTCTTACCTTTTGAAAATGAATAGCCAATTTTGTAATAAATTGAATAAAAATGATATATATATATATATATATATATATATATATATATATATATATATATATATATGAACAAACTAAGATATACAAAATTTTCTTACCTTTTGAAAATGAATAGCCAATTTTGTAATAAATCGAATAAATGATTATATATATATATATATATATATGTATGAACAAACTAAGATATACAAAATTTTCTTACCTTTTGAAAGTGAATAGCCAATTGTATAATTGTTTGCTTCATTATCCACTGCCTTTACTTCATTCGGAAAGATTGATATTTGACCCTGTAAGAATGCGTTAACACAAATAAACACAATATCGTGAAGTTTTATTAATTTTATTTTTATTTTATTTTTATTTTAAAATTATCTTATTTTAAATTTATTTTTATTTTTAAATTATTTTATTTTTATTTTTAAATTATTAATTAGCAATTAATTGTTAAAATTATTAATTTTATTTTAATTTTCTTCATAGCAAATATTTCAGTAGTTATGCATATCAACACAAAATCTACTTAGCATTTTCATATCGAGTTACATGGCATTACTTCTTTAATGATAGATCTATAGAAACAGCGGTACGGTTGTGTAATCGATAACGGTTCGGTTGAGAGCCGAGTTCGAATTATTGTCGAGTTCAATATATTCACTTAATTGCCTTGGAAAAGATACGAAACCATTCCTTCTCCCTGCAGCTATAGGTTAAATGGGAGGACTGTATCCATAGGTGGCAACATGTCTAAGAGAAGGAAAACTTTGAATTTAAAACCTGACGAGGTTTTGCTTGGAGACTTGTCTAGACCCCTGAAGATATGGGTAATCGGAGTGAGAAAGCTTTGGATTTGGCTGATACATGGTACCTTCTTTTAAAGGTCCCGGCTAAATCATTAGAAAAAACATAACTCTTACTTTGTCAGCTGCCTTTATTTGTGCATGATATAAAACAGGTATTTGGCACAGGGGGTCCGCAGTTGCGCACGGGTTTGGTAGGAATGATGGGCCAAATTCATCCACATCTTTGATATTAATGATTAATTTGGCTGAAGTCTGGTTACCTCCTGAATCCTGTCGGTGATTAACAAAAATCATAATATATACGACAAAGAAATGACACTCACTTTCACATGCTGTTAGATAGCTGAAGAAATAAAAGGTGTTCCAATAACTTGGACCGATTTTAAATGTGAATTAAGTTTAAGCGTCTAATTATATTTTTCTTTTTCTTTCAGATTTGGCGGACATTTGGGCGATATTATTTTTCACACATAATCGCCATGACTTAAATAACATGATCCAATAGAGAAATAAATAAATTTTCATAAATAACAGTGATTTAGTTACTGCTGAATTTGATTCCTCTTAATGAAACACCCTTATATATAATCCGTCTTAATGAAACACCCTTTATTACTCCAACTGCTATTGTGATGTCGCAAGTTAAATGTTGGTGTTTCTTTAAAATTTTTGCACGCACAAATCAACACACTTAATACCAATACGGAAAGAACGAATGAGATTTTTGAATAACTTACTTTTATGACAATTCTAATAATATATTTATTCTGTTCTTCATAATCCAAATAACTATTGACAACAATTAAACCTGTTTTGTAATCAGTCATATTGAATTTTCCTGAAGCAATTCCATCCAATCGGTTCTGGAGAATGAAAGAAAAAAACAAAATTACGGTGAAGTTAATATTTCAAAGAAATATTTTATTGGATAACTGAATGAAAAAAAAAATTATATATGCAATATGACTCACCCCAAACGGTGACAAAATAGACTTTGCACTCAGTATCCATTAGATAAAGCCAGGTGCATCAGCAGGTTGACCTAAAACATAACCTCCCAGCTGCCAGGTGCAGAGCCGCCCTTCACCCGATATCAGTAGCTGACCCGACATGTAAATACGTAGTTGATCCAGCTGCGTCTGAGATGTTCACGTGTGAACAAAATCATGTAACGGTCAGTTATATAAACACCCACCCAGCGGGAAGAGAATGATAACGAGAATAGGTTCACGTTCGGGGAGTGCCTCGTGAGCCAACCTACACACTGATGACGTCCGTAGTTAAGTAAACAACGTAATGTTCCATATGGGATAGTGTCTCATCTGTCTATATTTCTGAGATGACGTATTATGTACAATATTTACATTATTCGGACTCTTGTCCTCATCTTTGTTGCCATATTTATCACAATGTTTCGGCCGTTGTACGCTCCAACCTTCTTCAGGTGGTTGGAATGTCGAACTGAACCCTTTATTTCGCTCACTGGGGTAAACTGTAACACGAGGGGAAGTGGAAAAATCAGGCGTGGCTGACCACATATGGAGAGAAAAAGGAGATCACCGCCCTCTGTGGAATCAGGCTGAAATCATAGACAAAGAACATCATTGGAAAATTCGTAAACTTAAGGAATCAGTACATATGCTAGGCCACAAAAATCACCTGAGCTGACCAAGCATAGAAATGAATACAATATGGGAACCAGTAATAAGGAGTCCCAGAGAAAAGCAATAATAACAACGAAAATTGCAATATGAGCACTAGTAAAAATAAAAATGCAATGATAACAGCAACAATTGCTATATGAGCACTGGTAAAAATGGTTGCTGAAGATATTAAGTTTATAAATCCCAGAAATTCATACACAAATGTCCTTAAGGACTCATGGCATAGTGGATAAAGGCGTTGACAGGACCCAAAAAGATGTGATTTCAATACGCGGATAACTTGGAGAGCGGAATTAACAGGAGATAAATGATAACTGACATCCATTAGACACGTGGAACTAGAACAGTCTACCTAGTGAAATAATGGGTTCAGTCCGACATTCCAACCACCTGAAGAAGGCCAGAGCGTACAACGGCCGAAATGTTGTGATAAATATGGCAACAAAGATGAGGACAATAGTCTGAATAATGTAAATAGTGTATAGTGCCTCATGTTTATTATTAGTCTGTTGGTACGAAAATAACGTTATAATATTTCAGGACACTGTGTTTTGTTTATTAGCAGCTTATTGTTTAGAAAAATCTCAAGTCCTTACGAGTACAACATACAATAAGTTTCATTACTGTTCGATTAAAATTATCCTCATGATGAAAGAATTAGTATGAAGTTAAGACTTCGTTGTCGTTGGCAGAACTCATTGTCGAATACTAAGGGTGCTCATCAACATTTCCTGCCGTGCGAGTCCTATGTTGGATATGAAGAGACGTCCACAGCCACCGCATGGTAAGGTAGCAGGGTTTAGTGGATGGAGAGCTCTGGCTTTTCTTTGGTTTCCCTTTAGTTTCTATTCGTCTCTTCTATTTCTCTTCTGGTGTTTTCGAAGAATGATGTTTTTTTTTAGGGTTTTTTTTCATGGACCACTCTTCTGCAATTGGTTCTTTCCGCAGCCTCCGTCTTCCAATTGACCGGATCGATTTCTCTCCTCAACAAGGTGTTTTTTATCTGATCCTTGAGTCGACGACGTGGGGCTCTTGCCAGATGGAGTATCAGCTAGTGGGAGAAGAACAGGGAGGAGGAGGAGCACGAGCGAAAGAAAAACCGCTACAAATCGCTGCGATCAGACTGCGTGGAAAAAGGGGTAGATGCCTTAAGCGGTCGATCAATTCCTTTCTTTTGAAGGTGGTCATCACTAGCCGGAGCCTGAAACGTGCTTCACATCGCCCCCAGACTACTATCTTGTATGTTCTTGTCTTATATAAATTTCTAAGCACATATAAATATCAAGTGAAACAGATCACGCTTTCACACCAAAAAGCTATTCGCAAAAAAATTACTATTGGTTGGAGATATGACAGCATTGAATTGGCATCGAGATCTCATCAATTTAGAGTTAAGCAGGCTAAATGTAACCATGAATGTTATGCTAACAATTTTTTCTCGTACTTCTCACTTGTGTAACTCCCTTCCGGCTCCATACTTTCCAGGTAACTTTAATATGCAAAAGTTTAAATGCAATGTCAATCGCTATCTTGTGTCCTCCTGATAATTCTTCTTTTGTTCTCACTCTTAATTAATGTTTTTGTTTCTAACTCTTGCACACTCTGTAACCCCTTGTGTCTTAGTGGCTTTACTGCCTTACATGGGGTGATACCGATTAAAAAAAAATAAAGTAATACGTGTGCAAAAAAGGAGATTTTACTAATTTTTAATATGGAGTTAGATAAAATTTTAGATTTCACAATTACATTAGAGTAGCTAGTTAGAAAATAAATACAACAACAGAATGACTATAATTCAACATTATATCACACAGCTATAGGTATGGTTTATTTCAATTGTTTTGGTTATACTAAATAAATGTTTATCTGTAGAAATCTGCGGTTATGTCTCGAAACACACCCTATTCTCTCTGTTTCTTGATGCGAATTTCGAGTTAAACTTATGACAAATTGATTAACTTAATATAACAAATTGTTTATTTTAAAATTGTTAAACTTAGTATAACAAATTGTTTTTTGTTTTTTTTTTTTGTTTTGTTTTTTCTTTTAAGAGACAGGTTTCGGAGAAATATTTTCCAGCTACAATTTATCACATTTTCTTATCACAAATCCTATATTTTGCATGTTGACTTCCTCCTTGTCAACTCATTCATTTCTTGTTATCAGTAGAGAAGATCACAGCAGAGAAGCTTTTGATTGGTTGGATATTAACCCTTCTTGGATTATTTAATGTCGAATGTTAACCACTAACGATTGAGCGTACGGCGGAGTAATGGATTGAGGAATCGTAGAGTCGAGTTCGAATTCGCGCCAAATGCATTTCCTTCACTTACCTTGGGAAATATATGAATTCGTCTCTTTCCCCCAGATATAAGTTGAATAGCAGCGCAGACATAGTTCTAGAGCGTAGGAGAAGGAAAACTGAATTCAAACCGCCTACTGCCATTTTAGGTCTTGCCTCTTTAACTTCTGGGAGGGGAGATGGGTTAACCTCAACATCACCAGTGCAAAAGAAAGCTACAAGCCTTTGCACTATTTTACTTGAATGTCATCATGAACCACAACTGTGTGATGGAAGGGAGTGGTGACCACAGTGGAGGTTCAAAATGTACTAACTAAAAGAGCATAGCATGAAGAAAAAGACGCCAAACTTGACGAAAACAAAATTTTATCGTCTAAATGTTTATGTTATTATTAAGAGGAAAGATCAAAGTATTTTGGAGGTATTTTTTTTTTACATTTTTTAATCGTTCCTAGCACGTCCGAAATTTTCGTTAAAAATTTTGTATTTTTGAGTCAGCAAAATTGACCATTTTTTCCGATTTTATAAAAAACTGAAAATCTCCTTTTGAAATTCTTTTAAATATCAATTATTATTTTTTAAAAACTTATTTTAAGAAAATCAGAAATTATAATGTTTATTTAAAACATTTTGAACCAAACTTAACTTAGCTTCTGCGCCGAAAAGATGTATTGTAATTTGAAAATAAAACAAAGCAGGTCATAAACTTTCGCGTTACTTGACAGGTGATGAATGACATATTGACGGATTCCGTGAGGATAATTTGTTCTACAGAAGGAGAAAAGTGAAATTATTTACATTTAAGTGAACAAATTATTTACCTCGTTATTTTTAAGGAAAACTTTCAGAGCTCTATTTTTTGTTTTTTGTACTTAGCTTTCACCTTTACGTTTACGATGCTTTATGGAAAATATATTATAAAGAAATTAAAATAAAGACTATTAAAAGTGAGATTAAATTTCATATTTCATAAGAAAAGTATCTAATAAATTTATAGGTACCTTTCTTATGAAATTTTATCAGAAGTGTACATAAAATACTGTAATTTTATGTACATTTATTATATTTTACTGTGTTATTTGTATTTCCAAACATTTTATTATTAATTTTGATATTTCTTTTATGAAAAAATGTCATAACTGAAATTGATATAAAAATAAGATCATAAGATGATACTAATACTTGTAGGTACCCTTCTCAGTTGAAATTGAAAAATCAAATTAACTTCTCCACACGTGTTTCGCAAAAGTAAAGGCCTTAACAGCGGAGAACAATGCTTAACTCAAATAACGGAACTTAATTGTATTCTGGTTGGTCTTCCGTACTTTATAATTACAGCCCGATTATAAACAAAAAATTACATTTCTTAATTACTGCGGATCTTCTGATTATTCAAAATGATACAATTTACAACGCGCTAAAAAAGATCTATGTCATAAAGACACTTAGGAAACCCGATGCGGCTTTTAACTAATTTTATAATATTTTAACAACTTAAATATAAAAATCTATTATAATTAAAGAAATAACAAATAATTGTATTAAAAATTCATTTTTCATCGAAAAATTTTTTGCTTTCAGAAAATATTGTCCATATACATAAAAACAACTAAAAGCAAATAAAAGCATTTGAAATTAAATAATATCTTTGTTTTATTGAGTTTTGTGTGTTACAATTCAAAGCTGATTTTCAGGTAGGAGGGTCCAATTAAAAAAAAAATCATGATTTGCATTTCTCAAAAACTTGTGCTTTTAACTATTGTAATCACTAAACCCGATGCGATCGAATTTCTAGCGTTTTCATAAAATTAGTTATGGTGGGGGTAATAAATATTAAAAAAATATTTCTGCCATGATTTTAATAATAAAAAAAAACATATTTATAATAATTTCGATCATCTGTGAATAGTTTCTGAAAGTTTCATTAACATCCGACAATTATTTTTATTTTTGCAAGATTTTTCAAATTAAAAAAACAAAACGTGCTAAAAATTGTATATGTTATTTTACTAGTTCCGGTGCTATAAATAGAAACAAGTTTTTTTTTATCAAAATTTAGAATGTTCTAAAAAGAAGAAAAATTTTTTAAAATAATTAAAATAAACTTTGATCTGTCCTCTTAATAATAATGTAAAAATTTAGACGATAAAAATTTGTTTTCGACAAATTTGGCGTCTTTTTCATCATGCTATGCTCATTTTTTAGCGATCTCGTGGAGGTACCTATAACTGAATAAATGAACTAATAATAGTCCTACCTATTATTGCCTGTTTACATCTGCCTTTTTTGTGGTACTTGTTCTATCGATTTGTTCAGACATTTCAAAGTCGGTTATTCGCTGCTTTTCTTTGTTTCTCCTGCTTTGGACGTGACCTGCGCGTATTAAATTCTCCATTCTGTCTTTCTTTATGTTGTCTCCTAGTATTTTTACTTTTCTAATTCTGATTGGTAGCAACTTTTTCTTTGTAGTGCACAGCCTCCCATATACCATTGCCAGTCTAAGAGAAGGAAAAGTCTGAACTCGAATCGCCAGCTGCCTTGTAGGTCTTGCCTCTTTAACTTCTGAGAGTGGGGTTGGGGTAACCTCAATATCTCCGATGCAAAAAGAACCGGCAGCTATTGCACTCTTCTGCATTGATTGTCCTCATGAATCACAATTGAGAAATGAAGGGGAGCGGTGATCACAGCGGCGCATTTAGTTATTTTATTTTATAGTCCAAGACATTTCAGGATGTGGGTGATCATGGCTCTTCACAACTTCCTCTCTTTTGTTGCTTTAAGTAATTGCTTAACTTCTTTTTTCCACTTCTCCTACCCATTCAGACAAACTATTTCGATTTGTAACTCGCTGTTACTCTCTGCTCCCCTCACCTTCAGTATTACCTGAGCGTGTTATATTCATGGGGAGAGATGGCTTTATCTCTCCCCATAATGTGTCTCAGAGATTTTAGCGGTCTTTTTCTGATTGTCAGTATAAATTCCTTTGTTGCTTCTCTTATCCATAGCAATAATGCAAACATAACACGTGGCATTTTCTCAATTTTTCACCCCACGAACGCGAAAAGAAAAAGCAAAGAAAAGAGACAGTGAAAAAAAAAAAAAAAGAAAAGACACGGGGTAAAAAGAAAGAAAAAACAGTGAAAAAAAGGAAAAAGAAAGAAAAGTCACAGGATAAAAAAAGAAAGAAAAGATACAGTGAAAAAAAAAAGTAAAAAGAAAGAAAAGTCACAGGACAAAAAAGAAAGAAAGAAAAGATACAGTGAAAAAAGGAAAAAGAAAGAAAAGTCACAGGATAAAAAAAAAGAAAGAAAAGATACAGTGAAAAAAAGGAAAAAGAAAGAAAAGTCACAGGATAAAAAAGAAAGAAAGAAAAGAAACAGTGAAAAAAAGGAAAAAGAAAGAAAAGTCACAGGATAAAAAAGAAAGAAAAGATACAGTGAAAAAAGAAAAAATGAAAAGACAGTATTTGAAAAATATTTTGACAGTTGGTCTTTTTCAAGTTATATTTTCTTTAAATTTACAAGTATAAAAATATACAAATTTACAAAAGTTAAAAGTCTGTGCAAATGTTTGTCTTGAGAAAAACGGCCATACTGGTAACCAACGCGTCAAAAGGAAACACAGCTAGCGTGAATGACATGCAACTGAAATGCGCGTAATATGATGGTGATCATGACGCATCTTGGAATTTTGCGTTTGATAATCAATCACTAGGTGGAGAGCATTTTTATTATTATTGCTAAAAATAGTAAACCAATAGTAAAAAGGTAAACAAAATAAAATAACGTTTCGACTCGAAACGCTTTTCCTACAAATTTGAAAATATTTTCTCGTCAATAAAAAAAAGTTATGTTACTACAATCAATAAACAAGAAAAGAATAAAGTTATCGGTTAATGTTGTTTAAAATGTTTGAACGATAACTGATAGGGAAAGAAATCGACGATACTGAACCAATAGTCAGCAACAAACAAAACAAACATTATGACTCAACTTTCCCTCAAAAGAAGAAATCCAACAGTCCGTGAACAAGTTTCCTATAGCCTACTATTGTTTTGGCATTACAATAAACATGCAGCAAACCAAGATCCTTACACAACCACCCCCTTATACCATCTTACCAAATCTTGATATTACCATCTCTGATACATCTTCTGAACAAGTACAGCACTTCCATATCTAGGCAGCCTTTTATCAAACAAGTGTCATGCGAGTGTATTAATAAGGCATTATCAATGGAGTACTGGCATGCCTTACCCTAGAAGTTTTAGAATCTGGCCAATCTTTTCAGCGTATTCTCCCAGAAATAGCAATATGTTTCCGGTAATCTGGCGTTGCCCTATTAATACACTCACATGACAAAAAAACTACCAGAACTTGTTGATATACTAAATAGGATAGAACACACAATGAATTTCACCTACGAAGCAATACAAAACTACATCTTACCACATCTTATAATACGTACATATAAGGATCTTCAACTGAAACTTAATTCTGGATATGACGATAAACTACATCCGGCAGCAAACCCTCTGATTGGGAGATTGAATGTTTTGATGAGCGTAGAACCACCACTTAATTGCAGTTGTTTCCAGGTCCACCCTCACCCGGGGTGGCAGCAACTGTTATTGTCCTAGCTATGGCCAAATAGTTAACCCCTAAATATAAGTAAAACACTAGGAAAATATACAAATACATGTTATAGTAAAAATACAAGCAATACTTTTTATGGAAAAAATTACCAATAATACATATTTATAGTAAAATTACCAACAATACATTTGTAAATAAAACTGACCATCAATTCATTTTATCTTAGAATTACCAACAATACATTTTATAGCAAAATGACCAACAATACAATATCTGGCATCTCGTCTACAGTCGCTCTCTCACAGACGTGCCGTCGCTTCCCTCTGTCTTTTCTACAAATATTTTCACGGTAACTGCTCTGACTCTCGCTAGTTCCCAAACTGCATGAATTTAAACGTGCTACCAGGTCGGCGTCTGAATCCCACTCGAAACGGTTAAATGTAGCCGTCTCTTCTATTCCCATAGCTTCATGACTAGCACTTCCCGTTTGTGAAACTCCCTTCCTCTTACTTGTTTCCTGATAGCTATAATCTCCAACTATTCGAATGCAAAATCAATCGACATCTCCAGATGCCTTGATCTATTTCCCGTCCTTCTCTTCATCCTTTCCTCTTTCACGTCTGTTTACCCTATGTAACCACTTGCGTGCTAGTGGCACTCCCGCCTTGCTTAGGGTGAAATGCTTTTTAAAAAAGATGTAGTTAAGGGCATAAAATTGCGTTCAAAATATTTCTGCATTAATTCACCCATCGAGGTGTTGATATGCTGTTAAACAAAATTGATCAACCAGTCAGCCAATCAACTGAAAGTTTATCGAAAAGAAACAAATAATAATGATTTCTTTAAATGAAACTATTCAAGTTAAATGCCGGAGAAAAGCGTGAACTCCAGCTGTCTAGACTAATAAACAATTACAAAATAAAAAAATTGACTGAGTTTCATAAATCTAATTACCTGTGCTTGTGTAAAGTTTGCAGTTTCAAAAAGCAGCCTGTCTCCATAATCTCGGTCCGATGCGAAACTGGAAGCTAAGAATACAGTATCACCGATTCTTGCGTTCTAAAATAGGAAAATATTTTTTTAAACTGGAATTATCAAACAATAAATACTAGGTGAAGTCCTGGTCTACACCTAGCAAAAGGCAAAAATTACGGCATCTAGTTTTATTAAGAGCAAAAACTGATTCGTTAATATTGATGACTGTCATTTCCATAAACCTCAGGTTCTGCAAAACTGATTCAATTATTAGTAGTACATATTAAACAGATATATATATATATATATATATATATATATATATATATATATTTAAAATTTTTTTTAGATACAATATTTTAGTAATTCTTTTATAATAAAAGTATTAAATTTTACTAAAAATGTATCTATTTATAATAAACACTTTGTCCATTTAAATAACGGAACATTTACTAAAATATATATATTATATATATATCTAGTTCAAAAAAAGCCACCCCAGAATGGGATGAACTTCACATGTTAAAATTTTCCATAAAAAATAAAAAAAGAGTTCTTAGATTCATTGAAAAAAATAATGGAATCAGTTATCAAATTTATACTTTGAGAAACTTTTGCAACCAATGTCAAAAATTTGTGCTGCTATAATCAAGGCTAAAGGAGGATATTTTGATGAGAGCAAAATTTAATCATAAAATGCTTTTTTTCATCTTTTTCTCATAATAAAATTTTTAATAAAAAACATGTCTCACTTTTTAACCATCTATATAAATAAATGCGAATGTTAGGGTGTCAGTGTATCACACATTTTCAACTTTATTCCTGGAGGCCATAGCACAACATATCATACCATTTTGGAATCAGGCCAACTCCATGAGCAAATTAAAAACATTTTGGGTTGGATCCGGACCCGCAATCCTGAACTTTTAGATTCCCAAGTTTTCATTATTGCGATTGTTTTAGGATTCCGCCATCTTAGCTTCTACTTAAAAAACAATTAAAGGGACACAACTCTCTAACTTTTAATAGCTCATGTTCAAATTAAAAAAAATTACTGTTCTCAAATTATAGTGTTTCAAAATAAAAATGTCCTTTTTTCCTAGAGACCTTATCCTAACATATACCATTTTGAAATTAAGCTGACTCCGTGAGCAAATTGAAAACATTCTGGGCCAAGAGTTCAACCGATCAGCCGGTCAGTCGGTCAGCCGATCGCCCGACTTCGGACTGAACTCTCTGCTTCCTCTTGAGGCGCAGTATTTATTACGTATGGAATAGTCCATTTGTTATTATGGGTAAGGTCACATATATATATATATATATATATATATATATATATATATATATATATATATATATATATATATATATATATATGTAGGAAGCACGGTAGAGTAATGTATAGCGGCTTGATTGAGGAATCGGACGGAGACCCGAGTTCAAATTCCAGTCGAATCCATTACATTCACTTACGTGCTAATACCCTTGGGAAAGGTGTGAATCTCCTCTTCTTCTCCCTCCAGCTATGGGTAAATAACAGGACAGACTGGGTTTTATAGCCTTGGATGGCAACTGGTCTAGGAGAAGAACAACTCTGAATTCAAAACCTGCGGACGGTCGTTTGGGGACCCTGTGGCACTTAGTCAATCAGGTCTCTGTATTCGGCCCTTCAAAAAGTGTGGATGGTCCTGCACGAAACCTTCACCACTATAATCAAATCTCGTGTGCTGTTGTCGGACTGTCGGTTTCCTGGGATTTGATCTGCGTGACCCTCATACGTCGAATTCAACGGGAGAGTCGAGTATATATATATATATATATATATATATATATAATACAGGTAATCGAAGCGTTGATATTTAATCCGGGTGGCTCTTAGTAATATTAATCATTAAACCTGATCCAAAAAGAGGGCTCCATATTTTTATTTTCACAGAGCAATTATAAAGCCACTCATTTCTGTAAAAAAGAGAACGAGAGAGAGATGAAGCCATCAGACTCCACAACAAGATTAGCGCTCCGCCTATCAGACGTTTCCTGGGTGGCAACTTTAGTTTTGGTTTAAATAGTTGTAAACGGATTCATTTCTATCTATAAAAGGCAGGATGTGTGTGTGTGTGTGTGTGTAACGAATGCGCGGCCGCAATTTTCGACGGATTTGCACCAAAATTTACATGCACATGCTCCAAGTTAGCGTGAAGGCCAAGACCGACTTTGTATTTCCCAACTCCCATCGATAGTGGAAATAATCGATTTTTCAGGCTTCTACTGCAGTTTTCATGTAGTTTGCGGCCATTTTCTACTGGCCAGAGTGAGAGCCTATAGCTGACTGACACGAATGCTAACTAGAATGCAAAAAAATCGATAGCTGCATTCGTCACAAATGGGAAAAATTTAAATCTGCATGGCACTTTACTTCAATTGGCTCATTCGCTTGCTTAAACTCAACGTTGATTCTGATTCCGCAGAACTGGGTTGGGTGTGAAAAAGTATTTGTTGTTAACATTCTTTTTTCATTCGGTTTTTCCAGTTACGAGTCCTTTTTTAAAGCTGATCGTTTTGTGTTCATTTTGTTTAGTTCTTTTTTCGTAACAGATTTAATGTTTAGTATAGAGCTTAGAAAAAATTCGCAGTGTGAGATAGGCAAGAAGTAAGGCATGTAGCAACATCAGCACGGCAAAGGGCACTCCTTTAAAGGCGAGGAAGGGCAAAAATATTTTAAGTTAAGTGATAGCGATTGCTGTATGAGTCGTACGATTTTTGAATCAAGCACGGCAACGCCGGGCCATGCTTCTAGTACAAAATAATTCGGAATAAGCATTGCATATTATGTTCTTATGTTCTCTCTTGAGTGGAATATTATATATATATATATATATATATATATATATATATATATATATATATATATATGAAGAAATATAGTCTTAAGGTGTGCTATATTTATGGGTTAAAGTACTCAATATCAGAGATAGAGCGTATGTAAATATAAAAGTGAACATAGAAGTCAACACTTAGAGGCGACAATGTTGACTTATATATTTTTATGTTATATATATATATATATATATATATATATATATATATATATATATATATTAGATAAAATATTAGAAAATTGGATATTTCATTATTCATGTGCGTGTGAAATGGACGAAAAAGGTTTCAATAAAATGCGGTGACATACCTCAGCGATGGTTTTGTAATAAACACGTTCTGTGAAATTAGGTGCGAATTCATTGGCTTCCTTCAGCGTAATGAACACTTCATATTGCACAGGCTGAAAGAAAAAGAAATCTTAAATGACGTGTCTCTATTAAATAATACAGGAATTAACAAAAACAAGGCAGGTACGACTTACTCTGGCCTTTTTTAGCTATTTATTTGGACGCTGAATCCAAAAATAAAGTCCATTTTAGTAGTTAGTTCCACATGTTGCTGTACAAAACTTAAGAATTAAAAAAATAATAATTACAATTTATAGCCATATTTCTTTTACTGTTCAAATTTGTCATTGAATTCGTGATTGCTCAAACACTTGACTTTTATATTATGACAATGCATAATAATACTAATAATAATGGCAGTATAATTAATAAATTATATAATTCTAAATTATGAATGGAAACATTATAACGTCCTTCAATAGATTGCATGATGATAATGTCACTGTAACTAGACAAAAGAGTGTTTGCTAACATTTTTTTTTTATATTTTTAATCAAGATCACTACAAGCAAGACAGCAACGCCGCAGAAAAGCAAGGGCTCACTGTGTATAGAAGAATTCGAAACAGAATTGCTAAGAAGCGAAAACAGAGGACGAAGACGATGCTTTCTCTTCCTCTTTCTCTCTATCGAACGTTCTACCTTCGGGCGGAGAGGAACCCGGACGAGGCTATGCCAAAGTGCAGAGTCTCGTTTCGGGAGGTAGACAAACCCGATCCCGTGTAGACGAGGTCTACGGGAAATTTTTCGTACCGACGTTAAAAAATAGCCTTGTGTCACATCTTGGCGTGTGCGGAGGTTGGTAAATAGAGAGAACAGGGGAAGAGTAATCAAAGGACAGTAAATAGCGACTGACATTGCATTTAAATTTTTGTAGATTATAGTTAGCTGAAAAACAGGAAGTGAGTTCCACAGGCGAGAAGTGCGAAAGAAGAAATTGTTAACATAGAATATGCGGTTACATCTAGCCAGCTCAACTGTAAATAGGTGAGACCTCGTCACCAGTCTTGTAGTTTGCTTAAATTCAAAGAGTCTTCGACCAGTAGCGGAGATCTCAGCCAAAAAATGACCATGAAAATATTTATAGAAAAAGGAAAGGTAGGTAACCTTACGGCGGTGAGAAAGTGACTGTAGCCGAGATGCCATCTCAGGACCATTAATATTGCTGATTCTTCTCTGGATTTTATCAAGAAACTCTAGCTAGATAGCAGAAGCATCAGACGATAGTTGGCACCAATATTCTAAGCATGGATGAATGGTAGACAGACTCAAGAGAAAAAATCGTCTCGTACAACACAGTGAACATCTTTGCAATTGACCTAGCAATGGATTATATATAGGTTATCCATTTTATATCAGCCAAGAACGTCAGCCCAAGAGGGCGCAGCGAGTCAGTCTCCTGGAGGTTAGCATCAGCCATATTGCTAGAACTTAAAATTCGATGAATCTGCTAAGTAAAATTGAAAATCAAATAAGCGAAAGTTCTTTCTCTGACTACCAATTGCTCTCAAAAATCGAATTTAATCACTTATTGTGTTATATGTATCTTTTTTATTTCAGGAATCTTGTATTATTTCACACTAAAATTATGTTTAAGCTTCAGTTAAGCATTTCTTTTTTCTTCATGTTTACAGCGAACTAACCCAATCATAGCCATTTTATACGTAGAATATGGGATTCTGGTTACATGGTTAAATGTAATTGAAGTTCTCAATAAACAATAAGAAGAGGAAAAACAGTCAAAAATAGTACGAGACTAACAATATATATATATATATATATATATATATATATATATATATATATATATATATATAACAGTTAAAAATATGTCTCCATCGCGATACAGAAATTACTGTTTCGAAGTTTAAATCTTACAATTTTAATCACCTGAAGAAGGCCAGAGCGTACAACGGCTGAAACGTTGTGAACATAGCAATGAAAATGAGGATAACAGTTCGAATAATGTAAATGATTTCCTTATAGTTTTTAGAATCTGGTAAATAGAAAATTATTCTTGTAAATAAACAATCTAATAAATAATTACATTATTTACATTTTTCGGACTATTGTCCTCATCTTTGTCGCCATGATTATTACAACGTTGTACGCTCCGGCCTTCTTCAGATGGTTGAAATGTCGAACTGAGCCCTTTATTTCGCTCAATGGGGTAGACTGTTCTAGTTCCACGTGCCATGTTTAATGGATGTTAGTTATCAGTTATCTCCTGTTAATTCCCCTCTGAAAGTTCTCCGCTGCCTTAACCGGGTATTGAATTCGCACTCTTTGGGTCCATTCACTGGATCTAACTAACGCCTTTATCCACTGTGCCATGTGTCCTTGAGGACATCTGTGTATGAATTTCTGGGTATTATAAACCTAATGTCTTCAGCAATCATTTTCACCAGTGCTCATATTGCAATTTTTGCTGTTATTATCGCTTTTCTCTGCCACTCATTATTACTGGTTCCCATATTGTATTCATTTCTATTCTTGGTCTGCTCAGAGGATTTTTGTGGCCTAGCATATGTGCTGATTCCTTAAGTTTACGAATTTTCCAATGGTGTTCTTTATGATCTCAACCTGATCCCACAGAGGGCGATGATATCCCTTCTCTCCATATGTGGTCAGTCACAGCTGATTTTTCCACCGCTAGTGTTACAGCTTTCTGGTGTTCTAGGAAAATTCGTAAACTTTTTCAAATTTATTTTTGTACCTTTTTGTTCTTTCTTGCCTTGAATTCAGAACGCTATAACCACTTGACTCTCTCCCTTTAGAATGTGACCACTATTTCATTTATTCATTTCATTAAATTTTTCTGCTTCATTTTTGTCTTATAGTTGTTTTGTTTTACGTTTAACTTGCATTATATATATATATATATATATATATATATATATATATATATATATATATATATAATAAATTAATTGTTTTAAAATATGTCTTTTCACTTTTACGAAATATTCCTTTTTGTTGGTATTAGGAATGTTCTTCAGAGAAATTCCGAAATTTATTTTCTCCATATTTTCTTTTTGTTAAAAATAAAGATTTAGAGTGCTCGACTTTGATTAGAAGCCAATGTATGTATATATAAATAAAAATAAAGAACAGTAATATATATAATCCGGTGTTCTTATAGATATTTATATTTTTACAAAATAGTGTTCAATGTAAATTTACAGAGCATTAATATTATAAATTAATTGATTTAAAATATAGTTTTTATATATATATATATATGTGTTTGTGTGTGTGTGTGTATAGTACCAGGCAAAAAATGGACGCACCTATAGAAATGATGATGAATAAAATATAAAGGTTTTTACACTTTTATTTACATTTTTTTAAAAATGGCTAAGCGTTGTTCTGACTTCAAGAAAGGCCAAGTCACCGCTTTTCATAGATCGATAACTGATAAGATTAATTGATGTGAGTCATGTGTCCGCAAGTTAATCAGAAAGAGAAATCAAGCTGGAATATTTAATAGACGTAGCGGATCTGGCCGACCGCCAAAAACTAGCGACAGGGAAGATAAAAACTTGGTTCGTCAATGCAAAAAAGATCGATTCGCAACAGCACAAGATGTTTCCAAAGCGGCTTGTAGTTTGATGGTTTCTTCAAGAACAGTCAGACACAGGCTTAAAGCAAAAGGCATTGTTTCTAGATACATAAAAAAAAAGAAACCTTTCGTATCTGGAAAAAATCGGCGAGCATAGTTGGCTTGGTGCAAAGCTCATATACCTTGGACTAAATCTGTTTGGGAAGATGTTATGTGGAGTGACAAAAGCCCTTTTACTCTTAGATATGGAGGACGAATACGTGTTTGGTGTACGCCCAGTGAAACGAATACTCCAGTGACGACTAATGACACTGTTAAACACAATTTTAAAAATAATCAACGTTTGCGGTGCATTCTCAGCAGCAGGAGTTATTATACAAAATCAAGGAAAACATCAGCAGCATCAACACCACAACATGCAACGAATTCTATTACTAACTTGTCTTGGTAAAAATACAAAAAATCGACTTTCTATGGGTGCGTCCGTTTTTTGCCTCGTACTGTATATATATATATATATATATATATATATATATTCCAGAGTTCGAATATATATATATATATATATATATATATATATATATATTCCAGAGTTCGAATTGCAGTCGATACCATTACATTCACTTACGTGCTAATACCCTTGGGAAAGGTATGAATCCTCTTCTTCTCCCTCCAGCTATGGGTAAAACAACAGGACAGACTGGGTTCTATAGCCTTGGGTGGCAACTGGTCTAGGAGAAGAACAACTCTGAATTCAAAACCTGCAGAGGGTCGTTTGGGAGCCTTGTGGCATTCGGTGCACAAGGTCTCTGTATTCGTCCCTTCAAAAAGTGTGCATGGTCCTGCACGAGGCCTTCACCACTATAATCAAATCTCATGTGTCGGTTTCGGGCTGTCGGTTTCCTGAAACTGATCTGCTTGACCCTCATACGTCGAAATCGGCGGGAGAGTCGACTACATATATATATATATATATATATATATATATATATATATATATATATGAGTTAAAGATGAATTTCAGATCAAATAGGGATCGGAATCCGACAGGATGATAAAATAAAAAAAAATAGGAAACGTTTATCAATCTAACATGTTTCACTTTTATTAAAGTTTCTTTGGAGATTGAGAGTAAACAGACAAAAAGACAGAAACTCTGGTATTACTCTACTGCACTGGCTGACCGCACATAGTTGAACACATTAGAACTCTCACAAGACAAACATACATAAACAATCAAGAATACACATTAGCATCCGACGCCCGCTTAGACATACAAGAATCTTCACAAACTTACAAACATATAGAATTATCTATGGTTTTAATGCACGTGATGCGTGATTGACCAATGAGGACTGATCCAAACAAAATGGAAATATCAGACTGTTTTCTCTCAATTTCTGACGAAGCTTTAGTAAAAGTAAAACATTTTTCCTATTTGTCATTTATTTTATCATATATATATATATATATATATATATATATATATATATAGAGAGAGAGAGAGAGAGAGAGAGAGAATGTATTCCAATGGAAGGACATAAGGTCATTTTATTGAAATTTTAAAATTACTCTTATTAATATTTAATCTCACTTTCTCTTTTAATATTCTATAATTAGAATTGTGAAATTGAATATTTATCATCTGGAGGTATTTTCATTTTAAATTGATAATTTAACTTAAATTTAAATATACCAATCTTTAACTATCAATATTGATAGTAAGATATTAAATTAGAAATATTTGTTTGGATATTTAAACACTTCAGTTGTCACCTAACGTTAAACATTAACTATGAAATTAAACAAAAATCTAAATAAATTCAAATATAAAAATATATGTAATTATTTGTAAATGTATGTGTATGTAATTTATGTATAAATATGTATAGGTACCTGTGTATATCGTTACATGTGTGTATATATGGGATTTGCATGAATATGTATGTGATATATATGAGAAGAAAGCAAAATCTTTAATATTACCCTCAAATATTACTCTATTTTAATTCTAAACCTAAACATTAAGTAAGAAAGATAAAAAAAAATTATAAAAATAATTACAAATTACATTCATAAATAAGATTCAAACTGATAAAGATGTTACCGTAACTGTTTTTTACAATATTAAAAAAGTACGATTGGTCAAGTAAACAAACTGTTATAATTTAAAAAATTTTAATATGTTCTCTATAAATGTGTTAATAAATATAGTATTTAACTTATATTAAATCCCTAAACTATTTTAAAAAAATTAAATATTTAAATTGATAGCAAGCATCATTTCTTCGGGGTTTTTTAGACATCTAAATTACTATCAAGCTTTAAAATCTATTCTTTACATAAATTGCTAAAACCCAATTACAGTTTCTTTCTCTTTACTTCCCTCTCCCTCTTCTTTCTTTTTCCTTTTTCTTTTCTTTTCTCCTTTCTCCCTTCCCATTTCAATATATCACTTCCGTTAAGTTAACCGTCTAAATAGGTCATCGTCTGGTCACTCCTCCTCCCCCAATACAAAGTATACTTGAGAGAGATATGAAATTAATCCCTCCCTATACTCTACCATGTCTCTTTAACTACACCTTTTACACTCTCTGTTAAATTACAAAAACTTACACTACCCATCAATTTTAATTTCATTTTTCGTTTTATTTCATTTTTGGAAGTGCTATCTGATGATCCGGCGTCCTTTAAAAGGGCTCTGGTCAAATAAATTATCATGGTACCTTAAAGTGATCTGTTTTTTTTAATTTATATATATATATATATATATATATATATATATATATATATATATATATAATAATATTTTTTGTTTAAAAATAAACAAAAAATATTATAATATAAGCTCTACTTCTGTATGGAGCACTGTCTTCTTAAAATAAAAAAAAAAAAATACCAAGGAACTCCGGATTATGCACCCAACGTGTTTCTTTTCTATTTTCTGCATACTTGCACTTATATATATATATATATATATATATATATATATATATATATATATATATATATATATATATATATATATATATATATATATATATATATATTGTTTTTCTCGTAATATTTTTGGTCTGCTCTTTTTTTTTATCTTATTGTTTATTGAGAACTTTGTCAATTCCGCTTGGTGAGAATTTTGGCAATTATTCTTTATGCCTGAATTGTTCTACAAAAAACAATAGCCACTTACTCCCAGAAGCGACATGACACTGAAAACTCCTTATTGTGAACAAAATATTACAACCAAAAACGCTTCCGACTCACCGAGGTATTGCTAGATTTACACTGTAACGTCACTTTCATATTTTCTCCTTTTCCCTATAAAAAATAAAAATAATAATTATTGCCAGCATAGTCATGAAATTCAAGAAAATTACAAAAAATCAGTGCAGTAATTCACATATGTGATATAATGTTTGTTGATGTATTTATTTTCTTACTCGCTACTCTAATGTAACTGTGAAGACTAAAATTGCATCTAAATTAAAATTAAAATTAGTAAAGTCTCTTTTGTTGCATACGTATTACTTTAACATTTTTTAATCGATATCGCCCCATGCAAGGCAATAAAGCCACTAAGACACAAGGGAGTTACAGGATGTTGGAGAATTAGGAACAGAAGCATTAATAACGAGCGGAAAGTGGAAAAGGTGATCAGGAAGACATTAGACAGCGATTGACATTGCATTTAAATTGTTGTAGATTAAAATTGGTTGGAAATCATGGAGCTGGAAGTGATTTCTACAAACGAGGAAAGAAACCGCATAGAATTTACGGCTACATTTAACCAGCTCAACTATAAATTGGTGAGATTTCGTCACTAGTTTAGTACTGCGTTTAAATTCATGAATTCTAAGTACCATAGCGAATATCTCATCTGAACAATTTATAGAAAAGTCACAGAAAGGCAACCCTATGGCGATGGAAAACTGACTGAATCCGAGACGCCATATTAGTTATTTGAAGTAAGTAAGAATTCTGTTGTATCGTGAAATCAATAAGTCGATACACATATAAAAAGTAGTAGTAATTTATTCCAAAAATAATACGGTACTAACAGTCGAGAACACAGTCTACTGGAATAATAGTTAATCATGAACTTCACCTCAGTTCTGTTCAGCTTCGGTATTTACCCGCATACATGGAAACGGGTGTCTGTCTACCTCTCCATACGAGACTCTGCCCTTCGGCATAGCCTCATCTGGAGGCAGAGAAGAAGTTCTGTTCAACATCGGTATTTATCCGAAGCATCCCCACAAGGCGGCATGTGGCACAAGACAGATTTTTAACGTGGGGCGTTCCGAGCCCGTAGACTTGAGCAAAAATTCCCCTAGGCCTTGTATACACGGGGTCGGATTTGTCTACCTCCCCAGACGAGACTCTGCCCTTCGGCCTAACCTCGATCATTCCGAGCGTGTACGCTCTGGCAAAAATTCCCCGTAGACCCTGTATATATAGGTTGGGTGGTTGTGTACCTTCCTAGACGAGACTCTGCCCTTCGGCATAGCCTCATCTGGGTTCCTCCCTCTCCGCCCGGAGACAGACAGGTCGACAAGACGTTCTGTTCAACTTCCACTCTCTGCTATTTATCTTTTTAGATCAGTCTATCTTGGGGCCGGGATGATCCACATCAAATTCCTATTTGGGCGAGATATACAACACATACTGGTAGATATAAATAATAAAAACCGCATTATTTTAGACAATAAATAATTTTAGACAATAAAATCCAACCTTTAGTTCTTCATAATCCAATTTTTTTGCAGCAATGAGATAAAAAGAGGTGTTTCCTTTCGTCAAATCGAAATAACCAATTGGAACCTCTTTTAAAATATTCCACGTTTCGCTTTGCGTATATTTTATTTTCAGGAGCATTGTACCTTGATGGACGATAAAAGAAATTAGTTCAAATGTAAATATTGTAAATAATGATAATTCCTCATTACAAAGATTCAGAGTTTTATACACAGTTGCTTTGAGAATTATTCACAACTCTCCCATACTTATGAATGAAGTTGTTACCCCATAAATTTTCATGGAAAAATGCGTGCATTTTTCACAAATGATGAAATGATGCATTTCAAAGAATGTGGATTTATACTTAGAACAAAACTTTATTTTAATATCAATCAATAATACCAAAAAACATCGAAGAAACATGTAAAAAAACAAATAGTCCTCAATAATAGAGTTGTAACCTTTATTCTAGATTATGTTCGTTTATTCTTTTGATCACTATACACACGTTCAGTGTGTATAGTGATCAAAAAGAATAAAAGGACATAAGTGGTGTAATGATTAACAAACTTGTCTCCCTAGATCAATTACGACAGAGTAGTGAGTTCGATCCTCACTGTGTTCCCTATCATTTCGGTCTTGTGCAACATTTAAGCCCCACTTAGAAAATCGCCAATAGGCAAACTGTCAGATATTTTGTTTCATATTCCTTTGGTAATATCTTCAAGTTCCTCCAAATTCGAAGTATTTCTTTGTCCCGCTTTTTTCTACAAATAGGCGCATAAATTGTCAATGGGCTTTAGGTCAGGTCTTTGCACGGGTTACACTAATACGTTAGTTGTGTTGTCCCAATTCGTAACAATTCGTGCCGTGTATTTCAGATCTTTGTTACATTGGAAAGTCCAGTGGATCCCCCAAAACACCGTTGTGCACTTTGATTCAGAATATTTTTAAGAATATCCAAATGCTGCTCTTTACCCATGATACCCCTTAGTCTCAATAATTCTCCTTGTACAGAAGGAGCGAAACATCCCCAAATCATAATGCTCTCGCAACCGGGATTAATTGTAGCGAGGGAATATTTGGGAGCTTCATTCGATGTCCTTCATACATACCGGCAATTCATGGGACAAGATAATTTGAGTTTAATCTCATATGTGCTGAAGACATCCTATATTCAATCCTATGTTCTAAACAGCTTCTAGAATAAACTGATCTGCTTTTTAGATGTTTAGCTTTTAACTTTCCTTGGGTGACGAGTTGGAATCTCTGCTCGATCAAGTGAATCCCTTCGACGATACATTCAACCCTTTTGACAGCATGTCATTGACAATGACCTTTGGCGTTAAGTTATTCTTTGAGACATCCTAACAGCTTTCTTTTCCGTGCTCTCAGAAATTAACCGTTTTCTGCCAGTTCTTAATTTATTTTAAACACTCTCAATCTCGTATTTTTTGATAACGTGCCGAATTGTCGATCTCAGTCAGTTATGTGCCAGGCGTGATACACACTTAGGCGATCATGTATCTTTTGATACATTTCTGACGGGGCAGATTTTTTCCTGAAGTAGGTTGCCATTTCTTTCTGTAGTAGACCAGTTGCCACCCAAAGCTATAGAACCTGGTCTGTCCTGCTATTTACCCATAGTTGGGCGGGGAGAAGATTCATACCTTTCCCAAGGGTATTAGCACGTAAGTGAACGTAATAGAGTCAACTAGAACAGTCTACCGCAGTGAGCGAAATAAAGGATTCAGTTCGACATTCCAAGTACCTGAAGAAGGCCGGAGCGTACAACGGCTGAAACGTTGTAATAAATATGGCTACAAAGATGAGGACAATAGTCCGAATAATGTAAATAGTTATATAATACCTCATCTCAGAAATATAGATAAGTAATTAAATTTTGCTTTAGCATTCCCAAGGATTAATGGAACTTTTCATATAAAGGGATTTATGAAGAATCTGCTTTTTTTTTTTTTTAGAGAGAAAAAATTTACTCAAACTTTTATTAAGGCAAAATTAGTCTTGACATTTGAAAATAATAAATTCTTCTGAAATAAACATTTATTTTAAAGACATTTCATTGTATATTTAAGCGGTAGAGTTTTCATTTCTCTTTTTAGAGAGACCCATAATGACTGATTTAAATCCGTCGAGGAATGCAAAAGGTAAAGGATTATCCACTCCTTCTTAAAGATTAAAGAATTTAGCATCCAGTTTAAAATATCAAATGATAAAGATTTGACTTAAATACGGAATCCATGTGCTTGGTGTCTCTAGCTTTATAAAAATAAAAAAATTTTAAATATAAAAATAATTCATAAATTGCTCTTCTGCTAACTTGGCTACCTTCCAAGGCGTATCAATGCGCCTGGGCACACCTGGCTACCTTCCAAGATGTAATTATGCACCTGGTCACACCTGGATATCTTCCAAGGTGTATCAATGCGCCTGGGCACACCTGGATATCTTCCAAGGTGTATCAATGCGCCTGGGCACACCTGAATATCTTCCAAGGTGCATTAATACGCCCTGTTGAGAAATACTCTTTGAGAGCGTTATAGGATCAGATTAATACTATTCCATTTTCAAAGATTGCTTTTATTAAATGTCAAATAAATAAAAAAAAAAAAAACATTACAATTACGAGAAGCAATATTATTTCGTAATTTCCATAAAGAGGGGGTTAATAATTCTGGAATGCACCAATTTCTAGAAACATTTATGAATATAGATCGAAACTTCTGAAAAAATTATTTGTAGTTATTCGCATTTCCTTAGAATATATACATTCAGTGGGAGGGACTAAATCTGACACCAATTGTATTTGTCTTTTCAAAAATGTGTTTAAGATAATAATAATAATAATAATAATAATAATAATAATAATTGCTATTCTTGATTTAAAATATAGCGTTCTTTATATGAGACCGTCCTGGATATGATGACAAACTACATCCGCCTCCTGGGTAAGACGATAAACTACGTCCAACAGCAAGGCCTCTGATAAGGAGTCTGTGCGGAGCGTGGAACCACCTCCTAATTGCTGGTGTTCACAGGGCCACTCTGACCCGGGGTGGTAGCACCTGTTAGGGTCCCAGCTATGGGCATATAATTAACCCCGAAACTGAGGTAAAAAGCATTATGAAAGTGTAAAAATGGGTTTTAATACCAGAAATACATTGTAAAAAAATTATTACCAGAAATAAATTTTTGAAAAAAAAAACTATTACCAGCAATACATTTTTAAAGTAATAATATTACCAGCTATACATTTTTGAGTAAAAAAAATATTACCAGAAATAGATTTTTGACAAAACAAAAATATTACCAGGAAAAAAAGTTGTCGATATTAAATGACCCATTGAGGTCGATATGCTGTAAAACAAAACAAACAAACAAACAAATTTTATATGAGAACTTTTCCAAACAGAACAAAATTTACCTTTGGGAACATTTTCTTTCACGCTGTTTGGCAGGTCTGGTTTTTGACACGTGTTACACCGCGAAGCTGTAAAACAAAAAGAACAAGAGCGCTCAGTATGATACGAAATGTAATTCGTTTAATTTTTTCTTGTTTTCAAACGTGGCAAAAAAAAAAACAAAAAAAAACTGCAATCAATTCAGTGCCATCCATGATACCTGTCTGGGCGATCATGTCTCTTTTGATTCATGATTGGCTAGGCAGAAGATTTTCTCGCAGAAGGTTGCCGTTTTTTCTGTGGTAGACTTGATGCCAACCAAGGCTATAGGACACTCTGCCCTGCTATTTAACCCATAGCTAGAAGGAGAAGAGATGGATTCATGCCTTTCGCAAGGCTATTTGTGCGTAAGTAAATGTAACGAATCCAACTGAAATTCGAACTTGGTTCTCCGATTTCACGTTCCAAACTTTAGGACTAAAAAAAAAAAGAAAAAAAAACGATCCTTTATCAGCCCCCGGTCACAAATCCTAATACTGTAATAGTTTTGTATCAAAGGTTGGAAGTCTTCATTATGGTAGAAAAATATTATAGTCTAATGTATTAGGTTTGGTAATACGCCTATTTATTTGGATATCATGCATTAATGGGTTAACAGCCAAAGAATCCCCAAAGAGGATGAAATAGAAAGCTTGAAGAATGACGAAACGGAATCTCGAAGGAAGACGAAATTGGCACAAATGGATAAATTCTAAGAAAGATTCTTTAATAAGCAACTTGAAAAGGCTAAACATTAATCCACTCCATGGATTATCTCAACGGAGGGACAATTTCCCAAATTCTGGATATGAGATTTGAAATCTGATTTTTTATTATATTACGTTCAGTCAAAAGTAATTGTAATGATGAAAGTATCATCCGCTCCCTAAATATATGATAACAGATGATGAAAAGTGGGTTGCATACAACAATGTCCGATGCAAAAGGCAGTGGATCGACAAAGGGCAAATCTCCACAACCAACCGCAAAATCTATGGAATATCTTCTTTTTTTTTGCGTATGATGGGATACCACTGAATATAAAACTCGACATGACTGAGTGGACCAATATCTGCATTTGAAAATATGCAACTTTTATGCGGAGGAATTGGTATGAAAACCACCCAGATTCGGTTACAGACAGGATCTATAACAATTTTATGGGATTTTACAATAAACATAGAACAATCAAAGCTGATCGCCCAGATATCGTGATTAGAGACCGCAAAAAAACAAAATGTAGAATGCAATGTATCTTTATATGAAGACATCTTTTAAAAAATAATAATGTGGTTGGAGCGCGGGGTTAAACTCATTGAAGGGTTAGGGTTAGTTCATGCCTTAAAGAAATACAAAAGATTGTTCTCACAAGCAGAGCTCACATTTTACGATGTATGGGATATTAGATGGCTTTATTTTAATTTTTTTTTTTTTTTTACAAATATATTTAATGAAAAATGTCATAATAACATTACTGTCCATATGTCTCTGGTTGGGACCCGGAAGGAAATGAGCATACAACAAAAAGCAAAAGAAATAATAATAATAATAATAATAATAATAATAATAATAATAATAAGAAGAAGAAGAAGAAGAAGAAGAAGAAGGGGAGGGTGAGGAGGGACAGAAAGAGAAGAAGGAGATTTTACCTGATGGAAAAACAAAAATGAGCAGAGTGAGAGCGAACCAGGTCCTCATGAGGCGACGATTTCTTGTCGACGTCATTTTGTTCGCCATGGAAAATTTGCTGAATAAAATAAAGAAAACATATTTATGTTAGATTAGATTATTCAACTTAACAACTCAATTTAATATTTATTGGATTATTTAATGGCGACTATATAACTTTCAGGAAAGAAAATCATAATGAATGAATACATGGTTAAGCAATAGTACGGTTTACAGAAGAGCAAAAGAAAATGACATATGACTGATTTATATTAAGAAAATGACATATGACTAATTTACATTAAATTCAAAAAGATAAACATAGATCTTGTTTACACAAGAATCAGAAAGATATACTTAGAGTTATGACTTTTATGTAACATTATGTTACCGTGTTAAATATCAATGAAATTTTGTTCAAAAGTAATGAATAAGACATTAACCTGTCTTAGTTCTTGAAAAAGTTCACTCCAAACTGAAAATTCGAATTTACCATATACGCAAAAAGGGTAAAAAATTGAAATATTTCAGAAGTTTTATTTGTCAATTTGTTAGTAATGTAATTGGATAGTACTCGTGTATTTTAACGCATTTAACTGAAAATTTGATCTCATGTCAAGCGAATATGTTGGTCAGATCATTAGTCTAAATTCTCTATATTGCTAACCCATCCTACGCGAACACACCGTTATGGAAGCACCTCGAGCGTGCAGGATACCTTGTTAGCAATTTGGCTCCATAACCTCTGCGCCACACCCGAAACCTGTCATTAGTCCCAAACCACTGAAACTGTGACTCGTCGAACTACAAAACAAAATTCAGGTTTCAATTAGTGAGGTCACGAGCCCAGGTGAGTCCGGTGTTGTGATGGTAACAGAGGCATTCTGGTGGGGTATTCTGCTCTCATATCGCATAAAAACTAAAGAACTACCATGATAGATATGCACCTGATACCTCTTGCATTGGATGGCGATATAATTTGGCCGGTGTTGTTTGTCGATTATCGCTGACGATTTTCTAACCAGATGCCTCTGGTGACAGTCACTTCCGGTATAAACAGGAAGTGAAACCAACTGAACTTAGGCCATGAACACTCAAGAAAACCGAATGATAATAATTTATATAAACGCCGAAATAACAAGGAGGACAAGAAAATTCCTCGCATCAAACGTTCGAAAGAAAGACTCGAAACCACATACATTTGATTCAGCTGAAGTTACTTTGTTGGGTACGGCATTGAAGGAATTATTTCACATATAAAAAGTCTGGTCTTGTATTCTTATCAAAATTGAATAATTTGTTTTTTACGGTTTATCAAGCTTTTACAAGTTATTTACAGTCAAGAAATAATTTCTTATTGTAAGAAATTTTTGAAGATAATAATGATTTTGCTGATATAAGTCTTGCCATATCTGGAGGGGAAGAAGTGGATTCATACCTTTCACGATGGTATTTGTATGTAAGTTAATATAATTGTAATGTTGGAACACGACTCTCCTATTTCCAACTCCTCGACGTCATTCCTCACACAAACCTCACGTCCAAGCTTACAGCCCCTGGTATTCCCAAGTGGTCACCCATCTATGTGCAACAGGCTCGTTGTTGCTTAACTACGGTGATCATACAGGAACCGGTATTTCAACGTGATATGGCAGTAAGCCGTATTCGTATAAGACATCGCTGACATAACATTACCCAATTAATGGGCTTTTATAGATGTCTTGCTAACCATTGCTCTGTAACGACGCGCAAATATACAATGAATTCGTTACAATGACCTTATTCTGTTCAGTAAAATAATTCGGATACTAACTTGTCCAGTTTGAAACTTGATGTTAAATGTCAGTAACTTATCTGTGTTTGTGTACTTCATTCATTATTAAATTAGTGATAGGATATTAGCTCAAAAAACGCCTATTATACGAAGGCAATTAGCGCTTGAAATTATTTTGTCGAGTCTCGTATATTAACAAAAGGCACGCGAACAAGCTTTTTTCTAGTAAGATTAATAGATTTTTTTCTTTTTCTTTCTTTGTTTATTTCCTTAATTTTACAGCTGTTGTTTTCCCTAGCGGGAGAAATGATTATCGCTCATTTACAATATTCAACAGCAACCTGTTTTGCTGTTGTCCTTGGAATGAAGCCATGGATTGATTTACTCGAAAGAACAGAAAAAAATGACAGTCCTGAAAGCGCGTGTAAATAACAAAGGTCATTCTACAGGCATTACTACTCAATCTGACAATGATTTTAATTCATACAGAGAAAGAAAAAAATGGCAATAATTACGTTTCCATAAATTAAACATGTAAACAAACAAATCAGAGCTCGTTTTCAAATGCAGACACGAGAACAAATTCCTTCTGCGTTACCTACAAACACATCATGACCTAAAAAGATTAAACAAAGTAAAATTCCATAATCTAATTCCAATAAACTTTATTCAAAATACCAAAACATAGAAACAAAAAATACTCGAAAGAAAAAATATACGAAATAGATGAATAATATAAATGAATGAAACGACAAATAATGTATGTGTATGTATATATGTGTATCTGTGTATGTGTGTGTGTGGTTTAAAACCAAACAAATAACAACGGCTCTTATACATATACAGAGTGCGATGAGTAAATTATCGCCATTTCATATTTTTAATTTCGCGTATGCGCGTTGTTTGTTTTTTATTTTGTCGACTGCACAGTATCATAGGGTCAGTTGGGCACCGTCTGTGAAAAAAAAGAGCACCATGGCGCAATTCCCTCCGCCATAAATTTGGAAAAGACATGCTGTACTGCTTGGCATTCGCGCCGAAGCCTCCAATACGAACATTTTAAAGAGTTTAGCTGTCAATCTGAGGACAATGCAAAGGATTGGGGAAGAGTTGGATGAGTCTAATGGTGATTATGAAGCTGTTTGGAGTGATCATTAGTGATGGCGATGTTATGCCGCCATTCATCTTCCCACAGTGCCTCACGCTGAACACGGAGGCCTACATCAAATGCCTTGAGGAAGTAGTGCTGCTCTGGGACAATAGGGTGGCTGTGAGAAGAAACAGTGTCTGGCAACAGGACTCTGCACCATGCTACCCAATCTAGCTTACATGTGGCCCGATAGGGCGACTTTTAAGTTAATATATATATATTGGGAATATATTGCAGTGGCAAGTTTTAAACCGAAGCTGAGGGCTTCTTGTTCTCGCAAGGATGACATAATAGACGCTATATTAAAAAGTCATAAGTAAAATGAGTCCGATTTCACCAAAGATTTCATTCAAGAGACTATGCTACTATAGAAACCAACAACATCATCGTTTGATGGCACAATGGTTTAGTAATAATGTGCTTGTGCCATGCATCTTGTCCATATAAAATTTGTAAAGCTTCAATAAATTATACATTTTATAAGGCTGTACTATAAGACTTTCACTGATCATTGGAATGAAATTCCAACGCTATGATTTTTAACCTAAACTTAATCTTTAAACTTGTTTCCTCAAAAACTGTTACGATTTGGAAAAAATATTTTATGTCGTTATTTATCATGTGAAACCCTAACTTTCAAATATAACAATTACAAAGTCGATCTGCCATATTGTTTAACGGTGATTTATATGAACAACATAAGATGATTTTGGAAGTCAAGGGATACTTTATATGAATATTACAAGAATATCAACACTTGATATTTCTTTTAGACTGTTTACCAACCGAGGCTCTAGAGAGTGCACGCTATCCTACTATTTAACGGGGGGGGGGATTAAAACGGTTTTTTTTTCAAGGGCATTTATGCGAACGATAGACTAGTTTAAAAATTGAACTCGGATCCTAATAACCGTTACACAACTCGACATCCTATAAAATAATACCATATACTTGCAAGACGAAGCGATCATGACTCTCCACAGCATCCTTTTCTCTATCATCTATTATTATTACATAAATTGTTTGGAAAAGATAGTGGAATTGTTTCTCGTTGCCTTCTCCACGGTTTGGAATTCAGAGATTTGCTTTCCACCCAAGGCTAGAGAGCCTAGTTTACCCTATTACTTAACCCGCAGATGGGATCCATGCCCAGTATTTGAACTCGGTTCAGCGATTCCATTTTCTGTATCTGTATCCATTACACTATTACCTTACTATTCAGACAATAAACATGAAATATAAACGACTAAGTCGTCCAGTCAAACCAGTCACAGATTACAAGAGATGCGAGAGAGAAATAAATTTTCCATTTTAACGAGATGTGGTCTGAGGCAGCGGGGAAAAAAATTACCTGAGTCATAAAGCAGAATATGTTTGCCTTCAGGTAAATAACAATTAGAAAGACAAAGTAAAGCCAATTGTCACCAGTTTCAAATAAAAGACATCTAACTCATCGGGGTTAGACAAAAGAAAAGCAACATTACGAAGGCACACCTTGATCAAGGAGTGTCGTCTGCGTCATTGAAATTTATTCGCTCTGAACGCTTTTACAGGTCGTGCCCCTCCATGTGTGTGCATGCATTTATATACGTCTCTACTCAATGTACGTGTGTCAGCGTCTATATTTATACGAGATTTGATCAGAAATATATCCAAACTGTTGCTATGGTAACGGAGCTAAAGTGAAGCCGATTGACCTTAAACCCTGTCGCCCAGTAATAGTAAGTTATAAATTTCTCGCTCACTTTTGTTGTTTATAGCAATGCTTGGAAGGTAAGTGTGTAGAGGTTCCATCAAAGACAATGACTTGTGCAGCAGTTTTGTGTGAAGGACAACATTCTCTAGGTTCGACAACCACAATATTCTCCATATCTCGCTCCTTGCGAATCCCGCTTTCCAAAAATCAAATCCCATTTGAATGAAACAATGATAACAACAAAGATGGCGACAATAGTCGGCCTGTAAATAATGGATTCTCCATAATCCTACCTGATGAAAATGACAATGTTTGGCATCCATTAAAAATGGAGAATCTAACTACAAACCAGGACTGAGAAAAGATTATGTGTTGTATTGGTTATGCTGGGGTATGGATGGCGTCATCTATTATTAAGTGCTAAACCAAAATGAAACAGGACGTCGAGGAACTCAAAGAGCGTTACGACAGGGCAGATGTTTGCTATCCCCCCCCCAAAAAAAAACAAACGGAAACGACCCTGGATAAAGTGTGTGGTTTCAGAAGGGCACTACTTCAAACGAGATTAAATGCCGAATTGATATGTATCATAGTTTTCTTTTTATAGCATCAGTACGGATACATTTTTATCAGACCTCGTATATGTGTGTCAACTTGAGATTGTCTCTATGAATGCACACCACGCCCATATATGTGTGATGTTTATTTGCCTTTTTGTGTGTGCGTGCGTGCGTACACGGACGTCGGTGTGGTGAGTAGGTGATAATGAGTCGCGTGTGTGCGCTAATGTATATACATTCATAACCATTTCCTGTGTGGAAGGTCGGTGACTTTGGTAGCCTCGGTGGGCATGTTTATACAGGTGTGTGTTGTGTTGAGGTGGAGACACACTAATATACTTACATATTTAATTGTTTCTTTACCGGAAGATCTAAATTGCCACAATTAAGATTTTTGCGCTGTTCTACTCAACAGATTACTGATTAAGGAGCAGTGAAATTCTATCCGCACTCAACAATATGTGAACGAATGTATGTATGCATATCTATCTATGTATCTATTTATCTATCTATTAAAAATGTCATTATGGCGCCGAATAAATCCATTACATTCTCGTTCGACGATTAATGATAATGATTGATACGTTATTCATATTATGAATACCATGGTGTCAGCATATAATTTTAAAGATATAAATCGTCTAAGATAGATAGATAGATAGATAGATAGATAGATAGATATGAACAGACTGCGATAGATTTGTACAATCCTTAATAGATAGATAGATTACAGCCGATGGATGGTAACGTCATTGTATATTTACATACGCTCTATACTTGATATTGAGCACTTAAATCCATAAATATAGCATACCTTAAAACTATATTTCATCATATATATATATATATATATATATATATATATATATATTACTCTAAAAGTTATTTTAGTGGATAGCTCTTAGTCGACGCCCTGTTTTCTTTCCTTCCACCCCACCCATAACCGTCTGAATTAGATTTAGTGGCTTTTTTTTTTTTTGCATGGTGTGTTTTATACTAGTCGGAGAACACAAGTTGTTTATTAAGCCTCCTGAATATGCAAACCGCCAGCCTTGATTCACACTCTTGAGAACAAACGGCGTTTACTGGAACACGAAAACTTAGAGAATTAAAACATAATATCAGATAAAAAAAAAATCATTTATTGCACACACACCCATTTGTCGGTGTCATAGAAAAAAGTTTTTATTCTCTTCATCTTGGCATTTGGAGACCGTTACATTTCAAATTTAAATAAACCTTTCATCATATGTTGAATTTTGTATAGGCACCTAGTGAGGTTCGATCTCATTACTCGGCACTAGCGATCAGTCATACTTGACAGCACCGGAAGACGAACATATTATTAAATATATATATATATATCTGTAATCTGGGATCATAGTCATTGTGAAATCCACTATCCTTTCATTAGCCACGTATGTGCTTCTCCAGGGTTATATGCCGTTTTTGAATTCAAAGCTGTCCTTCTACTAGGCTGGTTGCCAACCAAGACTGAGAGACCAGTCTGTTCTACTATTTAAACTATAACTAAGGGGTAGATGGATTCATACCTAAGCTTATTTCGATCACGATCAGGAATCCTGTAACCCCTTAGGAGTCGTAGGGGCAACACATCTACTGCAGCTATAGTAGCTGTGGTGTTTGATGAACAAATCAGTCTGACGGAATCCCCCCCCCCTCACCACCACCAAGGCTGATTTGAATACTGAGTTTTGCTTCACTTAGACTGGCTGCCAGTTAATGACCGAATCCCGCCATTTGGCCATAGCTGGATGGGGGATTCATACATTTCGGGGGGGTCGCGGGTAAGCGAATGCAACGAACTCGACTAGAATTCGAACTCGATTTTATGATTCCTCAATCTGAGCCTCTATCCTCATGTGGTGAAAGATATTTTATTTAAAGCGAGTTATTTCTTTTTCTTTTGTCGAGTAAGAGCTTTCAGTATTTTGTGTCTTTCCTTGCAACGAGTATTGCATAGTAGTTTAGTATTACTAGTATTTATTTTACTTTCATTTTGGTTGATCGTGTGTGATGTGATCGATATGAGGCGATTATTCAGTCATAGGTGGGCAACCAATTTTATATATTTAATTTCCAGTTTTTTGGGGACATGCGCACAAACGTTAAACTTTATATATATATATATATATATATATATATATATATATATGTGTGTGTGTGTGTGTGCGTGTGTGTGTGTGTGTGTGTGTGTGCAAGGAATGGAGGGAGGGTGGGAGTTAAGGAAGGACAAATGAAAACAACACGGAGATTGTACAAATATTAATATGACATTAATCCTCATTCTCAATAACTCTCTTTCTCTCACTTTTCTCTCTCTCTCTCTCTCTCTCTCTCTCTCTCTCTCTATCTGTATGACTTTATCTTTCTGCTCTCTCGCTTTCTCCGTTTGTCCCCTCATTCGCTTTTCTCTCTTTTTTCTCTCCTTTTTCTGCACACACCCTCACTGTATCCTGTACTGTCTTTTTCTTTCTCCGTTTTAATTACAATTCACGCAAACCCCAGATCAATTCACTGACGTCTATGACAATGGCAATTAACCTCAAAATGGAAAACAAAGGCTTTTTTATGAAGGGCGTCATTTTGTAACCTGAAAATGTATCCGACTATGTTTTCGGGGAAAAAAGAAAGAAAATTTTAAAAATCTGCTGGTTATTCAAAAAAAAAAAAACTCTAAAGAATACTCATTTCTTTTTAGCCGACGTATATTTACGCATGCGCATTCAACTGCCCTCGGGATGTCTGCCATAGAAAATATATCAAAGATAACATTTAAATTTCGCCCACAATAAAATTGCTAGGCGCCTCTGCGTTGGAGAATAATTAGCAAGATGAGTATGCCATTCTAAGAGAATTAGAAGTCCTTCCAGGATTCATTATTGGGGCCACAATCCTATTAGCATAAAATATTCAGATGACGCAGCAAACACAGAAAAGAAACTACAAGAACTCCTACAGGAGGAAAGCAAGAAGAAAGGACTAAGCATCAATTGCAAGAAGACATAATGCATGGTTGTTTAAAAAATGAACAGCATAACATGAAAATTACAGAATGGAAAAACCAAAATCGAACAGGTGTAACAATTTAGATACCAAGGAAGTTTATTAACAGAGGACATAAAGTATGACACGGAAATCTGAAGCCCCACAGAGATAGCGAAAGTTGCCTTCCAAAAGCTGAGCAAAGTATTAAGAAAAGAAAAATTTCTTTAGAAACAAAGAAAAGAGTATTAAACTGTTATGTGATATATGTCTTGCATATGGCAGTGAATAATGGACAATCTCTGCATAGAAGAAGAGGAATCTTGAAGCAACAAAAATCTGGTTCTACAGAAGGATGTTGAGAATACGATGGACTGAACACGTGAACAACGATAAAGTTTTAAAGAAAAGTACAACAAAAAGCACACTTATACTTAACATCACTAAAAGATAGTTGAAATTTCTGTTGCACATAAAAAGAAAGACGGCTTGGAAAATTTGATACTCACAGGAAAGATTTGAGGTAAGTGAGCAAGAGGAAAGATGGTAGAGCAGGGTTTCGGGAGAGATAGCAAAAAGAGAAAATTTATTTAGAACAAGAAATTGTGGAGAGCCATGATCGCCAACGTAATGAAGAAACATGGCACATAGAGGAAGAAATATTACTGACCGTTAGTGCTGACTAATGAGCACAATCCTCACTAGGTGCCTATACAAAATTTAATATTAGATAATCCAGCAAGGTTGACAATCGTAAAATCAAACAAAAAATAACTTTCTCAAGATGCAAATTCGATTGAAAATCAAATCTAAGACCTTGCATAAAGGTACCTACGTAACAATGGTGGCAAACCAGGTGTATAGAATTTGTTCTTTATCTTGATAAAATTCTACTTAGCAATTATAGTGGTTTTCGTCTTATCTGATGGAGATTCTTAACTTAGCCAACTTAAACAAATCAATAAAATTCCAGGATATTACTTTAAATTTGTTAAATCTTCATTAATAAATTTTGCGTACATTTATATTGACGCTACTTAGATTTCCCCAAAATTTTGAAAGTAAACTTGCTCTTGTTATTCAGATATTTTCTTAAATATTTATAAGTCTAACATTCTTCCTTGAACTGAATACTGCTTCCACATATGGTCTAGTGCTCTTGTTATATATATATAAAGATTCTTGATAAAATCCAAAAAAGAATCTGCAATGTTCTCGGCCCTAACCTTATATCTAAGCTTCAGTCACATTCTCGTGCCTTTTTCCATAAATATTTTCATGACAATTTTGATATAAGATCAGCGTTCCGTTTAAATATGATCACGTCGTCGTCCCGTGGGCGATGCTGTGAAAACGTATTCGAAGATGATTTCAAAATATTAAATAATCTTATAAACGCTGATCTTATATAAAAATTTCAGTTATCTGTTTGGATTAGTCGTGCTCTTATGTCTATCGTCTTTTTCATGTTGAATTTGAATATGTTCTAATGTTAATTATGTTTTATGAATATGTCCTGATGATGGTCTAAAATAGACCGAAACGTCCGACGTTGACATTATATTAACATTAATACAGCATAATTGCATATTAAGATTTTTGTTTGTTTTTTCTGTATATTTTTCTTCATACTGTCGGATCTATATCCATATATTTGCTTATATATATATATATATATATATATATATATATATATATATATATATATATATGCCGATTGCATCCAGCATGAAACAGCCTGTCGCCTCTGAGTGTTGACTTCAAATTTCACTATATATATATATATATATATATATATATATATATATATATATATATATATAGTTTTAAGGTGTGCTATATACATGGGATAAAGTGCGCAATATCAGAGATGGGGCTTTATTGCCTTAGTTGGTGTGAAATGATTTTAGAAAATATATACGATAGTTTCATTTATTAATCTTAAGATTAGAAGCCCTTCGAAATTTTACGAACTGCGTAAGATTCATAAATAGTTATAAGCACACAAAATAACCATTGAAGTTTTGTTATATTTGGAAGCTGTTGCTTTGCGTTTGTTTGCTGTTAGTCTCACGTAACCAAGAAACGTCAGCAACAGAATAAATTATCTGTCTGCTTATTATCAAGTTTGTTTTTTGTTTTTTGTTTTTTGTGGGCTGGTGATTCTATTGCCATTGACACGTGGATACGTCCTACGTTGTTACTACACAATTAAGCGCATATTAATCTTGCTGACGTCGACATGAGGTCCGGCTAGAAGTGAATTAAACTGAAACCACTTCGATGAGCGAAAGATACTTGAGAAAAGTATGGCATTTGTCGAACAATCAGGAGTGATATTTATATGGAAAATCGGCCCCATTTCACAAGTCTGTACAAGATTGGCAAAGAAAGGCTATTTTGAGATTATTTTTCTGTTAATACCAAATCCAAATACCAACACTCAAAAGTACGAGGATTATTCAAAAATGTTCATGTAGAAAATGGAATTAAAAGTGATGTAATGGAATAACCAGTCACCCCCATGAATGATTATACTATAGGTAGTAAGTACCTATAAAGCCAACCGTCTACGAGAGACAGTGAGAAGGAGAGTGAGAGAGATAGGGCACTGCGGCGTGGTGTAATGGTTAGCAAGCTTGTCTCGCTAGATCAGTTACAACTGAACAGTAAGTTCGATCCTCACTAGATGCCCCTTACTTTCGGCCTTGTGCCACATCTAAGCTACGCTTGGAAAATATCCAGGTCCCTATTTTTCTTTTGTTTAATTTCCCATCCTCTCCCTCGTTTAGGTGGTTAGTGATGTCAGTTCTCTGGTGGATGCGGGGCGCCTTTCGTTTCGGATGTGTGATTTTTCGTATTTGTTGTTGTGTTTGAATGTGTGTGTGCCTGTGTGAATGCTTGGAGGTATGAATGATTTCCTGATTTTTTTTCTTAGTCCCGCATTGATTTCGTCCGGTTAACTGATGTTTCTGCCACATTCGTGGTTTGTCGGGGGTTTTATTACTAACACATTTTTGTTTAGTTTTATTGTAAATATTAAAGACACATTGTAAATATTCATTTGGGGACATTTTAAAATTTGTTATTTTATGACTTCCCCCCCCTGAACATTATCTGTATATAAGGGGACTAGTTAGGACTTCATAGAGAATTTGAGGTATTATGGTGGACGTAGTAAGAAAGGTAGGAGTGAATGTGTTGTTTTGGTGATTGGATTATTGTTGGCATGTTTGGGTCAGTGTCTGCGACGAGCTAAGTTTTAGATTTAAGACAGAAGAAGACCGTCATTCCCCATCCCCCTTTTAAGCCTCGTGCCACATTTTGTATTTTAATGCAAATAAATAATAGGAGAGTGAGAGAGAGACGACGCAAGCACGTCCGACCTTCCATTTAGTGGCACTCACTACGAGATTGACCTGTTGTATAACAGTACCGTATTTTCATATTGTACTTGTTGTAGACAATAAACTCTCTTCTAGTATCCACCTGGTGTTTCTGTTTATACCCTTAGCACGGAATATAACAAAAAGCAAACCTCTTTTTAAGTATCAGTTTTATTTCTCCATATAAACCGCATCGACACCAAATCAGTTATGTAAGCGATTAGTTAAATACTAAATTTTAGTTCGTAATTAAAATCAGATTAAAATATAAAATTCTAAATTTAAACTAATAAATAGGAGCATCGGAAACAACATAAATGAAATCAGATTTTAAAAAGGCAAAAGTCTGAATTTAAAAAAAAAAAAAACGTTATAAGCAAAATCAATGTTAGCCATTAAATTGATATTGCATTTAGATTTTTGACAATGGAACTTGACTGGAGAGCAAGATGTCGGAAGAGAGTTCGACAATAGAGTAGTGCGAGAGAAGAAACTGTTAGCATAGAAGTTACGGTTACCTCTGGCCATTTCGACTGTAAAACGATGAGATCTTGCCACCAATCTAGTACTGCGTTTAAATTCATAGAGTCTAGGTACCATAGAATAGAGTTCATCTGCCAAAATGTCGTGAATATGAGAACAAAGATGAGGACAACAGTCCGAATAATGTATATAGCGTAAATAATTATAATACTTCATCTCAAAAATAGAGACAGATCCTGTAGAAGGCCAGTGCGTACAACGGCCGAAACGTTGTGAATATGACAAGATGAAGACAACACTTTGAACAATGTAAATAGTGTAAAGAGTCCAATTGTTAACAAATATTAAATGTAGAATCCTAACTTTTTTTCCTTTTGTTTTAATAATTTTAAAGATTTAAAATATGATTTTCTTCTAAATAGTTTTAATATGATTAATGCAAAAAAAAAAAGCATAACACGAGCCGTTAAAAAGGAAATTTATCGTTTTTTACCCATTTGTCGCGCATGGTTTTGCAAAAGTTTCCCCTCGTTTAAGGCTTAAAAATCAACATTAAACTGTGAATTTAATTTCTGTAATTAAATAATTTAAAATTCTGAATCTAATTTTAAATTTATTTCGTGAGAAAGAAAAGAGATGAAACATGTCTTCAATGTTTCTATTGAAATCGTTTAGTACTGGAAACGAAGTCAATATTAAACGACACTTGATTATCTGTTTCGACTGTCACAACGACAATCTTGTTTCAACTCAAAACATTGTCAATGCAAAAATAATAATGGCTGGATGTTCGTTCTGAGAGTGTGCCCTTTTCCTGGGCTAGCTAGCTGATCCCTGTCGCAGACGCCTGCTGAGGCATGTTTGGGATTTCTTCAGAAAGCTCTCCTTTAGTTTATGCTGCAACTATACTGACTGGAACTTCGTTACAGTTTTTGAGATAGCGAATAATTTGACGTGACGAGACGTTGAACAATGCCAGTACAATAAAAACTTCAGTCACGTTGATTCATGACTCCTTGCTAGCACAACCAACGACGGCTTCTAAAAGGGTTCACCTAAGCTATTTCACTTAAAAGCATTTCGTCAACCTATGGTTTTCAAGCACTTCCTAAAGGAGCTGTATGCTGGAATTCTCTCTACATGCAGATATTATCAATGCCATCTCCTTGAAAATCAATCACAGTGGAATTCGAACCTTGGGCTAACGTTCTAACTAATCGGCCACGCCAACTTTCAATATAATGAATGAATAAATCTTTGTAATACACAGAGAAACTGTCTAGATTTCTGAGAGAAGATATTGTAACTATTTACACTATTTATAGCGGGCTTTCTTTAGGATCTGTCTATATTTCTGAGATGAGATATTGTAACTATTTACATTGTTAGGACTGTTGTCCTCATCTTTATTCACAATGTTTCGACTGTTGTCTGCTCCGACCCTCTTCAAGTGATATAAGTTAGATATACGTCGGAATTTCGAACCGGACCCTTTATTTAGTCCACGGCTATAGTTTGTTCTAAATCCACATGCCATGTTTTTTTTGTTTTTTTTGGATATCTAAGTTTCAGTTAATTCCCTTTAGTAACTCTCCAAGTGTTTGTTGCCAAGTTTTTGTAATCATCGTTTTAGTACTCATCAACGGCTGCAGGCCAGCCGGAACATTAACAGTCTTGTATATCAAGATTTTCACCTCTGAACCATGCTAACGACTTGCAAACAGTACACGGATACGGCACCATGCCCATAAGCGGCACATATATTTTTGCTTTTTGTAGTGCGTTTCTTTTCTTTCCGGAAATAAAAGAGCATCGAATGACGAAAATACATATAATTTTCCTCATTTTTCACTTTTAACTTAAAGTAATTTAAAAATTCACAATCTACACGCGAATCGTATAGAAAGACCTGTTCAATTGTTACCTTTTCAGAATATGAATATTTGTCACAATGGGCGCGTGGCTGAATGGTTTTCTGACCATGACACCCTGGTTCAAATCTCAGCATTTGATTGATTTGCCAAGAAGGAGACTTCCTGATGTTATCGGTCTGAAGCGGGGCGATCCCAGCGTGCAGCACCTTTGTGCTAACCCAAGCCTTGTGAGTGAAATTGGGTAAACGAAACACTTGGGGGACCGTCGATAAATGTGCTAGCACGAAGCCACAAGTCATCGTGACCGAGGGTTTGAGTGTGCTCGCTTTGTTCAGACCGTTGAGACCGTTGAGACCGCTAGATAACACACTCTCTCTCAGAAACTATAATTAAGATTTGCTCAGCATAGTTGCAGTATAAACCACTCTGTGGGTGTTGAACAAATGTGCCAGAGAGAGCGTCTGCAATAGGGATTAGCTTGCCACTCTAGTAGACGGGTATCCTCGAGTACGAGTTATTATATTTGTCATAAATTTCAGTCACGTGAGAAACGAAATCACGTCTTTAATTGAAAAACAAAATCTCGGATTCTATTGAAAAGCCTCAGAACATTTTGTTTTAACTCAAAATATATAGCTTTGCATTATATTTAGTTCCTTTGAATTAACGCTGGTTTGCTGGTGACTTGAAAAAAAAACAATAAAACAAAAAACAATAAAAACTAAAAATCCAAACAAACATGGAATAAAAAAGAATGTTAGACCTCCCGCTTGGACTGAAATTTTTTTTTTAATATTATTGTTCATTAAATAAAATCAATCAAATATTTAAACAAATCTTTGGACATAAAATGTTAATAAAATAAAGTTAAATACGATCTGTTGGCCATGTGGCCATTGCACTAAAACCTGATAAACATAATTAATTTTACATTTAAATTCTTGCCAAGTCGGTTACAACGAAATTTAATGGCTAGCTACTCTCATTTTCCAAGCACACCTCTCTATTAGGTCGAACTGATCTCCGTCTTAGATACTTGCTCAGAAATTGTTTTTGATCAACCTCCATAGAGCTCACCTGAGGTTTGTGCTATAGCTAAGGTTTATGAGAGGGAGCGTGATCAGCAGTTTGAATAACTCCAGTACACTCAAACCATCGGTCACGATGACTTGCTAACATGGCTTCCCTATACAATTTAACTTACAAGGTTTGGGTCAACCCGTGGGTATGTTTTCCAGGTATTTTCCAAATGTGCCACAAGTTGGGATCGCCTCCCGATAATATCAAGAAGTCACTTTCTTGAAAAATAGATCATAGTGATATTCGAACCAAAATTTCAAACGTTCTAACCACTCGGCCAAGCGATGATGTAACATCATCTCTGAGCGGAGGTCTTCCTAAACGGAAATCAACGGCCAAGCCGGAGGTTTCCCTTGAGGGAATCAACGACCACATGTCCGTAACCAAGCTCATGTAACTTAGTTTAGCCTTAGTCCTAGATATGACGATAAACTACATCCGGCAGCAAGTCCTCTGATTGGGAGGTTTTGAGGATCATGGAACCACTTCTTAATTGCTGCTGTTCCCAGGTCCACCCTGACCCGAGGTGGTAGCACCTGTTAGGGTCCCAGCTATAGGCAAATAGTGAACTTATAAACAAATCAAAATCACTATGAAAGTATAAAAATACAGTTTTTATAGTAAAAATACTAGCAATACATCTTTATATAAAAAATTTGCCAACGATATATATTTATAGTAAAATAAACAACAATACATTTTATAGCAAAATGAACAATCATACATTTTATCTGTAGTTGAAGCCATATAATTGTGTTCAAAATATTTTTCGACATTAATCCATATAATAGCTTACAATTTCTTAAAGAAATCAAATTGTATACCAAAATATAACTTCAACAAAACAACATCAAACACACATATCACCGCCTCTAGTAATTATGTCCACACAAACATGTATATGCACAAAAGCTGAGTATCATCTACCATGTATTCAATTGTGAAAGCAGAATAACATATTTCATACTTTTATTACTTCAAAGCTCTCAAGAAAATTAAATTTCGGCATTAAATGATCCATGAGGTGTTGATATGCCGTTAAACAAAGAAATGAAATAAAAGCTCCCAAGAAAATGAAATTTCAGCATTAAAAGACCCATGAAGTGTTGATATACCGTTAAACAAAGAAATGAAATAAAAGACTCCAAGAAAATTACATTTCAGCATTAAAAGACCCATGAAGTGTTGATATGCCGTTAAACAAAGAAATGAAATAAAAGATCCCAAGAAAATTAAATTTCGGCATTAAATGACCCATGAGGTGTTGATATGCCTTTAAACAAACAAATCAAACCAAATCAAATCTTCTTCGGCTATTATACGAACTGTGAATGGTATTGGCAACATTCATTAGTAGAATTATATCTGCCACATTAGTCCTCCGTAATCAATCAATTCAAAGCCTGTTTTGGTACCACTTGGTACTATTGGGGTCAGCACAAATCAACTCCTTTTAAAACAATGGTTGTTCAGTGACATTTAACTTGATTCGCACCCCTGGTATTCAATGGCGAGAATCGCCTACTATAATTAAATATATATATAAGAAAGAAATGTATATTCACTGGTCAGGAATTAAGGTATTAAGAAACTGGAAAATTTCATAAGAAACAAAGAAAAGAGAGCTGAAATGCTATGTAATATCAATCCTTCTTTATGACAGTGAATGCTGGATAGTTTCCTCACAGGTGAAGCAGAGACTTGAGGCAACAGAGTTATGGTTCAACAAAAGAATGCTGAGAATACCATAGACGCAACATTTAAGCAGTAAGGAAGTTTTAAGGAAAATGGAAACAAAGGAGACACTTTGGATTAGAAAAAATTGAAATTTCCGGGACTTAATAAGAAAAGAGGGCTTAGAGAATTTGACACACACGGGATATATGTAAGGCAAAAGAGACCGCAAGAAAGAGTTTATAACCTACTTAACGAACTTGTGTGAATGGGTGACAGAACAGAGAGTTACAGGGATAGTAAAAAGACAAATATTGCTTAGAGCTACAAAGAATAGGAAGTTGTGGAGAGCAATATTTCTCACTTCCTGAAGGGAAACCGTACATATAATAGACATGGCATATAGAAGATGATAACTAACAAAATAGAGACATTATGTGTATAACCTAATGATTTTACAATCGGAATTTACTAAAATCGGGAAGAAAGGGATTGTCAGTGGTCAGTAATTAATGTGAGGAGGCGGCACGGAGTATAATTTAGCGTCTCGGATTGAGGAATCGGAAAGCCGAGTTCGAATTCCAGTCGGATCTATTACATTCACTTATGTACTAATACCTTTGGGTCTTCTTCTCCCCCCACCTATGGGTTAAATAGCAGGACAGATTGGGTTCTTTAGCCTTCGTTGACAACCCGTGTAAGAGAAAGTATCTCTGAATTCAAAACTGTATTTAGCCCTGGCGTGGCACATACTGTACAATACTATACAGCAAAAGAAAGGATCGTTCGCATTAGCTCAATGATCTCGACTACAGTCGACAAATGGTAATTCGTAATTGACCCCGGCAGCCATATTTCGCAATTTACCCCTGACAGCCGTATTTCGTAATTGGCCCCTATTAACCATATTTAGTAATTGAACCCTGGCAACCATATTTCATAATTGACCTCTGGAAGTCATATTTCATAACTGACCCCTGGCAGCCATATTTCATAATTGACCTCTGGCAGTCATATTTCAAAACTGACCCCTGGCAGCCATATTTTCTAATTACCCCCTGGCAGCAATATTTCGTAACTGATCGCTGGCAGACAGCATGTTAAGCAGGAAAAACGTAATCACTAATTTTTAGTTGATTTCGTGGAAGATCAAAAAGCATTTTTAAGCGCCGTTCAATGTTCATATGAGATATGTGGATTATCTCCGCGATCTGTTTTATGTAACCTAGATTATTTTCAGCGTTTTCAATTTGGCCACCATCAGCGACTGCAGTCCTACCGGAACATTCTCGGCCTTGCAGATCAAAATTTTCACTTCTGAACCTCGTTAACTACTTACAAATAGTACATTAGGCTACGGCACCATTCCCATAAACGGCACATATATGTTTGTTGTTTGTGCAGCCTTTCTTTTCTTTCCGAAAATAGAAGAGCATCAAATGATGAAAATGCATCTAATTTTCCTTACTTCTCACTTTTAACGTAAAAACAAATTAAATTCATAATCTACACACCATAGCTTATACCCTAACAGGTGCTACCACCCCGGTTAAGGTTGGACCTGTGAACAACAGTAAATAAGATGTGGTTCCACGCTACTTAAATCCTTCCACTCAGAGGCATTGCTGTTGGATTTAGTTTATCGTCATACCTCGGCCTTGTTAAGATAAGGATATTCTTAAACAAAACAAAAAGAAAAAACTTTCTTTACCAAATATTCCAAAAAGTAGATTTATGATAAAACTGGGAAAAAATATAAATTATAATCTTCAATAGGAATGATAGTTGTGATGGCACATATTCTGAATCCATCATAAAAAATTTGGAATGAATAAATACTGAAGTCTTCAAATATATCAGTGTATTGATCAGTTATGAGAAATATAGTAGAGGAGATAAGGAAAATAAACATAAAATAGGCTGTGCTAGGGGTAGTTTCAGCCAACATCCCAAAAAGCTACAGAAACAAAACATGACCTTAAGAATTCGGGTCCTGCTCTTAAATACTCTCACCAGATCTGGATTCTCCTATTAGTGACGAGCATGGCGCCCAAATCGTTTAGAAATGTCTAATCTACCAGATATATACGATCGTTTTCTCAGATTAATGATTAAAATGGTTTCAAGCGAAAGAATCTTTTAAGTCTTAAAGAATACAATTCTTAATCAGATCTCATAGACTCAGGCCACAGAATCACAAGCAAAGTTCTTTACCAAATAACAAAAACAACACCGCTTGAAGACTTCCAAAAGCAACAACAACTAAAACGGATAGCAAATTTAACTAAAAGAGAAAATGATGTTATAATCAAGATGTTTGACAAAATCTGGACAAATTGATAAAAAAAATTATAGAATAATTTGTATATTTGTAACCTGATGTCAAGGCTGGATTAAGCTTGTTTGGGTCCTGTAGCTTATGTGATAAAGGGATCCTAGTTTTGCATCCTGTAGCGTATGTTACAAAGGGACCTTAGTTTTGTATCTTGTAGCTTAAGTTACAAAATGACCCTAGTTTTGTATCCTGTAGCGTATGTTACAAAGGGACCCTAGTTATGTATCTTGTGGTATATGTTACAAAATGACTCTAGTTTTGTATCCTGTAGCGAACGTTACAAAGTAACCCTTGTTTTGTATCCTCTAGTGTATGTTACAGAGGGACCCTAATTTTGTCTCCTGTACTGTACGTTACAAAGTAACCCTAGTTTTGTATACTAGGGCGTATGTTACAAAGGGACCCTAGTTTTGTATCAGTTGCATTCACAAGTCTCTTAGCATGTCTGTTAATATGATGTTTTTTAATAGACCTTTGATATTTTCCTTCTTGAGATATGTCAGTTAGACAATTCAAATATATTTCTACAAATACACATAAATATTAAATCATAAATCATTTACGAGCATCGTGATAGAGTTTAGAAAACAGATAAATATTTAACTTCCATCAACATGATAAATAAACCCAGGAGAAATACGAGGTAATTGCTTCTAACAAGATAAACATGTTAGATTTACCAGGCCTTGATATAATGAATGACTAATCGTATCCAGTTATACCAGTTTACTAGGATGGCTAGACAATCTTAAGTTGCAGATGCCTCCTCAGGTACATATATGTTTGTTTAACACCCACAGAGTCCACCCGTGGTTTATACTATGCTGAGCGGAATTTAGTCATAATTTCTGAGAGAAAGCGCATTATCTCTTCCGTAATTAACAGTCGGGACAAACCCAGTATGCTCAAATCCTTGGTCATGCTGAATTGTGACTTGATAGCCCTCAATTTTTCTCACAGGGCTTGGGTCAACCCGTATTAAGGTTTCAGGCACTTTCAAAAAGTGATCACCTCACCAGACAAATCGGCCATGGTGAGATTCGAACCTGGAACTCATGGCCGGAAAGTAAACGTTCTAATCACTTGATCACGTGCCTTCATATGATGTTACCTGAGATAATGAATAATTAAAGATGCAACTCACCCGACAGGTAAATATTAACATTGCCTGGTCGTAAGATGCCGACAGCCTAAAAATGTGGGACCCTCGAAATTTTGGGGCCTGTAAAATGCTATTTTTGCTACGAGGTTAAGCCGGCACTGTCTGGGACAAGAAAAAATGTTGCCGCTGACCCGCCTTGTTTTCTTCTTTTTTCTATCGTATCCCTTCACAACTTCCTGTTCTTTGTAGCATTAAGTGTGATCCCTCCTAATCCCTGTTCTACCAACCCCTTACACAAGGTCGTTAGGTAGTTTATGCTGTGCTGCTTTCCTCTCTCTCTTGTCTTCAACATGCCCTGTGAGTGTCAAGTTTTCTATGCCTTCTTTCCTCATTATGTGTCGCAGAAACATCAAATGTATTTTTATGATTTTAAGCATGAGTGTTTTTTTCCTTTTTTACTAAAAACATTGTCGATCCATGACATTCACAGCATCCTTCTGTAGAGTCACATTTCTGTTGTTTTAAATCTCTTCTTCATCTATGACCAGCATTCACTACCGTATTGGAGGACCGATATTATATAACAGTTCAGTACTTTTTCTATGTTTCCAGCGAAATTTTCCTGTTTCTTAATACTTTGCTTAACTTTCAGAAGATATATTTCTCTATTTTAATGAGTCTTCTGATCTCAGTGTCGCATTTTCCTTTCTGTCCTTTGTTAAAAATGAACCTTAATCACGAGAAATCTTCAAAAAGAACAACCACATGTCGAATATCTCAGTTGCATAAGCAAAATGCATGATACCACAAGTTAGTGGTAGCTTGTGATTCACATCACGTTTATCTGATTAGTGGTTAGGATGTGAGATAAAACTTTACCTTTCAGAAACAATCTGAACTTTGTCCTTGAAGATATTTTCAGTCGACATCAAGTCATTTTTTTTTTTTGTTATTCGTTATCCTAACAACCATCTCTTTGTCTGTGCGGGGTATCGTAACTACGACTCGGAAAGAGAATTCAACGAGTCGAGTTCGAATTCCGACAGCATGCACTGCATTCTCTTTCGCACAAATATCTTTACGAAAGCTATGAAACCATCTTATATCCCTCACTCACTCCTAGCAATAGGTTAAATAGCAGAGCTCACTGGCTTCTCTTGCTTTGAGATGGCAACTACTCTAGGAGAAGAAAACTATGAATTCAAATCCAGCCTGAAGAGGAATGGGATCCGTCAGACTATCATGTTTTCTAGACACACAACTGCTGGTATGACAGTAGTGCCAAAAATATCCCTATGACCCTATCTTTCCCAAGAAGTCGTGATAGCTAATAACGAAATAGAATCGATGGCGAAATCGTGAAGGGACATGATATTTTTAAAAAGTTTCAGTAAGGTAATGGATCTTGACTTGTTATCTCGACTTCAATCACTTTCTCACAGATATGACGTGGCTTCCCTCTGTCTTTTCTACAAATATTTTCATCTTTTTACCATAGTGCCTCGTCTACATGAATTTAAGCGTTCTACTAGATTGGCCTCTAGGTCCCTCCTTTTTACGGTTGAAATAGTTAAATGTAACAATCACTTCTACCCCAACAGTTTCTTTTCTCGCACTTCCCTCCTGTGGAACTCCCTCCCGTTTACTTGCTTCCCTGATAACTGTAATCTTCAAAAATTAAAAAACAACGTCAATCCCCAACTTCTGTTATCTTGAACTCCATTCATTTTATCCTTTCCTCATTCCCCCTATAGCCAGTCTTTTCTCTCACCTTCACTCTATGTAACACTCTTTATACCGGTGGCACTTCTTTGTTGTTGTTATCACAACGTTTCGGTCGTTATGCACTCCTTCATCAGATATATTTCGAAATAAAGAAATGGGAACCTCTAATAAAGACAGAAGGTTAAATTGCAGTATAAGCAACAAAAGTGTCTGGTATTGAGAATGTAAAATTCTGGTGTGAAATTACCCGGTTATTTCGAAAATGACATTAAAACACTGCGCTCGATTACCGTTTTCGATTTATCGTCAATGAAAGTTCGATCTATTTCGCGTTGTCCAGCCGCCATTACTGGTGTTATTTACATTCGTTTTCCTTTACTAGTAATACGCGAAAGCTTACTTAGTTAACGGCTTCTCACAGCTTTTCGTATTTTCTTACTCGTCTTGACTACTGAGCGATTTTCGCAAATGTTATTTTTAAATGCGCTTATTTTTTAGAATGAACTTTTAATAGAATAGTATTTTTCTTTATTGTCCTTAATAAATCTGCTTATAGAATCTCACCCTAAAATGTAATTTATGAAGCTTTAAAATCAAGAAACTTTCACGACACATTAAAATAAAAATGAAAACATCGTTGAAAAAAAAGGAGAGATTCCTTTTTTTTTTTAACTTTTCAGGCAAATAATTTTTATTTTATTTTAATTGTCAGATTTTACATTTTTTTCGCGCATTTATTTCAAACTTGGCGCATTGCGTAGTAATCAAGACAAGTGAAGCTTCCGCGCCGCATGACTGCTCGAAACAAACGTATGTAAACAAAGCCAGCAATGGCGGATATTCTGTGTACGCGACGAGAAAGAAGTCGAACTTACATTGTCCATAACATCTAAACGGTAATCGAGCGCATTGTTTTAATGTCATTTTCGAAATAACCAGGCAATTTCACACCAGAATGGTACATTCTCAATACTGGGGGCTTTTGGTGTTTATACTGTATATTAACCAGAAAGAAAAACAAATGACACTAAATCTTCAACAGTAGCAGTAGCAGTCAAAACACGACAAGCAACAGTAGCAGCATTAATCACCAGACAAGTTAGGTTTAAGACTCCAGGTTCATTATAGATAATTGTCCTACGAGACAATAACCGAGTGAATTAAAACGCTGGTTGAATTTGGTGAGATAGTAATTGTGATTTCAATCCCTGGGCCGGGCCATTGTGCTTGGACGCAGTGGAAACGAGTGGACAATAACTGAGCAATACTAAAAATAAGAAGTAGATTATATCCTTAGATATGGAACGAGAGAGTAGTGGAACGAGAAAATAGATTAAATAAAGTGTTCATTTCAGAATTCCCCGTAGGTTACCCAAATACATATACATCTGATGAAGACCGGATGTCACAACGGCCGAAACGTTATGATAACAACAAGGATGAGGATGATAGTCAATAGTGTGAATAATACAGAAATATGTTTTACTATTTCTTAATTAACTCCAATATGATCTGCTATGGATAGCATTATTTTTGTGTCTATGAAAAATTTCTCACAGTTCATTAATATTTTGAGATTCGTTTCTTATTTCAGATTTATTTAATGTGAAAGTTGTTTTTCAATTCGGGAAAAAGGTATGCTATTTTAAAAAGTTCTGCCTCAATGTCATTTGTGTATAGCTTTCTTGTCTTCCTCATCACTAGGTTCGTTACTGTTTACGTTTGGAGACAAACTTTGTAATGCTCGGATATATATATATACTAATGTTTATTCTATTTCCTTGTTTGTTTTAGTTCACCATATGTTTTGAGAATTTAGCACCAGAGAAGGATATTTTGGAACTACTTCAACAGTTAATTATGTAATTATGGGGAAAAAACTTTTTTTCTTCTTTTTTTTTTTTTTTTTTTTTTTGCGAAAGCGTCAATATTTCTGAGGCGAAATTATACTCCTATTATCAAACATCAACCTACTACTACTGTCTGTGCAAACCTTGATGCTTTAATTGCATCATGTTCAAATGGAATATCAACTGACATTATAGTAATCCTTTTTTTTTTAATATAATAATTTTTTATCGAGAATTTGACCCTAACAAGACATAATGAAGCCAGAAGGAGTAGATGGAAACATTGAATAAACAACGTAACGGGTTTTTTGCAAATGGATGTCAGAACAAGGATTGGAGTGATAGTAAGGAGGCAAACTTTGTTTAGCGCTATAAAACGATAGGACGTTGTGGAGAGCCATGATTGCTTTCTGTAAGAGAGCTATGACTGCTACTCTGCTTTTAAGATTTAAAATATGCAGACGTAATAGAAATCAGTTCAAAGCAGAAAAAAGAATTTTTCAACCAATCGCTATTGGTTTTAGCAATTTAAAAATTTTCGGGTTTTTAACTCCTGAAAACAGGTAAATACGAAACTTCGCAATATGTCACAAGGAGAAGATTAAAAAATGCCAACTCGTCTACATAAATGTACGCCAAAGGACTCCTTTTAACTTTAGATAAGCGAAACGACTTGATATCAAATGACTCACTGGCCACTTTCTCTAAGTCAATAGAGTTTTACTTCCTTTTCTAATCTGTTACAAATGACGTTTCATTATATGATTCAACAGTAGGATATTCATTTATTCCAAGGGGTAAGAAACTATGCAAGGCCAACTCCCCTGGCAAGTCATGACACTTATATATAAAAGAAAAGAAAACAGTGGAGAGCCATGCTCGCCTACGGCATGAAAGTGCATGACATTAAAAAAAAAAGAACACATTTCTCTCAAAACGCAACTTCCACCGTTTTTTCTATTTCTCTTTTTTTCGTCCCTCTCTCTCTCTCTCTCTCTCTCTCTCTCTCTCTCTTGCCTATTTAATCCCTTTTTCTTTCTCTCTTGCTCTTTTCATCCCCCTTCTTCCCTCTTTCTCTCTCTTTCTTGCTCTTTTTCCCCACTTCTTCTCTCTCTCTCTCTCTCTCTCTCTCTCTCTCTCGTGCACTTTTCATTCCCCACTTCTTCCTTTTTTCTCTCTTGCTCTTTTCATCCCCTTCTTACCCAATCTCTTTCTCTCTTCCACTTTTCTCTTCTCTCTCTCTCTCTCTCTTTCTCTCTCTCTTGTTCTTTTCATCCCTCTTCTTCCTTTTCTCTCTCTGGCTCTCTTCACACCTCATCTCCCCCTAAACACCGTCTCCTTTACTCATTTTTTTTTTTTTGCCTTTTTTTTTTTAAACTTTATCACTTCCGAATTCTGGTTTCCTTTCATTTTTCTTCTCCTTTTACTTTTCGATACTCATTAACCATAACATCTAAATCTTAATCTCTTTAGCAAATCGCGTCAGTGCTGTTGTTATTCTTTCGATAATGGACGTCACATTAACTATATTCTCTACCGGAGTCCCAATCCAAATAAAAATTTGCTTCAGGTTACGTGACTGATAAATCCTTCATTTCTTTACATGACCCATTTAGAGTAATTGATGTGCCAAGGCAAAAAGTGTTCTCTTTATTGTAACAGTTTATGGCCCGTGGAAATGATATCGTGAATGTTTCAGTTTGAGAACAGAAAACGAAGAAACACATTTCAATTAAGACAAAACAAAAAAAGACAACTGCTATCAGGAATTATTGTCTCAGAATGACATCGAGAGAGGTTTTTGTTTTGTTTCCATCTTATTGAAATACAGAACTCGTTATGCAGGTTTGTAGATCAAAATCTATGAATTGATTTTTAGTCGATCTGTAATATTAAAGGAAATAAATAAGGATTGTCAAAAAGAAATGATCTTCCTTAGATTTCCTTGTCTAAAAAGTATTATTAGGTTGAGTCAGAAATAATTTCCGTCCATCTTTATGAACTTTATTCTTCAAAAATAAAGTAAAATTACATTGTATTCTATTATATTGAACTCTCGCTTTGTTTACGGATACATGGCCGTTAATTCTGCTGAGGAACCTTCGCCCAGGGCGTTAACTTCAGTGTCGGGCCCCGTCGATGCCGCACTGCCTGCACAGATAAATATGTAGCCTAGTCTAACCGACGGCGCAAGATGATCAGTGACCCTACAAGATTGCTTTTAATCCTGTTCGTTGTTTAGCGACCCACTTCACTAAAAAAAAGCCTGGTGGGGGAACCGGTTTAATCGCGAATGACCTGAACAAAAGATTTTACAACAATACATGAATTTTAAATTCATCCAGACACAAGCAAAAAAAAAAAAGAAAAAGAAAATAGAAAAGGGTTGGAAGATAGAGAAAAAAAAGAAAAGAGATTCAGAAATGGGAGAGAAAATAGAGATTTTTTAGAATATATATATATATATATATATATATATATATATATATATATATATATATATATATATAATATATAATTAAGCAAGTTTCGTTAACGTGGACTTACAAGACACTGCGATTAAGCTTTTTCTTTAATGTTTCTTGTGTTCGTACCGATATGTTACAGATAAAGTTTAGTCGGTTTTCGTGTGTTTAAATCTGAATAGAAAATATAAGTATAATAACCTCATCCACATGTAAAAAAATAGATTAAAAATAATGGAAGCCCTCATAATAAAAAAACAAAACGCCAATACTCAATAACATTAACTATGAACACGGCCACAACATACTGACCGTGTTGGGAAATTTCTATAACTTCAGATACATACATAAAACCCTACATATTCAGTTTAATAAAATCGTCCTTGAAATGGTTAAAATAATAGCCAAATGCGCTCGGAATAAGAAAATACTTGTAAGAACACAAAAATTAAATAAATAGCTTAATCGCAGTACCTTGTCAGTCCTCTTTAACGAAACTTGTATAATTAAATTATCAAATTATATAATTAAATTATTAAATTATATAATTAAGTATATGTGTGTGTGCGTGCTTCGTCGAAGACGAAAGATAAATAATATTTTGTAAATTTTATTCAGTTTTTCTAATGTTATGAATAATAATTCAACAAAATACACGTAAAAGAATCATTGCTGTCCAAATAAACAATATATATATATATATATATATATATATATATATATATATATATATATATATATATATATATAAATAATTAATAAAAATCTTGGTAATCCGTATGAATAATCCCAAGGAGAATGAAAACCGGAGAGCTCAATGTTCAGTAAGAGCGAATTATTTAATTTAAAGAAAAAACAGACCACTTTAAGGTAGCATTGTAATAATTTATTTCACCGGAGAATTAAGTCTGAAGGTCCAGAGAATAATAAATTCTCTGGTGAAAGAAATTATTACAATACTACCTTTAATAATATATATATATATATATATATATATATATATATATATATATATATATATATATATATATATATATAGGTAAGTGCAGGTATGCAGAAAATAGAAAAAGAACACGTTGGGTGCATAATCCGAGTTCCTTAGTATTTTTGTTTTTTATTTTTAAGAAGACAGTGCTCCATACAGAAGTAGAGCTTATATTATAATATTTTTTGTTTAAAAATATGATTTCTTCACTACATAAGAGTTCTCATGTTTCAAAAACGAGAGAAAAATCATCCAAATAATTATTAAAAATTAAAGTGAATTGGGTGCTTAGTCGTTTCATCTTCAAGTGAAATTTTAAAATTTCGCTTGAAGATGAAACGGAACTCCTGTTTTTGAAACATGAGAACTCTTATGTAGAGAAGGAATCATATTTTTAAAACAAATAATATTATATATATATATATATATATATATATATATATATATATATATATATATATATATATCACCGCTCGGTTCAGTCACTTTCCCAGCGCCAGATATATATATATATATATATATATATATATATATATATAACGGCTCAGATCGGTCACGGTATTTACTCTCACCCCACTAGGACGAAATGTGACACAAGGTCGATTTTGAGTTGGGGACCTGAGCGCGTACACCCGGGACAGGAGCAAAAATTCCCTCAGCCCCCGCAACCGTCGGTTGCGCGGATTTTGGTGTGAGCACTGATCCCTCCCTCTGGTGCAATGGGAGGGCGCAGCCTCAGGCAGATGTTCCCCAGGGCTGGGCACCTCTTCAGTATAATTTTCTCATTTGCCCCTCTGTCCTTTGACAGAGAAGCCCCTGAATGCACTCTATTCAAAGACAGAGACGCAACTGAGAGATGATAAGTAGATGTGTACCTATTCAAAAAGAGTAAGTTACACACTCAGATTGGTCACTTTCCCAGCACCATATATATATATATATATATATATATATATTAAGAATGTTATATTTAGTGGGTACACGTATTTGATTAAGTAATCTCTATTTTTTAAACAGTGAAATTAATGTCTATCGACCAAGATATTTTCTTAATAAAGAAAATGTGCCTTCCGACACACAAAACATAATTTTATATATATATTTATATATATATATATATATATATATATATATATTTTGTGTGTGAAAATGTGTGAGAGTGTGTGCGTGTGTGCGCGCATCCTCGTGTATGTGCCCGCTCGTTTGTGTATGTGTGTGTGTGTGCGCGCGTGCGCGTGTGCGTGTGAGGCACTGAAAAGTGGTCGACTCAACTCACTTCCCAAAATCTATCTAAATAACATCAGAACTTTTTGAAAAAGAGCTTCTTCATCAGATCGAAAAACTTTTCAACTCTTACCATTTCTTAGCAATTCCCTTGTTCGTTGTTTTTTTGGATTTTTTTATGGGTTATTGCTTTTCTTCTTCCTTTTTTTTTTTTCCTTTTCATTTATTTTCTTGCTCTCCATGAAAAAAAGGGGTGGGTTATGAAGTTTTCGCCAGAGTTTCCATTTTAGAAATATCATCCACATTTTGATTCAAGTGAATCAAGTCATATTTTAAAATCGACACTAAGATTAATTTCAATCAAATGCGTCACCTCGTTATTTGCATTATTGATTTTTTAGAAAGAAAGAAAGAAAGAAACTGAAAATAAATACTGGAGAAAGAAAGAAAGAAAGAAAGAAAGAAAGAAAGAAAAGAAGAAAGAAACTGAAAATAAATACTGGAGAAAGAAAGAAAGAAAGAACATTTTTTTAATGTCTTGTCTCGGTTTTGTATTTTATTTATTTATTTATTTATTTGCTCTCTATGAAAAACGAAGATTTCTTTGATGAAGTTTTCGCCAGTGTTTATATTTTAGAAGACTCTTGCACAGTACGATGAAAATACAGTGAATCATGTCATAATTTTAATTTTGATATCTACACTAAAATAAATTTTTATCAAAATCATCGTTTATTGTTTGTTTTTTTTACGAAAGAAAGAAAGAAGAAAGATAGAAAAAATAAATGAAAGAATAAATCATAAAAGAAATATTACAGCACGAAGAAAGAATGAAACAGGCGTCCAGGAAAAGATGTCGCTTATATAAACTTTTTTTTTTCTTTTTTAAATGACACTGAAGGAAAAATAACAAACAAAAAAAGGCAAATTAACAAAACTCACCTGAGCAAATTGAACGATTTTCTTCGAATACTCGTTTAAAATTTTATCCAGGCTAATTTCCCTGGAGTTAAATTGTAAAAGTCCACATAGGAGAAGGCCGAGACCTAAATAAGAAAACACGTTATCCAACAGCCAGCTTATACGGCTATAATCCTTTTACGAACTGGACAAAGCAACAACATATGGTTACGAAGGCCTGACAAGAGACTGCTGATATGGTTGGTCTTTACTGTCTACTTTACGGCTCCTTACTTACGCGTATATGTGGTTATCTTATGTACAGAAAGACAAGGCGATGTTGATTGTCATATGTCTAATCGTTTAGTTATGAATAGTCATTTGTGCATAACCTCATTTTAAGACGCGCCTGTTAGTCGCATAACGCTTCTTCCCGTAAAAAGCGAAATCGGCGAACAAAGTTCAAATTTTGACCAAGTCTGTGACGTTCGCTTTCTCACTACTACCCACGGAAAAGTTATGAACAGTCTCTTCTCCAGCTATGGGTAAAATAGTAAGGTTCACTGGGCTTTATAGGAGATAAACTACACTTAATTCAAAACCACCGCAACTCTTTCCCAAGAAGTGGCAATTTACAAATATTTGAAGAAAAAAAAAGAGAGCCGTGACCACCTGCGTCCTGACGGGGCGTTCCGTTTAAAAGAAAACGCATTCTAACAATATTATCATATCATTTTTTAACACAGTCACCTTACCATTTTCTTAATCAAGGTGATAAAGCCACTAAGACGTAATGACTTACTAAGAGTGAAGGAAACAGAAAAACGTTACTGAGGAGAAAGGAAAATAAAAAGAACACAGATGACGACGAATGACGTTGCATTTAATTTTTTGAAAGTAAAGCAAGAAGCCTGAAGAGATTTGCACAAGTGAGAAGTGCAATATATATATATATATATATATATATATATATATATATATATATATATATGAATAAAAATGACAATAGGAAAACTGGTAATTGCTGACGCGTTTCGTTCAATGTGGACTTAATCAAAGCAAAATACGAAAATGAAATTAAATGAACAAATAACTAATAAAAACAAAAACAGAATGTACCTAGCAACTGGAATGTAGAGAAACGCTATTCTCATATTTTTTAACTGAAAAATAACGTCAGTGATTGTCACGTGTGGAGAATATTGTCATTATATCTGTGTTGATGTATTCAACCATTTTCTTTTGATTTTACGATATTGTTGTGTACGTTTGTTTGTAAGAGCATTAATTTTGTTAAGAAAGGTGAAATAGGGAAAAAGCTTGGGCGTAGATTAATATTTGGGTAATTTTCTATGGCGGCACTCTCCAGAATTTTCCTTCTGAGTGAGTTATTTTCTTTTTTTATGAGTGTAGCATTTTTAAAATCAAAATTATGCTTGAATTTATTTCTATGTATGACTATTGCATTAGCTAAGTTGTTTTTTGTGAGATCTCTTTTGTGCTCATAAATGCGTTTTTTCAAACTTCTACTTGTTTCTCCAATATATTGGGATGAATAGTTTTGGCAATTTATTTTATAAATGCCTGCTTCAAAAATATTAGTGCTATTATTGTTTGAAGATCTTAGTATATCTATAATGGTTTTGGAAGTGTTTGTGACTATTTCAAGATTATTTAGATGGGATAGGTTATTCTGGATCGTGGACGTGGCAGAATTGATCAGTAGTCTTATGTATCTGTTTTCATGTGATTTACTATTGCGGATTATGTTATTAGTTTTGTTTCGTTTGTATATTTTGTATGCCTTTCTTCTTGCATTGTGATGAAATGATATGGGTATTGTAGGTTTTTGAATGTGTTTTCTATTTATCTTTAAATAAATATTGAGGACTACAGATTCTTAATGCTCTCAGAAATCTATCTATATATATATATATATATATATATATATATATATGTGTGTGTGTGTGTGTGTGTGTGTGTGTGTGTGTGTGTGTGTGTGTGTGTGTTCCTCACCGGTAGCACGACTCGGAGTTTCATGCACAACGCAATTTTCAGAGACCCTACTCTATACCTGAATATTTCGTTTTGCATGAAACCCCGAGTCGTACTACCGGTGAGAGGCATAATATATATATTTATTAATATAAACTTAATAGCTCCGTTATATTACATCGAGCACTATTTTATTAACACCAACACTCAACATGCGATATCTTATATATATATATATATATATATATATAGCATAAAGAACAAGTAGGAAACAAATCTCAATCTAACATGTTTCATTTTATTAAAGCTTCATCAGAGATCAAGAATAGAAATGATAAAAAGCAAAGAAACGCAGATTAATGATATGTCGTGTTTGGTTAATTCCTATTGGTTAGACACGTGTCACGTGTAATGAAGTAACAGATAATATTCAAATAAGTCTGACAAACATTCTGGATGCTAAAGTATGTAAAAGTTAGTGAGACTCTGTAGGATATTTTGAAAAATTTTATTTTGGTCTGATTTTTCTTTAAAACATATTTTGTCTGTATTTTGTATATATCTTCATTGATTTTTTATGTATTAGAAAGAGATAAGTTAGTGTCATGAATAATAGATTTATAGAAAAATGGTGATGTAATGTAGTTTTCCTACAAATATGTTTTCATAATATTTTCACTTTAAATGGTTAGGTTTTTTTTTTTTAATAAGGTTGACACTGTTGAAATTAAAGTTATGCCCCATGTCGTTGAGAGAGTTTGAATGTGTATCTAATCACAAATCTCTTTTATGTTCCTGAATGCGGCTTTTTAGATCGTGTGATGTTTCTCCAATGTACATGTCATTGCACTGTAGACATTTGATTTGATAAACTCCGGCATTTCAATTGGTTTTTGTTTTTATTTTTCATCCTGATTATATCTCCGATTGTCTTAGAGGTTGTAGTAACGATTCTCCTGTAGGAAAGGCTAATTTATTTGCGGGCTGAGTTGAAGTGTTGCAAGGTAGGATTATGAATTTTGTATAATTTTTGTTGGAAGTATTTTTTATGGATTTTGTGAGCTCGTTTTTTTTGCGTTTAAGATGAAATTGTATGGGTAGTGTAGAAGTGAACGTTTCCTCAATATAATCCTCTTCTTCACTAATGTATTCAGGGTTACATATGCTAAAGGCTCTCGGGTAAAATCCTATAATTATTCCAGATTTTATTCTCCGGTTGTGGTGGGAATAGAAGTTAATCAGGTCATTGTTGTTAGTGGGTTTTCGGTAAACTTTAAAATCTAATTTATTATCGTTACGTATAAGGTAGTTATAATAAGAGAGTTATTTGTTTCAAATTAGTGTGCGAATTCGATGGTTTGTTCAACCTTATTGAGTTTAGCTATTATGTTTAAAAGATTGGGGTTAAAATTAGGGACGTCATCAATGTATCTTAGGTAAGTAGAGCTGTTAGGTATATATTTAAATGGGGTAGATTCTAAGAATTCTAGAAAGAAGCAAGCGCGAATACTATTTTTCGTGTGCATTTCATGTTACGTCGGAAATATGCGGATTCTAGATGGAAAATCGATACTGTCGTGGGTTGAAAATTTCAGGGCCACATGTTAAACGCTGGTAGCACCTGTTAGTGTCCCAGCTATGGATAAATAGTTAACCGCTCCCACCAAACCAAAAAAAACTGGGTTCAAAACACTATGAAAGTTTAAATATAGGTTTTTATACCAGAAATACTGTGTAAAAATTATTACCAGCAATACATTTTTGAAAAAAATATTACCAGCGATACGTTTTTTGAAAAATATTACCGCAATACATTTAAGAAAAACATTATCAGATAGAGATTTCTGAAGGAAAAATATTACCAGAAATACATTTTTGAAAGGAAAATATTATCACCAATAAAAACTGACGCTATTAAATAACCCATTGTGGCTGTATCTGTCTATATTTCTGAGTTACGGTATTATGTACATTATTTACATTATTCGGACTATTGTCCTCATCTTTGTCGACATATTTATTACAACGTTTCAGTATCTGTCTATATTTCTGAGATAAGGTATTATGTACATTATTTACATTATTCAGACTATTGTCCTCATCTTTGTCGCCATATTTATTACAATATTTCGGCCTTTCAGTATCTATCTATATTTCTGAGTTACGGTATTATGTACATTATTTACATTATTCGGACTATTGTCCTCATCTTTGTCGCCATATTTATTACAACGTTTCAGTATCTGTCTATATTTCTGAGTTAAGGTATTATGTACATTATTTACATTATTCGGACTATTGTCCTCATCTTTGTCGCCATATTTATTACAACGTTTCGTCCCTTCAGTATCTGTCTATATTTCTGAGATAAGGTATTATGTACATTATTTACATTATTGGGACTATTGTCCTCATCTTTGTCGACATATTTATTACAACGTTTCGGCCCTTCAGTATCTGTCTATATTTCTGAGATAAGGTATTATGTACATTATTTACATTATTCAGACTATTGTCCTCATCTTTGTCGCCATATTTATTACAACGTTTCGGCCCTTCAGTATCTGTCTATATTTCTGAGATAAGGTATTATGTACATTATTTACATTATTCGGACTATTGTCCTCATCTTTGTCGCCATATTTATTACAATGTTTCGGCCTTTCAGTATCTGTCTATATTTCTGAGTTACGGTATTATGTACATTATTTACATTATTCGGACTATTGTCCTCATCTTTGTCGCCATATTTATTATAACGTTTCGGCCGGTATACTCTCCGACCTTCTTCAGGTGGTTGGAATGTCGAATTGAACCCTTTATTTCGCTAGTGGAGTAGACTGTTCTAGTTCTACGTGCCATATTTAATGGATGTCAGTTATCAGTTATCTCCTGTTAATTTCCCTCTGAAAGTTCAACACTGCCTTAACCGGGTATTGAACTCACACTTTGGGTCCCGTCACTGGATCTAACTAACGCCTTTATCCACTGTGCCATGTGTCCTTAACCAAACAGACAGAAATCAGAATAACCATCAGTTGAAGGACGCCGTCCGGAGGGCCTTTGCGACAATCAACAAAGCACAGCTTCAGTAAAATATCACACAGGGCATGGCACCTCATCATTTTGTGCCATGAAAATGATGGTGTTCATATGGACCTTCTCGACGCTTCAAGATGAAACAGAACTAATGCTTTTAATTTAATTATATAATTAAATTTGAAGTTTTTACTTGCGGTTTTTGAAACATAGTAATTCCTATGCAGCGAAGGAACCATATTTTAAATCAGTTATATATATATATATATATATATATATATATATATATATATAGAGAGAGAGAGAGAGAGAGAGAGAGAGAGAATAGAAAAGTTAAGAGCAGATAACATTAGAAAGATTTTAGAGCTCCATGAAAATAAGTGGATACAACGTTTAAAAACACAATATCCATCCTGGCTAAACCATAAATTTAACAATATAGATAGTATTAATATATAACCCTACAAATCAAAACCTACCCACATTTCTCACCCACACAAGACAGACATGCTTACGGGGGTGTTGAGGCCTCACACTTATACACACACCCACACGAACATACACACTTACACACATCATACTCACTCACTCCCTAATGAACCAAATGATAAAACACACCCACAGCAATATACACGCTTACACATATCATACTCACTCACTCCCTGAGAACCAAATAACACACACACACACACACTTAACAGAGACATATCCCCTCTCCAGGAACCAATAAAGCTGTCAAACTGACCAGGGGAATTCAGAGCAGCATGGATCCATCCAGCTCTCATCTCAAATAACAACTTAAAAGAGACTGTTTGACCAACAAAAGGAATGTTAAAAAATTCATGTTAAAAAGATAAAAAAAATAAAAAAAAACAAATGAAAACTACAGACAAAAGTTCATTTTCTCAATCAAGACATTCATTTCTGTAGTCCACTGCTACCAGCAAGCAGAAATATTTCTTCTCCTGATGATGGCCATGTTGGCCGAAACTAGTCGAGGAATCTAAATGAAATAATAATATTAAAAACGAAAGAATATTAATTTACAACCCAGTGTGTCTGAAGATTTTAATTTTTAAATATTTTTATTGTTCATATATATATATATATATATATATATATATATATATATATATATATATATATATGAAGAAATATCTTAAGGTGTGCTATATTTATAGGATAAATTGCTCAATACCAGAGATAGAGCACGTGTAAATATAAAAGTGAACATTGAAGTCAACACTTAGAGGCGACAGGCTGTTTCATGCTAGACGCAATCGTCAGGCCATTTATACATACATATATATATATATATATATATATATATATATATATATATATATATATATATATATATATATATATATATATCAGGAAGTATTGTGTGTGTGCGCGCATTTCTGTTAGGCAGTATGTACGTTGACGGATTTGAGATTGTCTGAACATATGTTTGCATTTGAACTGCTTTATGAATGCTTCAAGGTTAGTGCGACCTTTTATCATTCGGTTAAAAAGATTTTTCCTTCATACCAAACTTCTTATCGTAATGAGTCATTTATCATCGGCACGACACTTTCTTCCTACTTATCGCCAACTGAACGAATCAGAAGTCGTTACATGCCGAAAACGTTAAAGCTTTTCGGTCTTCAAAGTCTTCTTCAGGAAACTTCTCCAATTTTTTTTTACTTTGTCCCCTCTTTATTGATTTTCATCCTTTATTTCCGACCTTTCTCATAATCATTAAGAATAGCTTAGCTGTTCATTGCTCATTACTTTAAAATATATTAAATATATATATATTTAAAATATTTCTTTACAATCGCACATAATTATCTCAGGAACCGAATCCTAACATTTAATAATCTGTTAGGCTACAAAACGTTATCAGGGCTGTCAAAACCGACGTTTTTAATCTATATATACACCGCAATTCATTCATTATAGTTACTTACCTTTGGGAAAGGTATGAATCCTCTTCTTCTCCCCTCCAGCTATGGGTAAATAGCAGAACAGACTGGATTCTATAGGCTTGGATGACAACTGGTCAACCGCAGAAAAAAATGGCAACCTGCTGCGGAAAAAAAATCTAACGCGTCAGTCATGTATCGAAAGATACATGATCGCCTAAGCATGTATCACGCATAGCACATAACTGAGTGAAATTCAATTACGTGCTAATAGCCTTGGGAAAGGTATGAATCCTCTTCTTCTCCCCAATAGCAGGGTATAAATAGCAGGTTCTGTAGCCTTGGATGGCAATCGGTCTACCGCAGAAAGAACTGGCAACCTACTGCGGGAAAAAATCTGCCTCGTCAGTCATGTATCGAAAGATACATGATCGCCTAAGCGTGTATCACGCATGGCACATAACAGAGAGAGTGTTAGGTTATATTCCGACCAATGAGATTATTAGAAAATATATTAATTTCTCCTGATTGTTATTTTGTTTTTGCTTTTTATAATGATTTTCACCCTCTGCAAGGTCCGAGGGACACTCGAGGTAGAGGGTTACAGAGTAAGAGGCACAGCTTATACGGATATGTGGGGAAGATAATGGTTAACCCTAGACTTGAACAGGTTAAGATTGTAGTGATCGGGGAAGCATCCTCTTGGGGTTTGGTTCCACAAGAAAGTGTTTCGTGAGAAGCTGCTGCTCGAGTGGAACTTGCCTCTCACCAAAGGAATACGAAAGGAATGAGGGTGATTCGCTACAATGGGTGTGGCATGGCTGGTCTTAGCCGTGAAGATTAGGACTGTGGAATTAATGAGTATAGTACATCTGAACACTTTCCATGGAAATAGCGATAAAGCAGCGAGAACCTGCGACGTCTCATCTATTAGGAAGGGGCTGTAGGTTGGAAATATCTAATGCGGTCGACCTTGAGGTTTATTTGTTGTCTAGTGCTTCACTGATTAATGATAGTCAGGATATCAGCAGTGGACCGAGCCGATTGAAATCCATACTACTTACCGCTTAAAGGTTTGTCCCTGTTGAGATGATGAATAATCTTCTTGTTGATTATAATTTCAAAAAGTTTGCTAATGACATTGAAGATGCCGATGGGTCTATACTGCGACAGGAATGAGCAATTACCCGCATTCTTGAAAACAGGGCATACATTTGACATTTTCCACAGACTTGGGAAATATTTCTTCTTCAAGCAGCGGTTAAATAATTTTGCTAAGATTGGAGATGCTGAACATGTGAGCAGTGACAAAGTTTTAAAGAAAATGAAAACAAAATGGACATAGACTTAATATCTGAAAGTGAGAGTTGAAATGTCTAGGACACGTGATGAGGAAAGACGGCTTGGAAAATTTGACACTTACAAGACATATTGAAAGCAAGCGGGGCAGAGGAAATCAGTTGTTTAAATGATTAGCAGAAAATAGATTAGGTGAGATAGCGAAAAAATGACTAATAACTATAAAGGACAGGAAATTGTGGAGAACCATGATCGTCCATGCTCTGAAGGGACACAGCACAAAGAAGAAGAAGAAGAAGAAGAAGTGTCTTTTTATCTCTCCAGTGAATATCGGTAAAAGAGGTCATCACAAACAAAGAGAGATAAAAAAAAGCAGTGGATGACAGATGAAATTCTCGAAAAAAGATCAAACGACAATAGAAAAAAGCAACAGAGAATTGGGATATTTAGTATCTTTTTTTATCTGTCCAATGAACATGTCCTGAAAAAGGAAGGTATTTTAAACTATTTTAGTAGGAAAACTTCTGCTGGCTAAAGCAGACATATTAGTATGTTTGAAGTTTTGCGCTGTCCCAAGTGTTTGTCACTGTGTATCACTTTGTTCCCACAGGGGGACATATTTGTACAGTTGCACTTCTGTCTGTGTGCGTGTCTCTGTTTGCGTGCATCTGTGTGTTTGTGGGTGTCTGTTTCAGAAAAAGAGGGTGAGTATATTTATTTTTCAGCATGTATTTGCTCTTTTTTATCTATTAGCTTAGCTTGGTAATTGACAAGACCTGTGACAGAGGAGAATGCGACCGGACTCTGTCTGGAAGCATCTGTCATTGCAAATGACATCTCAGCGCACGAGGACACAGGGACAGAGTAAGAAATACGAGGGAGAGAAATGAGGATTATACTTTTGTAAAGAATGTAAAAATACTTCTTGGTAGAGAAGGCCTTCAAAAAACAAGGCGAGAGTCTAAAAAATAGTTTGGTGGGTAAGTTAAGAGAAAAAGACAAATCTCCATGGGGGACGTTTTGTATAAATGAACACAAGCAAAGAATTGGCTTCTTTGATTGGGTTTACCAATTAACTATCGATTAATTATCGATTTGCAGGTAAGTAGCTGTCTATATATTTGAGATGTGATATTGTAACTGTTTACCCTATTTACATTGTTCAGACTGTTGTCCTCATCTTTATTGTCATATTCACGATGTTTTGGCCGTTGTACGCCCCGGCCTTCTTCTGGTGGTTGGAAGGTCGAATTGAACCCTTTATTTCGCTCACTGGGGTAGACTGTTCTAGTTCCACGTGTCTAATGGATGTTAGTTATCAGTTCTCTCCAGTTAATTCACCTCTCCAACTCCTCTAGGTATTGAAATCACAACGCTTTGGGTCCTGTCAACGCCTTTATCCACTATGCCATGTGTCCTTAAGGACATTTGTCTATGAATTTCTGGGACTTAGAAACTTAATGTTTTCATCACCATTTTTACCAGTGCTCATATTGCAATTTTTCATGTTATCATTTTATGCTTTTTACCAGAGCTCATATTGCAATTTTCCTTGCATAATTGCTTTTCTCTGGCACTCCTTATTACCGATTACACTGAAATTTCGAATCAAACCCTCTATGTTGTCCACCGAGGTACATTGTTCTAGTACCATATGACATGCCTTTTTCTGGATATCTCAGTTTTAGTTATTTATCTTTAATAACTTAAATCTCCACGTTTTTGTCCACCTCAGCTGTGGTCACAACTCTTTGTGTCAAGTCACCGGATTACTTCAACTAACGCTTTTATCCAGGGCAGTTGGATGAAAGTAGTTGGATGGCAGTGTAAATTGCAAATAAGTAGATTTACAGACTCTTTTCAATGGTCAGGGTCCTCACATCAGCTGGAGAAACCCCTACTGACTGACCAGGCCTTCAGCCGTACTCATAACGCCTGGCAGGTTGATGAGGTTATTTAACCCATAGTTAGAGGTTTTGAATTCAGAATTGTCCCCCCCCCCAAGGCTATACAGTCCAATCTGTTCTGTTATTTACTTATAGCTGGTGGTGGAAGATGGATTCATACCTTTTCCCAAAGGTATTTGAACGTAAAGGAAAGTAACGAACTCGATTACGCCATCGTACGTCTAAAAATTGCTTTATTTGTCTCGTAATTCAACACTGATATCCTTAAAAGAAGCGGATGACGATTACAATGCTTCATAACTGGATGCTACACGTCTCATTCATTGTGTGCCGCAAGGGAGTGTCATGAAATCAAGGGTGTGTAAATAAAAATCCATTACTTCTTTAGAAATTGCTTTGTTTACATTTCGGATTTTGAACTGAGCAGAGATGCCATTTCGAGAAAATCAGAACATTGTGTTATTGTAAAGCGCTTCGTGACCGAGCGGTTAAAGCACGCCCAGTAAGATGTTGATTTCTTCCTCAGAGGTAGACGCACGTTCGAATTCTGCCGAAGTTCATATTTTCTTTAATAATTTTTCTCGAGTGTGCCACCCGGTAGACAAAATAAATGCTGTTTTTAATAAAAATGTATCGTCTACTCAAATATGGGTATCCACTAAAAATATTTTTTGAAGTAACACACACACACACACACACACACACACACAGACAGACACGCACACAGATACATATCGTCGCCATCGGCTTTATCTCGTTTCCAAGAATTTAATTTCTTCTTTGCTGATCGCTTCCTTTATGATGATGGCGTTGATGACTAAATTCGCCGCCAACGCGCTGGTAAAGAACTAGAAGCTTCCAGTTTCACTAAAACCTGTTCCCAACAAGATTTGATTGGAGGTGAAAGAAAATCAGAGCAGAAGAAAGTGCCGATGGCGTGAAAAGAATGTATAAACATAAAAATGTCTTAAAATAATTGTCGGACTTTGTTCATTACATATAACAAGATTTTTTTTTATTTTGTGAAGGTGTACGGGAATGTGTCTTTAAATGTTGTGAGATAGAACTTGTATCCGACAAATGGAGTGTAAGACGTCTTCATAATGTTGTTGTCGTCAAGCCAACGTATGTAACTTACTTTTTTTGTCAGAGATACAGTCTCCCAAAGGACATTTAAATTGATATACAATGTTGCTTTTTTCCAAAACACTAGTTGACGGAGAAGACTTATTGCATATGATTAAGTTGGTTGTGTCAAATTTAGTATAATATATAATTAGTTTTATTTTTTACTGGGATCAGTAGGAAATATATACATACTTACGAGATTTTTAAGCATTTTTTCGTCTTGGTTTTAGTTAGAATGCATTTGATTACAGTATAGTAAGTTGATATGTTTAGAGTTATTTGGAGAAGTATTATGTTCTTTTTTTAGTTATGATAATATTTCTAATGGCTCGTCTAATTTGTTCATCAACTAGAAAGGATTATAAAAATAAATAAACCTAATATATTCTGCTTATATGTTATTTTTATAGATACAAATATTTAAGTCAAATTAATATTTTTAAACAACAATTTTCCCATAATTTCCCCCGAACGCTCATATGTGCACGAAGTGTATCTTAACGTAAACAAATGACATTATATATTAGGAAATGAACTAAGTCCGACAATTATTTTAATATATTTTCTTTTTATACTTTATTTTTTATAGATACAAATATTTAAGTAGATGCTTCTGTTTATAATAAACAGTATTAACAGCATTTACTGGCCTGCATGTCCGAGAAATTTCACAGACAATATATGTCCTCCGACAAGAATCGAACTTTTATCCTACACGGAACCGTCATATAGCCTGACGCGCTATACCATTTAGCTACAGAGGAAGCGTCTGGTTAACAAAGTTAAATTAATGTTTTTAAACAACAATTTCCCCATACTTTCCCTCGAACGCTCATATGTGCACGAAGTGTATCTTAACGTAAACAAATGACATTATATATTATGAAATGAACTAAGTCCGACAATTATTTTAATATATTTTCTGTTTATACGTTATTTTTTATAGATACAAATATTTAAATAGATTCTCTGTTTATAATAATTAACAGCATTTACTGGCCTAAATGTCCGAGAAATTTCACAGATAATATAGTTCCTCCGACAAGAATCGAACTTGTATCCTACACGGAACCATTATATAGCTTGACGTGCTATACCATTCAGCTACAGAGGAAGCGTCTGGTTAGCAAAGTCAAATTACTGTTTTTAAACTACAAATTTCCCATGATTTATCTCGAACGATCATATCTACTCGAAGCGTATCTTAACGTAAACAATTATTTACCTTAAGATACGCTTCGAGTAGATTTTTATGCTTTCTAAGGAAATTTAGGCATCAAAACTTCTAAGATAATAACGTTTAGGATACTTGTATACATGCTTTGAAAAATCGCCAGAAAGCTCCATTTGTTGACTGACAGAGAAAGCCAACTTGCGCAGCTGTTACATTCAGACTAATAGAATTCGTATTCTGTCAAATTATTGCTTCAAAACAAACTCTAGGATGAAGAGTGGGTCGATCGATAATAGTTTTCAAATACACTAATATATACAAAAAGAATATGCTTATGCATTTGTTAATGTGTCCGTTATGTGAAAGGGAAAGAGTGTGTGTGTGTTCCATTTATGAGTTTTGTAATTACCATAACATTTTTTACAGTGATATTCACTCTGTATAAGACCCGAGGGCCACTCGTGTCTGAACATTTGGCCGACAGACATATGGCCGACAGACATTTCACCGAAAAAGTACAAGTAAAAATAGTAACAAGCAATACTTTAAGTATTTTAATTCACAGTATTATAAGGTAGAATAGGACTAATAATTTACCACTTAATTTCAAGTGATTAAATTACTAAATCTAATTTTAAAGTTAAAAGTTTTCGTATTTCAATATTTGTTTATTGAAATTAGTATTTTTAAAAATATTTGTGCGCATTTGGGTAAAAAGTAGCGCTTAATTAATTAAATTCGTATTTAACAGTAAGATAAAAGCTATTTCATCCCTTTAAGATAATGATCATTAAAAGAGAAATTCAAAGATCTTTCATATCGTAAAAGCTTAAAATTTTTGCTGTAGTAAAATGTGCTTTTTCTCAAAATACTTATCACCTTACAGTCATATTTGAAATAAAATATAATATATACAGAACAGATTTTTTTAAAAGCCTGTCAAGAAAACCGAAAAATTATAAATTAATGCAGTAAATAGATATAAACATATGTAGCATATTTCGATAAAGAGTGTGATATACATGTAAGTACGCCACTACATTTTCGGCTAAATGTCCATTCGGTTAAATGCCCGTCGGCCAAGTGTCTGGGCACCAGGGCCACTAGAAGTAGAGGGTAACAGTAAGAGACAGTTTATGCAAATAGGAGGGGGAAAATGGTTAACTTTAGACATGAAGAGTTTAAAATTGTAGTGATAAGGAAACATCCTCTTGGGAGTCGGTTCCAGAGAGCAGTGGTTCGCCGGAAGAAATTGTTTAAGTGGAACTCATTTCTCACCAATGAAATACGGAGGGAATTTGGGTCGCTTGCTACAATGTCAGTGGCATGGCGGGTCCTAGATGTGAAGGCTTAAATTGGCGGAGCAGGAAATGGAGTTCGTCTGAGCACTTTCCATAGAAGTAGCGATATAACAGTGAGAGACTTGTCACATCCAGTCTGTTAGAGAGAGATTAGTGGGTATAAAATAATTTTTACCTGCTGTAGAATTAATAAACAAATAACAAGCTCACCCTGTAAGGTAATGTTATCGCATTTCATCTTAACTACATAAATCAAGTATGATGGCCTTTTTTCAGACTTAATCACGCTAGATAACACACCCTCTCCCAGAAACTGTAACTAAGGTCAGCTCAGCTTAGCTTCAGTATAAACCAGAAGTGAGCACTGTGGGTACTAAACAAACACAAACGTACCTGAGCAGACGTCTACATTAGGGATTGTCTAGCATACTCGAATACGAGCGATCAGCCATTATCAGACAATGCTATAAAGAATAATTATTTACTTTTGCTCTTCAAGGAGAATGTTATTCCTTCTAACAATTTCATAAAGTGTTTTTTTTTATATTTATATCGCTGACAGTATTATTTTAACCGACCCTTTCTCTAACGTTCTTTGAAGGAGGTGTCAGCTGAATAGTTTTAGTTATATTCGACTGTCTACAGAACTCCTCCTAGGGTTTTGGAAATAAACCCCCTTAACCGCATATATTCTGAAATTAAATTACCCAGGATACTTGGATATTTCATTTTGATTAATGTGGGGGGGGGGATCACAACCACCCACTGGAAAAATTTCCCTTTGATTTAAGTTAAATTTAAATTTGAACAACAGAATGACTCCTATCCAAAATATAAAAGGAAAAAGCCAGAAGATGGAGGTCACATCGGCAAGACCAAAATGAGACGATATGGACGTCAAGTTGATGTCCAATAAGTGAGTAGTGCCTTACAATACATATTTGTTGCAACATTTCAACTGTCATATCAATGTTGAAATCTGCTCATCAATTCGTTCAATCAAGTAATGCATCAAATACATATCAAAGTGAATTTTTTCCTTAGATTTAAATTAAATTTAAATTTGAACAAGGGAATCAAAAATAAAGAAGGCGAAAGCCAGAAGATGGAGGTCACATCGGCAAGATCATTGAGTAATATTGAAATGCATCATTTTTATCCACAAATTATCACATAGATTTTAAATCAATCATCATTTTCGTACCAAAAAAGTCTGACACGCAGAAAGGTGCTGGTAATTCGGTAAGTATATATATAAAGTTGTAACTTCTGTCTGTCTGTCTGTTATCGAACTCCTCCTAGGGTTTTGGAGATAGACTCCCATAACTATATATATTCTGAAACTACATTAACCGGGGTACTTGGATAAGTATATTCCATTTTGATCAAAGGGGAACCCGGGGGGTGACAACCCCCCACCACCATTGAATTTTTTTTCTCTTTAATATAAATTAAATTTAAATTTGCACAACGGAGTGAATCCTATCCAAAATATAGGAGAAAGCCAGAAGATGGAGGTCGCATTGGCAAGATCATTGAGTAATATTGAAATGCATCTTTTTTTCTCCACAAATTTTAACAATGATCTAAAATCAATCATAATTTTCTTACCAAAAAAATGCCTGACACGCAGAAAGGTGCGGTTAATTAGGCTAGTAATGAAATAAATTCATAGTAGCAATTCGAAGGAGTGGTGAGGAAATCGGAAATATATTTCATGACATGTCAGGTGATTTATCAAAAGACAGATGAAGAATTTGTGACGAAACTAAAATTGACAGCGTCGACACAAACGACTCTTATCCTGCCCCATCTACAAGTGTCCATTATTATTTATTACCCCACCTGAAGACAACGACAGAATAGATGAAAAAAAAAGCTATATTCCATGAATAAAGTAAAAGAAATTTATAACCTTGTACAGGAATATGTTCTACAGATGTTCACACAATACAAAACTCAAGAGCCACTCAAGGTTGAATGAAGTATTTGAACGTCAGAGGATGAAGTAAACATTATGAGGAAACGAAGGATTGATAATAATTAACTATAGAAGAGATTAAGACTGTCCGGGAAAGCATTCACAAATTAGTGGTTCTTGAGAAAAAACTGTCTGACTGGATCTTCCTTCTTACAAATAGAATACGGTGTGGAGAGACGGGTGATTCGGTTCGGTGGGCATACCATGCTGGATCTTCGCTGTAAGGGTCTGAACTAGTGACACTAAATAATTCAGTTCGTCATTTTATTTGCCATGGAAGTAGCGGCAGAGTTGTAAAATACATTACGTCAGTGCGAAACGGGATCTACAGGTCAGAAAATAACTCATCCACAATATGGCCGCGAACAGAATTCAAACGACTTTGAAGTCTCTCGAGGCTGGAAAGTGAAGGATAGGCATCTCCTGCCCAGATATAACAGCAATACTCCATTTTTGGTTTGGTCCGACTTTTGCAAAGAGAAAACATGACAGGAGGAGCCGGGTACTTTCCGCAGCGGTACAGGGAACAGGCCATGTTTCCAGCATCTTTAATAATAAATCGTATATATAAGTACCACTTATACGTTCAATGAGAAGAGGCTCATTAAAAGTGAAAGAAATACAATGTCTTCTTAGTGATGATGAAATGATACATTTACGCACGTCTTTGAGAATCAGTCAGTCAGTTATGTGCCATGCGTGATACACGCTTAGGCGATCATGTATCTTTCGATACATGACTGACGAGGCAGATTTTTTCCCCAGTAGGTTGCTATTTCTTTCTGCGGTAGACCGGTTGCCATGCAAGGCTATAGAACCCGGTCTATTTACCCATAGCTGGGGGAGAAGAAAAGAATTTGTACCTTTCCTAAGGGTATTAGCACGTAAGTGAATGTAATGGATTCGACTGGAATTCGAACTCGGCTCTCCGATTCCTCAATCCAAACCGCTATCCATTACTCCACAATGCTTCCTAAGAATACGACTTAGAGAATTCGACTTTTAATTACTCTTTTAATTAATTTTTTCCAACTTGTTCATTTAAGACCAATTATGACAAACATCAAACTAGCAAATCAAATGAAAAGGCTTGCTGTAATCGTTGCCTTATAGATACAAATATTTAAGTAAACGCTCTGTTCATAATAAACAGTATTAACATTTACTGGCCTGAATGTCTGAGAAACTGTCATGGAAAATATGCGTCCTTCGACAGGAATCGAACCTGTATAGCCTGACGTGCTTTTACCGATTTCGGTGGATAAGGATTTAAAGATTTCTCGCTCCTTTAAAGTTGCACGGTCGCTTGTTGCCAAAGTTCGCAAAGAGCTGGAAGCCGCTGGTGGGGATTCTACAGCAGTAGCGAAACGTTGAACGCCTGTTAATGATTCTAATACCATCAGAACATCCAAATTTGTATGAATTGTTCAGAAAATTATCCATAAGTAACACAGAAAGTCAATTAATGCCATTACTCGGGAGCTTAAGGTTTCATTGCATTCTATCAAAATAATTGTAGCTGAGAACTTTCGATACACGTCATATGTGATGCGAAGAGGTCAATTCATGCGTGCAAAGGCAAAAGATAACCGTCTGATCCGAGTACAAATGCTTGTTGAGAAAGTTGAAACATCCGGAGCCTATAAAGCTTTTTCTTTTTTCTTTTTTTTTTGAAGAGAAAAACTATGAACGAAAGGGTCATCCAAAGGAGTGACAGATAGTTATTTTTAAGACATTTTTATGTTTATACATTCTTTTTTATAGATACAAATATTTAAGTAAATGCTCTGTTTATGATAAAGAGTATTAACAACATTTACCGGCCTGAATGTCCGAGAAATTTTCATAGAAATTATCCTGTCGGAGGACGCATATTTTTATGAAAATTTTTTTATATATATATATATATATATATATATATATATATATATATATATATATATAATTACAAATACCATATAAAAATAATTACAAATTGAATTTATAAATTAGATTTAAAGATATTACCGTAACTAATTTTTACAATATTAAAAAAGTACGATCGGTCGGGTAAACAAACTGTTATAATTTATTTTTTTAATATGTTCTCTATAAATGTGTTAATAAATATAGTATTTAACTTATATTAAATCACTAAACTATTTGTTTTAAAAAAATTAAATATTTAAATTGATAGCAAACATCAAATTAAGACATTCTTTTAGACGTCTAAATTACTATCAAGCATTAAAATCTATTCTTTACATAAATTGCTAAAACCCAATTACAGCTTCTTTCTCTTTACTTCCCTCTCCCTCTTATTTCTTTTTCCTTTTTCTTTTCTCCCTTCTCCCCTCCCATTTCAATATATCACTTCCGTTAAGTTAACCATCTAAATAGGTCACGGTCTGGTCACTCCTCCTACCCCAATACAAAGTATGCTTGAGAGAGGTATGAAATTAATCTCTCCCTATACTCTACCATGTCTCTTTAACTATCCCTTTTACACTCTCTGTTAAATTTCAAATCTTACACTACCCATCAATTTTAATTTCATTTTTCGTTTCATTTCATTTTTGGAAGTGCTATCTCATGATCCGGCGTAATTTAAAAGGCCTCTGGTGCAATAAATTATTATAATGATACCTTAAAGTGGTCTGTTTTTCTTTTAAATATTAGCTCTGGATTTACATTGAGCTCTCAGGATTTCATCCTCCTTGGGATTACCCATGCGGATTACCAAGTTCTTCATAACTTTTTATATATATATATATATATATATATATATATATATATATGTGTGTGTGTGTGTGTGTGTGTGTGTGTGTGTGTGTGTGTGTGTGTGTGTGTGTGAAAAGTGTATATAAATATAAATAAATACATATATGTATAATTATTTATATATTATATGCGCGGTACTTATTAGAAAGCGCTCAGTATTAGAGATAGAGCTAACATTTTTGGTTATCCAACCAAATATATACATATATATATATATTGGTGATAGTAGCCGCGGCTCCTGGGGGCACAGTCCTATGGTTAGAGAGAATCTCAGTTCCACCACGGAATATATGAGCGAGCGGCGCTATATTGAGTCTGATTTGCAATCTCTTCGGCACCGAAGCACGTTGGAAGAGTTGGTATGATGTTTGCTTGATAACCTAACTAACAGGGTTTTCAATTCTCGGTAGTTGATGCGCACTGCTGATGAGTCCCAAATATAGGACGAAACGGCCGTTCAGTGCTTTCTGTTGAGGTTTCTTTCAGATTATAATCACTTAATTATAATTATCAAATCCTCCTAATAATTTCTATCATTTATATATATATATATACACACAATAGTAGTTTTGAAAGAAGGTCACAACTAAGAGTCTGTGTACAATCATCCAGTTGAGCTCATTTTGTGGATCAGATATAATATTTAATATTACTAGGATCCAGTTGGGTTATGTACCAACGGATTTATTAACCAGTATATATATATATATATATATATATATATATATATATATATATATATATATATATATATATATGAGTCTGCGTACAATTATCCTTTTTTTTTAACAAACGTCGCACAAAACAATGCTCGAAAGCCACTCTATGTAGAGGGTTACCGTTAAAACGAGTGAGATGTTATATGAGCGAAAAAGGGTGTGCTTGGAAGTGAAGATTTTGTGGATAAAGTTTGTTGATAAAGACTGACCCTTGACTTGAAGAGGTCAGATGAAAGTGTTCAGAGAAACACCGGCATAACGGTCTATTCCACGATGTACCAGTTCTTGTGGGTGGGGGAAAAAACTTCACATTTGGAATAAGGAGGAAATGAGTGTGTACCGATGCCGTGAACGCATCATGGCTTATCTCAGCTGTGAAGGTCTGAACTGGTGGAACTAAAGAATCGAGCTCATCTGAATATTTGCCATGAAAATAGGAGTAGAGGTTTGCTATGTTGCATCTATGGGAAAAGAGGTTACGGTGTGGAGAATACGTCTTTCTGTGTAAAGGGTGGATGATTGTGCAGCTTCAGCTCAAATATAACAGCAATAATCCGAGGCCGAATGGTTAGAACGTTCGCATTCTGACCATGAGACCCGGGTTCGAATCTAACCATGGTCGATTTGTCAGGAAGGAGACTTCCTGGTGTTATCAGACTGGAGGGGTCGATCCCAGCGTACGGTACCTTTGGAAAGTACCTGAAAACCATACCACGGTTTGATCCAATCCTTACTGAAATTGGGTAGACAGAACCTTAGGGTCCCAGGTATGAGCAAATAGTTAAACCCCAAACTAGGATCAAAACACTATGCAAGTGTAAAAATAGGTTTTAATATCAGTAATACATTTTTGTAAAAAATTATTACCAGCAATAAATTTTTGAAGAAAAAAATTATTGCCAGCAGTACATTTTTAAAGTTAAAAATATTACCAACAAGACATATTTGAAGAAAAGAAATGTTACCAGTAATACTTTTTCGGAAAAAATATATTAGCAGCAATACATGTTGGAAAAATATTACCAGCAATAAAAATTTTTTCAGCATTAAATAAGCCATTGAGGTTGATATATCGTAAAACAAACTAAACGAAACCAAACTGAATGGGGGAGGGGCGGAGACTATCCTCTGGAAGAAGGCTATGTGAAAGCGGGTAAAATTAAAAATTTTATTTCGGAAGCAACTCGGTAGGTGAAAAAGTTGCCGGTAAAAATTAATGTATAGAATTGCATCAAATATATAAAGTTCAAAGTTTGTATAGATAACTGCTCAATATTAAATAAATATATATAAAATCGTTTGTCTATCCGTTTGTGTGCAAACTACCTGAGCATTTAGATTCATCTTTTGATCTTAAACTTAAATGTCTTCAGTGAACAACAAAAACAAAGGAATTGGACTTGCCGTTCCAATACTTTTGGAGGGGGCTGTATATACAGACACACATATGCATATATACTTGTCCACATATATATATATATATATAATTATTTATTTAAAAATATGATTCCAACGCTACATAAGAGTTCTCATGTTTCAAAACAAGAGCCGAAAACTTCAATATAATTATTTGAATTAAATTGAATTAAAGTACCAAGCTCTGTTAGAACTATTATGTAGTATTGGAATCATATTTTTAAATAAATAATTATATTTATGCTCTACTTTTGTATCGAGCACTATTTTTTAAAAATAATAACAAAAATACTAAAGAATTTTAGATTATTTACCTAACGAGTTCTTTCCTATTTTCTATATATTTACACACACACACACACACACACACATATATATATATATATATATATATATATATATATATATATATATATATATATATATATATATACACTCGTACAAAACACACACACACACACTTATGTACACATTTGTCCATATATATATATATATATATATACGCACCTGTAAGAGACACACCTACATATATACTCACGTATGCATATATATATGAAATTACACACACACATACATACAGACACGCATGCACACACACATACATACACGCACACACACACACACACATATATATATATATATATATATATACACTGTAAGAGAGACACGCCTATATATATATATATATATATATACTCACCTATGCATATACGTGAAAATACACAGACACATACATACACACACATACACACACATACACACATATATGTGTGTTTGTGTGTGTAAAAGAAAGGACCAGAAAACATTGCTAATAGTCTTTTGGGTGAAACATTGATAAATCTCTCTTTTTATGCAGTTGTCATCCAACAACAAAGTAATTACTTCGTATTGTCGTTAACCTGAGTTAATTATGTCTTCTTTTTTTTACGTGACACTCAAAAGTGGAACGCCTCAATTTACGAAATTTTAACTTGCTTTTTTGTCACCACACTTATCTCAGTGTCGTTAAATAAATCTTAAGAATCACAGTTATTAGCTGAATTTTGACCTGAAATACTCAATGCGATCTATGCATGTATAACGAAATGCAATAGAAGTAGAGTCTATAAAATGTAAAAAGAACAGAGAATAAAAAATAAAACCAAATCTATTCGAGTTTCACACTCAAATAGAAGGATTCTTGGCCACGTTCAATCTTTATTTTAATTATTTCGTGATACAGGCCTTGAATATAGAGAGATGTTTTTTTATTCGGAAGTGAATATCATCCGGGTTCCATATCAAATAAATATTTTATATCTAATATGGAAGCCGAGTGATATTCACTCCCGGAATAAAAACGAGTTCTACATATTTAAGGCGTGTACCATATGTGGAAAAATAAGTGAAATTACGAGTGTGTGTGTGGGTTGCAATCAGACGTCGGTTTTCCAAAGCGAGGCCGCTCCAAGCTCTAGTTTTTGTAATCGTTCTACCGGAAAGGGTGGGATGGCAGGTCTGCCACCTTCTTACTTAAGGGCTGCCTTCCCTCAATTCTCTTCTTTTTTCTTTGTGAGATACACAATGTCGTTTCGTGAACTCTCTTCTTCTCACATAGTTAACTGATCCCTGTTTGGATTAGGGTTGCGAAATTGGCGATGTTTCGCAACATTTACTGTACCGGACCGGCTTCTAGCTACCCTTAAAAGTCGAAAGGAATTTTCAATACAAAAGCTAAGTAAGAGAAATATTGAACCTGGCCTGAGGATCCTTCAACTCGAGGTTGAAACTCTAGTAGTTTTAGTTTTTATTCTTTATCCTTCTTACATATTATATATATATATGTGTGTGTGTGTGTGTGTGTGTGTGTGTGTGTGTGTGTGTGTGTGTGTGTGTGACAAAGCGGAAAATTGTTCGTGTGATGCGTTTCGTCTTTTAGGAATTCATCAGACTAAATTTGTTTAATTTAATGCGACTGCACATATACACGAACGAGAGACGCTGGGAATTTTAAATTTAGATTTTTTTAAAGCTTTTTTGGGGGTAAATAATCCATCCGATTTCATGTAGATTATTTTCTTTATGTTTCCGTCAAATTTATTATTAAATATCCCACATAAAACAGAAAATCTGCCAAGAATGGTGAAACGTTTAACGAAAATTCACTGTGGCTGAACTAGCAATTAAATCCCTTTTCTAAACATTTCCGTCTTACTGAATTATTTTCTCTTTTGATTAGAGTAGAATTTTTTAAGTCAAAATTAAAATAAAACAAGAACTTGACGATATCCAGGGATATGAGCAATGGAACGAAAACAGTCTCTACTCGCGTAGATTAAATAAAGTTTTCAGTTCAGAATCTTCAGTAGGTCACCCAGATCGCTATACACATAAGGAAGGCCAGAGGTCACAGAGGCCGAAACTAGTGTAAATAATACCTTATATATATATATATATATATATATATATATATATATATATATATATATATATATATAATTGTGTATTTGGAGAGAAATCCCTCTTTTATACAAGTTTCACTAAAAACGTCTGAAAAAGGTACTGCAGTTAACTTTTTTATATAATTTTTGTTGTGTTCTTATAATTTTCTTCTTTTCTGGACATAAATTGTGGCCATATTTATAGTTAATATTACTGAGTGTTGGCTTTTTTCTTTTTTATTAATAATGCTTCCATTATTTTTAGCCATTTTTACATGTCGCTGAGGCTATTAAATTTGTATCATCAACGAGTATGATGGCTAAAAGTGTAGCCGAAAGCACTAGGACATACAAAACATTCGGGCAATTTCTACATAATTTCCGTCCAGAAAAGAACAAAAGTTATAAGAACACAAGAAAAATTAAAAATCTTTCAATGAAACTTGTGTGTATATTTGTATAAACAAATGACGTCACGCTTTATGAAATAGACAAAGTCCGACAATTATTTTAATTATTTGGATGCGCATCGAGCAGATATGAATGTATGAGAAAAAATCATGGAGAATTGTAGTTTAAAAGCATTAAAATCGACCTTGTTAACCGAAACGCTCTTCTGTGGCTCAATCGGTAAAAGCACGTCGGGCTACATGACGGTTCCGTATAGGATACAGGTTCGATTCCTGTTGGAGGACGCATATATCCTAAGAAAATTTCTCGGACATTCAGGCCGGTAAATGTTGTTAATAATGCTTATTATAAACAGGATATTTGCTTAAATATCTGTATGTATAAAAAGAACGTATAAACATAAAAAATTTCTTAAAATAATTGTCGGACTTTGTCCATTTCATAATATATATATATATGCAGCATATTTTCATGCATGTTGGTCAGATAATTTTTAGACGTATTGTATCTATTTATTTGAGTTTTAATCCTTTCAAGTCTGACAATTCATTTCTTAGTGTCTGTAGAAAATTGATTAAGAAAAATTCCTAAATTTTCTTTCAAATAATTTTTATTCCCCCAAGTAATTTCAACCTCACCTGAGACCATCTTCAGGGTCTGCATATCCATGGATGTGTTATGCGTTAACACCGCAAATTGAAAGGATTTTTTACCACTATATAAGGGAAGTAACTAGTGCGATTTTTAAATATTTTTTTTTTTTAAGATTTCTAATTGTAGTATTTTAATTTAGTAGTTTTTACATAACACTTTACTGCTACAAACATTTAAGAAATTTGTTGCTATACTCGTAGTTGACTTATACATATATATATATATATATGTGTGTGTGTGTGTGTGTGTGTGTGTGTGTGTGTGTGTGTGTGTGTATTACAGCAAAAAAACAAAAATTACCTCGACAGAGTATAGTCTGTTTCAAGCCGTTCTGTACGCGGCTAACATCAGCCTCTAAGTGTCTGTCTCGGAGCATTGTTTGAAATTTATTTTAATGTCGGTCCTCCTCTGGTAGACGCCTTGTTAATGAGAACGAGCTTGTGTTAGCGATTGGTGGAGAGCGTAAGGTATCTCACCCCGGGGGAAGCGGTCTGGGATTGGATTTTATTTATGGCTAGGAGCTTTCGTTTTTTGTAGTTTAATATCAATTCCTACTAGGTAGCGTTTCTTATACGAGCCCCAAATGTGTTTTTCTGGGATTCACAGTAAATAGTTTTTGTACTACAGGTGTCCAATATTATTAATAAGCGATGGGGGATTTAAACTTAAACCCGTTAAGATTAATGGAAATTAGTTGAATTATAGATTTATAGATTGTGGGTTATACCATTGGGTGCACTGGTATTACCCACAATCTATCATTTCATTAATTTCGATTTATTTTATTAATTTTCATTTTCAGACAAAACATTATGTCCTTATTTATTTATTTTCTTAGAAGAGATTTCATATATGTCAACATGAAGCAAGTTACAAGTGTTTAAATAAACGACTCCATTAAAACGTTAATTTGCAAAATCTCCTCATTTCTCATGGGCGTTGACGTGTCAAGTATTTCATAACTCAATCCTGTTCGTGATATCAAAATTGCCTTGAAGCAGAACTTCAGAGACACTACTTGTTTCGTGTGTATTTTTCACAAAACCAATCTCCTTTCATTCAACATCTCGTCATCTTCCCTTCAGTCACTCGTTTGTCAACTTTGCCTTCTCCTTTCGTCGCAGTGACACATTTTTTCAAGCCAAGATTATTTTGTAAAAAGAACGCTGTAGATGGCCTTAAAAGGACCCAAGTTTGCTACTTTTATCAGTTGCTTTAAGAATGAATTGCTTCTTTCAAAAACAGATGGTTTGACTTTCATTCGAATAATGAAGGAGAATGTTTACACTTATTAACATAACATCTTTTGTGTGCTATATCCCCCAGGGACCTAGACGATCATGGCTCTCCACAACTTAGCTCCTAGAAATGTTATTGTTGTCTTACAGTTTCTCCTAATCCGTGTTCGACCATCCATTTACATAAACAAGTCGCATAAGATTCGAATAGTCTGGTCCTAAGACGCCGGCAGTATATATATATATATATATATATATATATATATATATATATATATATATATATAGTAAAAAGGCTCAAACACTAATAATCCATGGTTATAAATTATTACTTTGGCATCGTAATCACGATCCAATTCCTCAGTCAGACCTACAAATTCAAAAAAGAAATCGGAAAATATAATTCCGGGTATAAAAAACAAAATTTTAGTGAGAGTGTATGTGTGAGAGTGGGAAACAAGTGTGAGAGGGAAATGTCTGAAAGCTCTAGAGAGACGTTTAACAGAAGAAAGAAAAACAGGAATGCATAAAAGTGAAGGTGGGAATTAGAATTTAACAGAGAGGAGTTAAATAACGGTTTAAATAAGTGAGACACCTGGATTCTATCCTCTTGAGAATTTATATATATATATATATATATATATATATATATATATAACCACTATATATATATATATATATATATATATATATATATATATATATATATATATATATATATTGTTATAACCATAACAATCTAATCAAAATTTAAGCAATATTCATTTGTTTAAAAAATATATTTCTCGAATATTACTCTTCTACTTTTGTCTTACCAAACTTTGAATTATGGCACTTTGTGTCCTGCATATGTTTTAATTGACCTTTCAAACACCTGATGAATATTCATAAATATTCTCAAATTTAAAAGCCTCGATAAACCAATGACATTCTTGCTCTTATATATAAACACGTGCAACAAAATAAATCCTTATATTTGCCTTGATAAAATCCCTCAGAGGACGAAACGCATTGACTAAGAACAGTTTTTTCTCTTGTCATTTTATTCATTTTCTGCCTTTACAGATACACTCTATCTGAAAGTTAACTAAGGTAGCGGATTCAACTGATTTTTAAAGTATATATATATATATATATATATATATATATATATAATAAAAAGTCTTAAACACTAATATTTCAGGGTCATAATTTATTCCATTGGAATCGTAAATACGATCCAATTCATCAGACCTACAAATTGAAAAAGGAAACAGAAAAACAACTCCGGAAATAAAAAATAGAATTTAGAGAGAGAGAGTAAATATGAGAGTGTGGGATGAAAGTTAGAGCTATAGAGAGGGGTAACAGACGAGAGAAGGTGGGAGATTAAAACTTAGGTGTGTCAAAGACAGTTTAAGTGAGAGAAATATGAATGTTGTCGGATGTGTAATACATTAAAGATGTAACCGGAAAGGATACATTTTATGGTTCATACATACACAATAGACGATCTAATCTTAAAGATCAGAATAAGAGGGAGGGAGAGGAAAAGAAAAGAAAAAGGGGTGGGGGAGAGAGATGGGGCGGGGGCAACTAAAACTGAAGGGCATTTACTGAAAATATATTCAAAAAATATATATGTATGTGTATGCATGTATGTATATATATTTATATATTTTGCATATGTATGTGTATGTTAACCACTAATATTATCTATCTATCTATCTATCTATCTATCTATCTCTCTCTCTCTCTCTCTCTCTATATATATATATATATATATATATATATATATATATATATATATTTCTTAAATATTATTCGCTTACTTTTTACCAGACTTTGACGTATGTCCCTTTGTGTCCTCCATATATTTTGACTTGATCTTTCAACCTCCTGATGAACATTCATGAATGTTCTCAAATTTAAAAGCCTTGATAAACCAATGACATTCTTGCTCTTGTATATAAACATGTGCAACAAAATAAATCCTTACATTTGCCTTGATAAAATCCCTCAGAGGACGAAATGAGTCGGATAAGAATAGTTTTTCCTCTCGTCATTTTATTTATATATGCTTCTGGGAAACTCGGTTAAGCTCTCTTGAGAAAAGGTTAATTTTAAAAACGCATTGCTCTTCAGCTGAATTGGGCTCACTGGGCCACTAGCGTATTTCATTTAGAAAACGTTAAAATTTCCTTCTCTCTGCCGTGCGACGTTAGCCTAGAGGGTAGGATCGCTGACTAATGCCAAAAGTGCATTAGACACGTGGCGATTACTTTGAAGAGAGTACCATGTATTTTGGAATTGAAATAAATTGTTTGTGACAACAATCCTGTTATTTTCAGACAGACTTCTGTATATATATATATATATATATATATATATATAGATAGATAGATAGATAGATAGATAAATGGATAAAATTGTTGATATATAAAATTATACAATAGAATCCAGGTATATTATATATATATAAAATTGTTGATATATAAAATTATACAAAATTATATATCGTTATATCATATTATATATATATATCGTTATATCATATTATATATATATAAAATTATACAAAACTATATATCGTTATATCATATATATATATATATATATATATATATATATATATATATATATATATATATATATATATATGATATATAGTTTTGTATAATTTTAAAATATAGTTTTGTATAATGTCAAAACTGGAAAAAAATTTTTGTGACGCGTTTCATATGTTAGGATGTCATCGGACTGGGTTTTTTGCTGCTGCCACGTCTACACATAATTTTTTGAAAGAATTATTTTATAATATTATGTCTATTTATTTTTATTTTAATCACCTCAAATTCGCAGATCAATTTCTTAGTGTTGTTACAAAATTGATTAAGTAAGATGCCGTAGTTTTGGTTATTTCTTTTATTTTCCTTAGTAATTTCAAACTCATCCAAGATCATAAAAACATTCACAACTATCAATTACATTAATTTTTGACTTAGTAATTAACCCACTGAAGATTTCATCCACTGAAGATGATGCTTGAATGAAGATATATTGCCTAAATATATACATACAAAAATAATATATATATATATATATATATATATATATATATATATATATATATATATTCAACATTGAGTGTAGATTCCCTGATTCACTGTGCATTATACCTCTGTTACCAGTTCTTGTATTCCCGGTTCAACCCAAGCCTTCATCACTATAATCAGATAATCTGTGTAGGCAGTCTAGCTGTTCAGTTTAGAACTGGACTGCTGAACTGAAACGACAGAAATCAAATCTCTCTCTCTCTCTCTCTCTCTCTGTCTCTGTCTCTCTCTGTCTCTCTCTCTCTCTCTCTATATATATATATATACATATATATATATATATATATATATATATATATATAAGTGAACATTGAAGTCAACACTCAGAGGCGACAGGCCGTCTCATGCTAGATGCAATCGTCGACGATTGCGTCTAGCATGAGACAGCCTGTCGCCTCTAAGTGTTGACTTCAATATTCACTTTTATATTTATATACGCTCTATCCCTTATATTGAGCACTTTATTCTATAAATTTAGCACACCTTAAAACTATATTTCGTATATATATATATATATATATATATATATATATATATATGTGCGTGTGTGTGTGTGTGTTTGTGTGTGTGTGTGTATGTGTGTGTATGTGTATTCAGGCATGTGTTACGAAACTTTTCCGTTTGATAATCTTTTTTCAGTTTTTTCTTGCTTTCTCTTTAGTTTTTAATATTTAGGTCTATGTTGTTGAAATAAGACTCTAATCTATGTTTTGTTTTGTTTTTGTTTTTTTTGCCGAGGGCTTTTGGTTATCGTCAACCATCATCTTGGCCGTATGTTTTGATTTGAAATAGGTTGTTTATTATTTTAGCTTTATAGATAAGATTTTGGGTATTTAGACGTTGTTGGATTAGTTCTTTATTAAGATAATGTGGTAATGTCTATCAATAACTAATCCTTGTTAAAAATATTGTTTTAGAAATTCTTGTAAAAATCAAATAAATCAAATAATTTCAGATTTTAATGAAATTTACAAGATTTATTCACAAATGAATTAAATTATTTTTGTTTTTTTTTTAGAAAATCATGGCAAAAATATTTTTTTACAACTGTTAGCTCCACTTACTTAATTCTTTGAAATTTCGAGAAATTTAAATTTCAGCTTTTTTCATATTAATATTAGTTAAAAGCAGGATTCCTTGAAGAATTATAATCATCAATTTCGTTTTGTCAAACAGAAACATCAAACTGAAATTCTGCTCTGAACCGTAAAATAAAAATTACTATAAAACTCAGACATTACTGAGTTAGAAAAATTTTAATTGCTTTTATAAATAAGATAAATTAAGGACACTATTGTCTTAAGAAAATACTTTTTCAATGAATTTTTATATTAACTATTTTCATTTTTTCAATTTTAATTAGAAAAATATATTAAATTTTAAATCTTTTAGAATTAATATTAATTTCTGTCTTTTGATGATATAATTATTATTAAGTGAAAACTATAGTTACTTATCATAAATGGAAAAACTTAATAGAAATCCTCAAAAAGCAATAATTTTAAAAGAATTTTGAATTTGTGCGTGCCACCATACAAACATATTATCAGAAAATAAGAGTGATAACTATAGTAAATTTAAAGTCAACATTTCTAAAATTCAATAAAACATTAGATTCTTCTTCTTTTATATACCGTGTCCCTTCGGGACGTAAGCGATGATTTCTTCCTGCTCCTTGTAGCTCTCAATAAATTTTGTCTTGTTATTATTTTTCCCAAAATATATTCTGTCCATATATCCGTTAAGTATGTCATGCGTTTCTTTCCCTTGTCCCTTTTCCCTTTATCCGCCCTGTGAGTATCATATTTTCCAAGCCCTCCTTTCTCATTACGTATCCTAGAAATTTCAGCTGATTCTTCCTGGTGTTAAGTATAAGCTTCCTCTTCCATGGTATCCTTAGAATCTTTCTGTAGAACCATACTTTTTTTTTTATTCGAGTCTCTTCTCCATCTTTAACGAGACCGTCCGACATTCATTGCTGTAAAGGAAGACAGATATCACGTAGTAGTTCAGTACTCTTTTCTTCGTTACCAACGGAACCCTCCTGTCTTGTAATACTCTGCCTATCTTTTGAAATGCGTCTTTGGCCATCCCAATATGCCTTCAGATCTCAGCATTGCACTTACCATCAATTATCAGAACACTTTCCAGATATTTAAATTTCCGCATCTATTTGATTTTATTGTCCCCTACCTATAAATCGCATTTCGGGTTCAAATGTTTCTTGATGACTATGTATTCTGTCTTCTTGTAATTTATGCTTAGTCCCTTCTTCTCTCTCTCCTTCGTTACCTTCTATAGAAGGTTTTGTAGTTTCCTTTCCATGTCTGCTATCAGCACTGTGTCATCTGCATATCTTATGTTGTTAAGATTGTGGCCTCCAATGATGAATCCTGGTAGACTTTCCAGCTCTCTCAGAATTGCCACGCCGTATAGGTTGAATAGGTCTGGTGAGAAGATACATCCTTGCCTTACGCCCCTTTTTATTTTTATATATATGCTGAACTCATTTTTTATCTTTATGCAAGCAGTTTGTTGCCAATAGAGGTTTTTGATTATCTTAATGTCTTTCCGGAATATGTTAAGGTTGCTGAGCAGCTCCAGCAGATCTTTGTGGTATACTTTGTCGAATGCTTTTGCATAGTCTATAAAACACGGGTGAACGTTCTTTTACATTTGTATTGGTCTTTCTGGTAACATTCTGAACATGAATATCGTGTCTTTAACGAACCCGCACCGTTCTTGTCCTATCTCTAGCCCGATTCTGCTCAGAGCTCTATTCATCAGAATACGGATGATGAGTTCTGTTATGTGACTCATTAGACTGATTGTTTCTTAGGTATCACGATTTTTTTTTTTGTGAAAGTCCCTAAATAAGAATATTTTGAAACAAATATTTCGACAGATAAACATGAACAACCTACGTGCGCGCATATAGATAGATAGATAGATAGATAGATAGATAGATAGATAGATAGATAGATAGATAGATAATCAATAAACTTAGAAAATCAATAAACTTAGATAGTCAATAAACTAAGATAGATAGATATCAATAGACTGTGATAGATAGATAGATAATTAGATAATCAATAAACTTAGATAATCAATTAAATTAGATAATCAATAAACTTAGATAGTCAATAAACTAAGATAGATAGATAGATATCAATAGACTGTGATAGATAGATAGATAGATAGATAGATAGATAGATAGATAGATAGATAGATAGATAATCAATAAACTTAGATAATCAATAAACTTAGTCAATAAACTAATATAGATAGATAGATATCAATAGACTGTGATAGATAGATATCAATAGACTGTGATAGATAGATAGATAGATAGATAGATAGATAGATAGATAATCAATAAACTTAGATAGATGCATTCTGGCACAGTAAAAATTGCGACTGAATAATGCTGGTTTCGATTTTTTGTTTTTCTTTTGTTTTCTTTTTTTTTTTTTTTTTTTTTTTTTTTTTTTTTTTGTCACCAAGTCGAGGTCCGCTGGCTAACGTTATAAGTGCTGATAAGACCGTTGTGATTATTTTGGGAGAGTGGAGAATATTCAGGTTAGCAGATTGTGAAAGTGTATGTGTAAGTGTATATCACGTGGACAGACTCTAGAGTTTAAAGCTTCCTGGTGTCGACCTGCTTCATTCAAAATAACATCTTCTCCAAGAACACAAATTCTACCATCCACTTTGAAAAGACCTTTAATTTCACGCCATCTGACACTCTACAGTTATTTGTTCAAAAATAACGTTTTCAAAAATTAACGGGTTTATTGATTAAATCAATTCAGTGTATAAAAATAAACAAATAACCAATAATATCTAGGGCACATAGTGAGGAAAGAGGGCTTAAAAAATCTGACACTCACAGGTCAGATTAAAGACATGAGGGACAGAGGAAATTAACGCATAACCCACCTAGCGAGCTTGAGAAAATGTATGGCGGAACAAGGTTTAGGAGAGATAAGAAAAAGATCAAATTTATTAAGGGCTATATTGGACAGGAAGAGACGGTTGAAATTTCTAGGGCACATAATGAGGAAAGAGGGCTTAGAAAATTTGATACTCACAGGACAGATTGAAGACAAGAGGGACAGAGGAAATCAACGCATAACCCACCTAGCGAGCTTGAGTAAATGGATGGCGGAACAAGGTTTAGGAGAGATAAGAAAAAGATCAAATTTATTAAGGGCTATATTGGACAGGAAGAGACGGTTGAAATTTCTAGGGCATATAATGAGGAAAGAGGGCTTGGAAAATTTGATACTCACAGGACAGATTGAAGACAAGAGGGACAGAGGAAAACAACGCATAACCCACCTAGCAAGCTTGAGTAAATGATGGCGGAACAAGGTTTAGAAGAGATAACAAAAAGATCAAATTTATTAAGGGCTATATTGGACGAGAAGAGTCGGTTGAAATTTCTGGGCTACATAATGAGGAAATAGGGCTTGGAAAATTTGATACTCACAGGACAGATTGAAGACAAGAGGGACAGAGGAAAACAACGCATAACCCACCTAGCGAGCTTGAGTAAATGGATGGCGGAACAAGGTTTAGGAGAGATAGCAGAAAGATCAAATTTACTAAGAGCTACAAAGGACAGGAAATTGTGGAGAGCCATGATCGCCTACGTTAAAAGTATATTATTTTGTATCCTGCCTGAAGAGTTAAAAGAAACTTACACCCTTTTGCAAATTAATTGAAAGAAAACGAATAATTCCGTTATTATTTACTTTTTTCGTGTTTTCCTAATGAAACGTGTCCCAGTGCACATGTTAGTACTTTGTATGTCGTTCCTTCCACAGATTGTCGTTTGATTTAAATCAGGAGAGTTTCCGGGCCAATCTATAGTATTTTGATTTGCTCACTGGTAAGGCTTACCAGTGTGTTTGTGCAGCGTTACAATTTTCGTACACTTCGTTGGAGTAACGTCCATCGCAGACAATGGCCGTAGGACAACTAATCAACAGTCGAGACAATATGTCTGGGTGTGATTAAAATCTGATGCAAGTTACGGATGATGCAATATTTTTCAAGGCCAAACAAATTTCATCATACACCCCGAAAATTCGTGCTGCACAGCACTATAAATGACCTAATATGAGGAAAAATAGAAATCGATTACACCCTGTCACTTCAGTGGGTCTAAAACTGGCCGTATAGTGGAAGAAAGGAAAGTAAAGCAGTTGTTTCAATTTAATTGCACAAGGGTGTAAGTTGTCGTGAGTGAGTGAATATTGTTTTAAATGTGGTTTTACTACTGTTTTCAAGAATTGAACTCTGACCTTTTTGAGACTTGTGGTTTAAAACATTTCGAAAAATTTAATACCGATCATATATACGAGGTCTGATCAAAAGTATTGAGTCTATAATACGCAGATTAAATCCACTTGACACAGATTTATTTTAAAGTCTGTCACGCATACACAGTAAACTATAACATTCCCGCTCATTTCCATTGCTTATAGCAATGCTTGAAAGAAAAATGTATAGAGTGTGGTAGTCTCACTACAACATAGTGCTTTTTTTTTTATCAGTGACTATGGCTGTTTTTGATTAAGCACAAATTTCCCAAGGTCCGACAACCACCATATTTCCCAGATCTTGCCCCTTGCAATTTTTTTTTCTTCAAAAATCAAATCCTACTTGAAAGGAACAAGATTTCAAGATGTCGAAGAAATCTAATAGAATGCTCGCTATCCCCCATAAAAACGGAGTTTAAAAATGCCTCTATCTATAGAAACGACTCTGGATAAAATGTGCGTCTTCAGAAGGGGACTACTTCGAAGAAGATTAAATATCGAATTGATACGTGTTGTAGTTTTGTTTTTATAGCACAAGTTCCGATACTTTATGATCTGACCTTGTACGCACATACACAGACACATGAACGAATATATACGCAAATTAAAATCTCGCCAGTGTTTGTATTTTTATAACATTTCATGTGATGGAAATCTTTTCCCCACACTTAAGAACACATGGCGCAGTGGATAAAGGCGTTAGTTAGATCCAGTGACAGGACCCAAAGAGTTCAATACCCTGTTAAGGCAGTGGATGAACTTGGAGAGGGGGATTAACAGGAGATAACTGATAACTGACATCCATTAGACATGGCACGCGGAACTAGAACAGTCTACCCTAGTGAGCGAAATAAAGGGTTCAGTTCGATATTCCAACCACCCGAAGAAGGTCGGAGCGTACAACGGCCGAAATGTTGTAATAAATATAGCGACAAAGATGAGAACAATAGTCCGAATAATGTAAATAGTGTACTTAAGAAAGACTTTTTAAAATTGAGCCTGTTGCTAATATTGAACGCTTCCATCTTGAAATGATTGTGCATTCTCCCCTGTTAATATAGTCAGTCAAATACGAAACATTTTTTTCAATGCAGTCATGAGCATTGTTCGTATATACAGGGTGTGCACTTATTATTATAATTTTATTTGTATTTGCGATAAAAAATAATTTGTAAAAAGGATTAGAAAGAAGTAAATCTATATTTTTTAAGGTTTTATTGAATTTTTATTTAAGTTTCCACATATCCTCCATCATTAGCAATACAAAGGGTAATAAGATTTTGCAGTTCACGGAAAACCTTTGCCAACTGATTTACAGTAATGCCTGAAATCACATTAGTTGTTTTAGCTATACTTAAAACTAGGTACATTAAACTTTATTACATGTTTTACAGATTATTTCTATCGCAAATTATAATTTTTTTAAAGTGCACACGAACTTTAAGGACACCCTGTATGTTTACGTGTTTACTAAATTTAATGTCAATATGCACATGGGGCAAAATTAATAAACATAAACATGTTTTATGCAAACAATTTCATATTCTGTCGTAAGGTTTCAAAAATATTTGAGCTTTTTATTTTTATTTTTTAAATTTTATTACCTCTTTCGGTTGATAAGGAAACAGATTTTTTTTCACAATGTCGACATATTTCATTTCACATTGTCTGTCAATTTGTCAAAATTATCATAACACGAATAAAAATTCAAATTTCCTGATTATTTTTTATCAATTCCAAAATCTTAATACTTACTTTACTTATTTAATAGATATATGTTTATCTGATGGCATTATCATATCTTTGAAAAGACTTATTTTCTTTTTAATTTCAATGACCTATTTAAAGTCCCAAAGAATAGTTACCACTTTCTATGACTATTTATACCATTTTTTGACATGTTATACACTCTAATACTGACATATCTTCCAATTAATATTCTGCCCAATTGTATTATTATTATTATTATTATTATTATTATTGATTTCAGTTGTATACACATTTACTTCCGTAACCCAACCAGAAACCTAAAGTCAGAAATGGCTTCCGGACATTTTCCACTGATCATTTTTGTAAAAAAAAAAAAAAAAACCCTAAGATCGCACACATTATTATTACATACACAAATAATAATAATAATAATAATAATAATAATAATAATAATAATAATAATAATAAATTATTATTATTATTATTTGTGTATGTTATGTTTCCTGCTTTGTATCCTGTAGAGCCGGGTCCAAACTATGGTCCTTAGGCCCTATAGTAGAATTGTTATTTAATTGATAGCAATTTTCTTAGTATATGGGATGTTCCTAGTAGGGTGATCTTCTGGGCAACTTTTATGTTAATGTTACCTGGGACATTGTTAGTAAAACTGTCCATTCCGTTTTTCACGAGACCCAGAGCTCCGATTACAGTCTCAGTCTTCATTCCCCACATCCTGTTAATCTCGATCTCCAGGTCCTTATATTTGGACAATTTCTCAATCATTTTTATGGAAGTGTTTCTCTCAGATGGTACTGCTATGTCAATAAGTATACACGTCCTGAATTTATTGTCTTTTATGATAGTATCAGATCTGTTTGCTTTTATTTCCCTTTCAGTTTGAAGTATTTATGATTTAGTCTGATCTATTTGCATCAATTTTCCTGTCTCTGAGGATTCGGAAATTCCACAGTATGGTAACTCCACATTATTTGGTGCGTGTTTGTACTAATGTATCCGGGACATACAAATAATGATAATAATAATAATAATTTTTCCGCTGGTCATTTTTGTAAAAAAAAATAAGATCATAATGGGTGAGCTGTACTTGTGAGTACAATTTTTTCTATTTCTTTAAGGCATGGGCTACTAGGAATCATTTCAATGAATCTATCGGAACCTTTTCCAGTCAATCCGAGTGCTCCAACTACAACTGGAATTAGTGATGTCCTCATGTGCCACATTTTTGAGATTTCGATTTCAACATCCTTTAATTTTGAAAGATTTTTGAAGATTATTATTATTTTATTTCCTTTGATTTCTGGTGTATACTCATTTCTTCCCGGGTCCCGACCAGAGACCTAAGGTCATAAATGGCATCATGACATTTTCCAATGAGCATTTTTGGAAAAAAAACAACACATATTTTACATAGATAAAGCCCTCCGTAAGGCGTGGGCTATACTCGTGAGAACATTTTTTTTGTTTTTCTAATTAAGGCATAGGCTACCAGGAATTCTTTCAATGAGTCTATTGGAATCTTTTCCAATAAGTCCGAGAGCTCCAACTACGATTGGAATTATTAATGTCCTCATGTGCCACATTTTTCGGACTTCCACTTCAAGATCCTTGTATTTTGATAGCTTTTTGAAGATCGTCAAAGACACATTACAGTCTGCACGAACTGCCGTGCCAATAAAAAAGCACATTCTACTTTTGTACTCTTTGATCACGATGTATGAGCGATTAGCTTTGATTGTTCTATCTTTGTTGTAAAGTTCCTTAAAATTGTCACATGTCCTATCTCTGTAACCGAGTCTGGGTGATGTTCATACCAGTTTCTTGCAGTTTCCTTCCTGTATTTGTATTTGCATATTTTCCAGTGCAGATATTGGCCCACTCTATCAGGCCGAGTTTTATATTCAATTGGTGCTAAAACTGTGTAACCTGATACAAGATGGTCAGTTGTTTCTGGATATTTATCATACAATCTGAATTTGGAGTCAACACAGTTTTACACTATGAGTGTTTGGTAATTTCTAATTAGCTAGCATTGGTCCTGTGAAGTAAGAATAAAACCTTCGGTTTTAGCTTTTAACCGTGCACTACGTAATCACTAATTGATACGGGGTTTGTCTACATTAGCTTGTTTGCTACGGACATAGTATTGACCATGGTACATTGCATTTGCTTTCTTTTTAAGTTCTTTGCCGCTGCAATAGGAATATTTTGATTTATTTGCACTTCTTCACCTTCTTGAAATTCTCTTTGGAATTTATTGGCTTCCTTTATTACTGAATAAAGTTTCATATTTCTTTCATTTTCCAGTCTTCTGTAGTTTTCAGGCATCATTGAAGACTGATTGTTTGGGGTTTTGTAATAGAGTTCGACTTCTACTAATCGTCTGCTTCCTTCGAATTTGACGATAGACACAGAGACGATTTACACCAGCCTTACGATGAAGCATGCTGTGACAAGTAAGAAGCTTTCTCCTTTTGACATCCATAAAAGTCCAATAAAATTGTTTCAGGTCCAACCACCGTAACCGGGTCTGGATGATGTTCATATCAATTATTATTATTATTATTATTATTATTATTATTATTATTATCTTATGACATTGGTTACGAGTAAGATTTATTTTCAAATCACTCCTCATGACTTAAATAAATTAAGTAAATAAAACGATCATTTCTTCTTTTTTATCGACAGGCTGCGTCCAACAGATTTCTAGATCTCCTTACTGTTCCGAGCAAATAAGCTTTTCGTAATGACCCCATTTCCAAATCATAATCGGAATGCTGCAGGTTTTCAGTTGATTGATTGATTGATTCGTTTTCTACGGTCTATTAACCCTTTGTAGGTTATTTAAAGACTAAAAATAGTTTTAAATTTTAAGATATTTTTTTAGATAATGATTTAGTAATGCGGCCCATAAAAGGGGGGGAAAAGAGTGTATCATACCTAATGAGAATTTGATAAAGAAATATGAATATAAAGTGAGGGATCAATTCTATATTACAATCAATATATAAAATGATCCCTCACTTGGTAGTTTCTATACATTTACAGAATACGATGAGTAAATTGCCACCATTTTATATTTTTAATTTCGCGCATGCGCGTTGTTTGTTTTTGATTGTATCAACTACACAGTATAGTAGAATCATTTGAAAACTGTCTGTGGGAAAAAGAGCACTATATCAAATCACTCCACCAGAAATTTAGAAACAGGATGCTGTACAGCTTGGCATTCGCGCCGGAAGCTCCAATACGAATATTTCACCGTGTTTGGGTGCCAATCTGAAGGCAGTTCAGAGGATTTGGAAAGAGTTGGACGAATGGTGTTTTGAGTGATCACTAGTGATGGCGACGTTATGCCTCCATTCATTTTCCCACGGGACCTCAGACTCAAAACTGAGGTCTACATCAAGTGCCCTGAGGAGTTAGCGCTGCCCTGAGTCAAGAGGTTGGCCGCTGGAAGACTCTATGTCTGGCAACAGGACTCTGCACCATGTCACACAAGCAGGAGAACCCAGTCATGGCTGTCAGACAATTTCTGAGACCACGTCACTCTTTACATCTGACCGCCGAACTCCCCAGACTGCAACCCCCTTGATTATTATGTGTGTGGCACAGTTGTGTGGGAGACCAACAAAACTCCTTCTAACACCAACAATGAACTGAAGCCAAAGATTATTGCAGCATTCGCTAACTTAAACAAGAAAGCCGTCCAGAAGAGATGCAGGAAATTCCGAAGTCGCATGTAGGCCGTGGTTGAAGCCAATGGCGATTTTCTTAAATAAATTTACTCTTTAGTATTTCAAGATATTTTTGTGTGATTTTGGTAAATGTATCTGTTAAAATGAGATGTCAGCATTATTTTCATTTTTGCGTAATTTAGACGACAATTTATCCATCGCACGCTGTATATTCCTAAGAAATAAATCATAAAGACATGGTTGTGTAGCTGATCAGTATTTCAGTGATTCGATTTCTACGGCCTATAAACCTTCTGCAGCCAGAAAATAGTTTTAGGGTGTGAGAATTTTTTGAGATAATAATGATTTGGTGATATAAGTTTTTACTAATTAACCCATAGATGGAGTTGGATTCGTACCTTTTCCCAAGGGTATTTGAACTTCAATGAATATAACGAACCCAACAGGAATTAGAACTAGGATATCCGTTCAACAATTCTGAGTCATTATTCCCAAGTGGCCACCCATCTAGGTACTGACCAGGTTCGACGTTGCTTAACTTCGGTGACCGTACGGGAACCGGTGTTTCAACGTGATTTGGCCGCAAGAAAGTTTTTCCATATGTTTTAACAACATCGTTACGATAATTACTTTCTTTGCTCGTCCTTTCACCCAAAAATGTTTGAGAAAGATTATTATTATTATTATAAAAGTGAACATAGAAGTCAACACTCAGAGGCGGCAGACTGTTTCATGCTAAACTCAATCATCAGGCCTGAAACAGTTTGTCGCCTCTGTGTGTTGACTTCAATGTTCACTTTTATATTTATATTTACATACGCTCTATCTCTGATATTCAGCACTTTATCCTATAAATATAGCATACCTTAAAACTATCTTATTATTATTATATAGAATTATTTTAATGCCATCTACAGACAGACTGTTTCACTGTATCACAGCTCATCAGTGTAACTAGACATCCCATCGCTTCGAGCCGGGATCGAAACCCGACCGATTTGGCATTAGTCGGAGTTTCTACCACTGAGCTAAAAAAAAAAATTATGTAAGCACAATATATTATTGTTAGCACAATTTCTTTGAATTTTTATAATGAATAAACATTTATTGACGCCATTGCAATGTCGTCTGCTTTTCCCGTGCTCCTTCAATATTTAGGAAGTTTACAACCTTTTACCAGGAATTTATTTTCACACTCTTTCTTCGTCATTTATGGCTTTAAAATGTTCTCATCGTTTCAAAGCGAAAGCAAAGCCAAACAAAAATGTACTTCGAAACCTGGAGACATTTTTCTCCGTAATAAACGTCAGTTCATATTTTAGCCAAGCGCTTTTAACGTCTGCTTAGTTGATTTGCTTTTATTTCAGCTGATCGATTGGAGGGAATGTCGACATCCATTTTACCTTCATGCTTTTCCTCGACATTTTCTGTTAACTCTAATGTCAGTGAATTTAGATAGAGAAAGATTGTTTGTTAAGTAGTAAAAAGAAAAAATACAGTCAAACGTAGCTTTTGTATACATAATATTTCTGAACATATAGACATGTTCTGGAATGTAAGCAAGCTGGAAAAAAACATTGTAAATGAAGGAAGTTCATTTTTAAATGTTGCTAGTAACTGCGATCCTCACTGGATATATATATGTGTGTGTGTGTGTGTGTGTGTGTGTGTGTGTGTGTGTGTGTGTGTGTGTGTGTAATAAATTTAAGTATCTAAACCCGACAGTTATAAGTTACTGGCATTTGAAAAAACGTTCATGAAAGTATGTTTCGAAAATAATTTCCAATAATGCATTTCACCTCTAATGGCTTCATCAGATGGATAACAAAAAGATGTGCTGTGTGTGTTTAAAATAATTAAATCTTATATTATTTTCCCAAAGCTGGTGTTGCTCCAGACTAAAAAGAGAAAGAAAATGAGTGACTTTTAAAAAAATTCATTTAACATTTTATATTCTCCGCCTTAAGAGTCCGAGTTTTAAGATGGAAAATATTTCAGAATGTGTAGAAAATAAATGAAAGAAATTGTTTTTATTCATGTGTTCTCCATGTCGACAGTATGCAATAAATTTGGGTATGTAATCCTGACAGAGTTATAAATTATTGACATTTGGAAAAACGTTTATGAAAGTATGTTTCGAAAATAATATCCGATAATGCATTTCGCCTCTAATGGCTTCATCAGATGGATAACGAAAAGATGTGTTGTGCGTGTATATAAATGGACTTTCTGGTTATGAGGGTTCTGACAGCTGAGTTTTTAGAACCGAGCAGCGAGATTACCACACATATGATTTGATTATAGTGGTAAAGGCTTGAGCAAGATCAACCACACTTTTCGGAAGAAGCGAATACAGAGGACTGGTGCACCTAGGCTGCCACAAGGTCTCCAGACGACACTCCTTAGGTTTTGAATTCAGAGTTGTTCAACTCCTAGACTGCATGCGAACCAAGAATAAAGATGGTATCGTATTTAATCCATAGCCAGTGAGAGAGAAAGAGATTGATTCACATCTTTCGTAAGGCTATTTGCACTGCATCAATGAATGTAACGACTGCAATTCTAACTCGGCATTATGACTTTTCATTACGAGCCACTGATATCAAATACAGACACACACTCTCACACACACATCTAGCTGGCTATCTTTCTCTCTCTCTCTCTCTCTCTATATATATATATATATATATATATATATATATATATATATATATAAAAGGCTGAGGACTTGCAAACAGACCCAGTTGTGGTAAAGGCTGAGGAAGTGATGCCGAAGAATAAAATCTGAGTCCAAAACTGCATCCATTCCCGTCTTGGCAACTACGACTACGGCATTGGTACCAATCAAAATTAGAATGAGAAACTCTGCCCTTCTCTTGGACAATATCGATGGTGTGGAATGCGAAGACGCGCTGCAAGGGCAGCTGTCAATTTATGGTAAAAGAATTCAGCCCAACTATCTGATGAGGGAAGACAATATATATATATATATATATATATATATATATATATATATATATATATATATATATATATATATATATATATGAAATAACGTTGTTATATTTCAAGTAAAACATATTTTCTTAGAAAGAAATATAAACTAAATCCACATATGTTGAATTAAATAAAACAGCAGTGCTTACATATATACATCGCATACCTACACGTACGATAAGACGAAAGAATAAATAGTTATTAGAATCTCTTTCTATTGGTTCTCTTTTTGTCTCCCTCTCTGCCATACCCTATATCTATCTATCTATCGATCTATCTATGTCTATATATATATATATATATATATATATGTGTGTGTGTGTGTGTGTGTGTATATATTATTGTTATTATTATGTGTGTAAATGTAAATGTGAAAATAAATATACCAGATATAAACAGTCATATATTCCAATATCCATATAATTATCCATATGTAATTAACCATGTGAAAAACAATTTGCATGCGCCACACGTTGAAATGGGATAAGATTTTAAAATCCAAAGACACACACACACACACACACACACACACACACACACACATATATATATATATATATATATATATACATATATATATATATATATATATATATATATATATATATATATATATATATATATATAGAGAGAGAGAGAGAGAGAGAGAGAGATAATGTTAGTGGTCATTTATATATATATATATATATATATATATATATATATATATATATATATATAGGCAGCAATTTTTCATTGATGCATGTTTCATTAAATAATATAAACAATTTGTGTCTTTTTATTTTAAGTAAGTTCTTTTCATGTTGTCTGATAAGCTTAATAACATTATCATTGAAAGACGAAAGGAAATCATCATATTGATACATGTTTAAATCCAATCTAAGCTTTCGGCTTACATAAGCCATTATCAAAGATGACAATTACATTTCAAACAACACACGGACGAAACAATGATGATAGTCTGTTTTTGCATGAAAACTCGTGTATACGAGACGCGGAAGCGAAAATCGCATCGCAGCTCGTGACGTCAAACATGACCACGCGAGAGTGAAAACGAGAAGTATTAAGTTTGGGAAGCCGTTGGTATAAACCAATGGCTTCTGTTATCAATTATAGGCATTTAAGAATATTTGTGGAGATTTCATAGTTTATTTTGTTCAGGTTAGGTTTCAACTGTTTTATGTATATAGCTTCAAGGATTTTTATTTTTTGTTTATTGTTTTCACGTTTAAGTATAGCGGAATTGTGTACGCGGCCAGGCATGTTGTTTTAAATACCTAAAAATGTTAGAGTTATCATTCAAATGTAGAGTCAAGTATCGTGAAAGCGAGTTTGTGTGTGACCAATGTATATATATATATATATATATATATATATATATATATATATATATATATATGACAGGTGGCCTGATGATCGCATTTACCCGTGTTGACTTCAATGTTCACTTTTATATTTACATGGGCTCTATCTTGAATATTGGGCAATTTATCCCATAAATATAGCATACCTTAAAACTATATTTCTTCATTCATATATATAATATATATATATATATATATATATATATATATATATAGAGAGAGAGAGAGAGAGAGAGAGAGAGAGATAGATAGATAGATAAAATAGGATAAAATAGGAAAGAACCGTTAGATTGATGATCTGAAGTTCTTCAGTATTTTTGTTTATATTTAAAAAAAAAAAACAGTACTCGATAGACAAGTAGAGCCTAGATTATAATTATTTTTAAAACAAAAAATATGATCCCATCGCTACAAAGGAATTACCATGTTTAAAAAACAGAAGCTAAAAACTTCCATTTCAATTATAGAAGTAAATTAAATTACCTAGTTCTGTTTCCTTTTCAAGAGACTTTTGGGAGTAGGTACTTTAATTTATTTTAATTCTATAATTGGATTGGAAGTTTTAGCTTCTGCTTTTGAAACATGGTAATTCCTGTGTAGCGATGGAATCATATTTTTTTAAAAATAATTATAATATATATATATAGAGAGAGAGTATTATTACTTGACATGTTACTTTTAACAGATACCAGTGTTTGGAATAGACGCTTTTTTTTTTTTTTTTTTTTTTTTTTGATTTTTTTCTTTCATTCTTTTTAATTTTAAAAAGTACGTATTATGTCTATCGACCTGGACATTTGAGAAAACTGGTACGTTTTCTTTATTAAGTTTTCTTGGGTGTCTAGGCGGGTAGACGTAATACACACTTTTTCAAACACTTCCATCCACTAAAAATAATGTTTAAAGTAATAAATATCTAAGTGAGTGAGTGAGAGAAAGAGAGAGAGAGACAGACAGAAAGTGCGTGTGTGTGTGTGTGCGCGCGCTATTTAGGCAACAAGAATTAATACAAACAAGTATTATTTTTTTACAATATATATAGACGCTAATTTTGATCCCGATATGCAGCATCTTATTCAAAATTTGGAAAAAATAAAATAAAAGATGAAATGAACAGATATTGTCAGATGAACTCAATAAGACCTGTTTTTATACACAGACCCGTGTGCATATCTGCTAAGAATTGGAAACGTTGAACTGTATAAATTCCTATACGTAATATAATGCACATACAACGAATGTTTTGGTTGCTTACAAAACGACAAGTACATACACACACACGAAGACGTGCGTGTGCGCATACACATAGATAGATAGATAGATAGATAGATAGATATGAACAGATTGAGATAGATAGATAGATAGATAGATAGATAGATAGATAGATATGAATAGATTGAAATAGATAGATAGATAGATAGATAGATAGATAGATAGAATAGATAGATATGAATAGATTGAGATAGATAGATAGATAGATAGATATGAACAGACTGAAATAGATAGATAGATAGATAGATAGATAGATAGATAGATAGATAGATAGATAGATAGATATTCGAACGCATTTTTCTGTTAATGCTTGGCATATATCCATTATTAACAGTGGATAGTCGTTAGCTGCTCACAGTCTACACAAACCTTAATATAGACATTATTAGTCCTTACCTTATCTCGACTGACACGTTGTACCTGGATACATTTTATTCCAAACACTTAATAAATTTGCAGCTCCAAGTCGGTCTCCAAACTTCGTTGCGATGGGATTTTAAAGAGTCACTCCGCTAATATTGAGATATGGTGCTACCACACACACCTGAGGTACGTATTTTCATTACTCAAAAGTCACGTCTGACGGACGGCACCCAAAATTTTACGCCGGACCGACGGGCAGTAGACAGGTAAGGGAGAGATAGACGAGCGAGTACTTAATCAGCGTCACGTCTTATGTCTGATATTTGAACAGAGGGTGAATTGAAGACGGTGGTAGTAGCTGTAGGTGAAAGTGGTGCTGGGATGTTGGTTCAGTGGTGTGATAGGAGTCCGAGGCGTGAGGGGACGCACTGATAAAGGGACAGAAAAAATATAATTGGGTCACAATGAGATTTGCATAAAGCCTTCCTGACAATGACAGAGCTGGTTACTAAATTTTACAACTTGCTCGAGGAGCTACAAGCCGGATTAACTCTTTATGTCCATGTTTGTTAAACATCAAGTATTTCCTTTCTTCTAAGCCTTGAATGTGTATGTGCGGGCGTACTTGTCTTTTTCTTCTTCTTCTTCTTCTACTATCTGTCGCGTCCGTTCAGCACATAGAAGATCATGGCTCTCCAAACTTTCTATCCTGTGTGCCTCTTATCAGGTTTTCTCCCTTTGCTAAGGCCTCACCCCGCGTTCCACCATTAAATCCATTGCTACGTCTGCTGCTAAGATGGTTCACTGTCTCGTGCGAGAATTTTCCTCTCCTAAATCTATCTTACAAATCTATGTTTACCATTCGTCCAAGCTTTGAATACTGTTGCCACATAAGGCCCTGTGCTCAAATTTTATATTTAAACATTCTTAATAAAAAAAAAACCCGCAACAAAAGAATCAGCAATACTGTTGATCCTGACCTGGCATCTCGGGTTCAGTGACTTTCCCACTGCCGTAAAGTTGCTTCCCTCTGCCTTTTCTATAGATACTTTCATTGTGAATATTCAGATGAACTCTTTGCTATATGTTGTAACCTAGAGAAAGTTACTGAATAGAATAATCACAAGAAGGTTGTTAATGAACGATAATACTTAGGACAAGAACAACACATATAAGATTCGCCAGCGGCGTGTAGAAGAAGTAGTCAACTGCTAGAAGTGAGCCAAATGAATTCCACAATGAATCTCCAAACTGCAGGGTATCTACCAACCGCTCCAGTCGGTTAGAAGTGACACAAGGCTGAATTTAATATGGGGTATTCGAGCCCGTAGGCTCGGCCAAAAATTCCCTGTAGACACCGTATAAAACGGGGTCGGTTAGCTGTTTCCCGAGATGAGACTCTGCCCTTCGACATAGCCTCGTCTGGGGATCATTTCTGCCCGAAAGCAGAGAGTTTGACCAGCACAGCTGGAGATGAATCGCCAACTGTAGACCAACATACAGTATTTACTACTGTATTTATGTGAATGAGGACATAAACATTATCGTACGTAGGTATGCTACAACACTTGGAATTTATAAATTTAAGCGCAGTACTAGATTGGCAGCAAGGTCTCATCAATTCACAGTTGAATTGGCTAGATGTAATCGTAATTTCTCTGCTAACAGTTTCTTTTCTCACACTTCTCGCTTGTGGATCTCTCTTCCAGCCCCCTGCTTTCCAGAAAACTTCAAAAATTCAAATGCAATCTCAGTCGTTATCTGATATTTTTTTTTAAGCATTTCACCCTAAGCAAGGCGGGAGTGCCACTAGCACCTAAGGGGTTACAGAGAGTGAGGTCAAAAGTAAAATGTCGTGATTGAGGAAAAGATAAAGAGAAGGACAAGAAACAAGATGAAGGCATCAGAAGATGTCGATTGACATTATATTTAAATATCTGAAGATTCTAGCTATCAGGGAAGCAAGTAAGCGGAAGGGAGTTCCCCTGTCGGGAAGTGCGAAATAAGAAGCTGTTGGAGTAGAAGAGACGGCTACATTTAACTGTTTCGACGGTGAAAGAGTGGGACCGAGATGCCAACCTAGTAGCACGCTTAAATTCATGCGGTTTGAGAACCAGCAAAAATAACTACTGTTGTCACTCCTTAACAATGTGTTCTTTTTTTTTTCTTATTCTTACACACCCAGTAACCTCTTGTGTCTTAGTGGCTTTAGTGCCTTGCTTTGGATGATATGATTAAAAATAAATCACACAAGCTCATCAGTTAATTGGTTTGCTGCCTCCCTATAACTCTTGCCCTCAATATGACCCGTGAGTGTTAAGTTTTCCAAGTCCATCTTCCTCATTATGTGTCATAGAAATTTCATCTGTCTTTTCCTGATTTTGAGTATGTAACCTTTCTGCTGTCATTTTCTTTAAGACTTCCTTGTTATTTTACTCAATCCTTCCATAGAATTCTCAGTATTCTTCTGTAGAGCCACATTTCTGCTGTTTCTACTTTTTTCCTCATCCTTAGCGAAATTGTCCAACATTTATAAGAGGATGGATATCGCATAGCAATTCAGCACTCCGTTACTTAGCTTTTAGCATGCTTCTTTCGCTAGTCTCATGAGTACTTCGGATTTCGGTGTCACATTTTCCATCCTCTGTTAAAACACTTCCCAGATGTTTGAACTTCTGCACCTCCTTGATATTGACTTCTCCAATTCGTAACTGGTGTCTTGGGCTTTTTCTCTTGCTGATGACCATTACTTTCTGTTTTCTTGCAATTAATGCTTAGTCAGTATTTTTTTCTTCTTCTACCACCTGTAGATCCCTTTTCCAGGTGTCCATCAACGCAGTTTTATCTGCATATCTGATATTAAGATTACGCCCACTGATAATAAACCGTCGTAGTGTCCCCGGTCCCTTTAGGATAGCGTCCGTGCAGAGTTTGAATAAAAAGGGGAAAAGAACAGTGTCTGTAAAGGATCTAATACAATGTGGGAAAAATTGAAAAAGACAGAGAAAAAAAAGACAGAGAGACAGGTACAGAGACAAACAGAGGCAGATTAGGCAAAACAATGCTACGCTTGACTGCCATGAAAATCAACATACAAAATACCATCTTTTATTGGTTTTGAATAAAATGTCATAACATTTTACAATAGCACGCGTTTGAACACGTGACGTCGTTTAACACCTGAATTAAATTTATGACATATACACATATTCTGACAGGTGTCAATTCAGAGCGCCTATCGATATATTTCGTGTGGATTATGAATTTTAAATGTTTAACAGTGAGTATGGAAGTAAATTAAATATATACCGTCATTTGGTGCATTTTGATTTCTGGAAAGAAAAAAAACACCGCTGAACCATCAGAAAAAAAAGATATGTTTCATTTATGGAAATGGTGCCATAGCTGAGAGTACTGTTCCTAAGTGCTTTGCTAACTTCAGAATTAGAACTGTTGATCTGGAAGACGGTGAACGTTCTAACGGGTCCGCAGCCGTTAATGATGACCATATGAAAACGTTGATTAAAAATAATACGGGAGATCGCAAAGGTACTTCACATATATGTCATATGAGCGTTCTATGGCACTTGAGGACCCTTGGATATGTGAATCGCTACGATGTTTAGCAGAAAAAATTAATGGACCAAATTTTCATCGATTCTCTGCTAAAATGCTACAAAAATAGTCACAGGTGATGAAAAATGGATTGTTTACAACAATGTGAAGCGGAAAAGATTATGGGGAAGATGAAACGAGCCGCCGTTAACAACTTCCAAAGCATTCTAAGAAGGAGGTGCTGTGTAGCTATTGGGTCTGGAAGAGCGTTGTGCATCACGTACTCCTCCCGTAAATTCAGGCATATATTGTTTCCATTTGAACTGATTAAAATCAGCAATAGATGAAAAGTATCCGGAATTGGCTAATTGGAAGCAGACTCCCAAGTGGATGCTTCCCTAATCACTACAATCTTAACATCCTCAAATCTATGATCAGCTGTTATCTATCCTACATATCCTGATAATCTGTACTTATTCCTCATCGTACGTCCATTCAACAACCCCATTCAGTAAAACTCTACCTTGAGTGGCTCCACGTGTATTGAACTATGGCATCAATGGCATGTCTAGAACACGATAGCTCTTCAGGCTGGTTTTGAATTCAGTGTTTTCCTTCTCTTAGACTGGCTGCCACCCAAAGCAAAAAACATTAAAAACATTATTTACATTATTTGGACTGTCGGACTTTATCCACTGTGTCATTTATCCTTGAAGACACATGGCACAGTGGATAAAGGCGTTAGTTAGATCCAGTGACAGGACCCAAAGAGTGTGAGTTCAATACCCAGTTAAGGCAGTGGAGAACTTTCAGATGGAAATTAGCAGGAGATAACTGATAACTGACATCCATCAAACATGACACGTGGAACTAAAACAGTCTACCCCAGTGAGCGAAATAAAGGGTTCAGTTCAGCTGGCTAGATAGATAGATTGATAGATAGATATTATCTGTCTATATTTCTGAGATGAGGTATTATGTACACTAATTACATTATTCAGACTATTTTCCTCATCTTTGTTGCCATATTTATTACAACGTTTCGGCCGTTGTACGCTCCGGCCTTCTTTAGGTGGTTGGAATGTCGAATACCCAGAAATCCATACACAGATGTCCTCAAGGACACATGGCACAGTAGATAAAGGCGTCAGTTAGATCCAGTGAAATAAAGGGCTCAGTTCGACATTCCAACCACCTGAAGAAGGCCGAAGCGTACAACGGCCGAAACGTTGTGATAAATATGGCGACAAAATGAGGACAATAGTCAGAATAATGTAAATAATGTACATAATACCTCATCTCAGAAATATAGACAGAAAAGTTCAAACAATATTGCTATTTAATCCATAGTTGGGGGGAGGTGGATTCATAACTTTTTCAAAGTATCAAAAAGTGAACATAACGAACTCGACTGGAATATGAACCCTGTTCGCAGATTTCTCTTATGGAGCTCTTAACCGCACTTAAATGCACTACTCGCGCATCCAATAATTATAGACATGGTGTCTGTAAGATTCAACTTCTTAGAAATAAAACAGACCGGTAAGTTTTTATTTAGGCGTCGGGTGGTTACTTACGCCCTTTAATGTCTTCCGGGTAAACTGTTGATGACCTTTGTTGTTTTTTTTTTATCAACACTTTGTAGGTTATTTAAAGACGAAATATGTTTTTGGATAGTAAGAATGATTATTCTTTGCAAGTGAATATTAAATTAGTAGCTTTTTAGTCTTTTTTCTTGATACATGTCCTACTATTTAACTCGCATCTGAGGGAGGTGCGATAGATTTATACTTCTCCCAGGGTATAAGTGAATGAAATGAACTCGACTGGAATTCGAGCACGGTTCTCTGAGTTCTGATTTCGAACCGCTAACCATTACACCACCCGCATATCTACCTGTTTAAAGTTGAAGGCAATGATCGTTGTTTAGTACAGATTTAATGGTTTGAATCTAAATTTAAATATGATCTTGTTTTGTCTTTTTTTTTTTTTTATCATGTACTCAGTTACAACACCGACCTGGAGAAAGAGGTCAACAAAAAACTTTCTCTTTTACACATTCTCGTGACCGTTACAAGATTTTATTTGTCAGATATTTAATTTATTTCTATTGGTCGTGTATTTTGAAAGATAGTCTAATCCCTAATGAGGAAAAAAAAAATCTTTCATTCGATTTTTGATTTGTTGTTTTTCGTGTGTCTCTTATCAAATTCGTGTAATTCCAGAAACGGGCGACAGAAAGGAAATTGATTAAAAGTTCGAACGTCTCCCGTTTGTTGACCTAAGAAATAACAAGATTAGAATGGCAGAACAAGAGAAAATCCGGTTCACAATAAAATAACGCTTTGTCTTAATTGGTCAAAAATGAAAAGTAAAACCTCTCATTTTTTTTAAGTATATATGATTATGAAATACAGTGGAACCTCGGTTCACGAATTTAATTCGTTCCTGAAGGACGTTCGTAACCCGAAATGTTCGTAAACCGAAAATATTTTTCCAATAAGAATCAATGTAGAGAAAAAAGTCACAGTACAATAAAATTGAGAAAGAAAACCACGGCACAACACACGAATGTATACAACACGGCTGTCGATTCGTGTTAACTCGGTTCGGATATGTTGTTCGAGAAGCGAAATTTGGTTCGATAATCGAGGCATTTTCATCTTGAATTTTCTGTTCGAAAACCAATTTGTTCGACATGTGAAACGTTCGGGAACTGATGTTCCTCTGTGTTCATTTGAAAGAAGAAGAAAAATAACCGCAGAGGACCATAGCCATTGTAAACTCCACGATTCTTTGATTGGCTGCAGAGCATGTTCTTCGCCAAGGCTACATACATCTTCATTTAAATGTTGTTTTTTTTATCACCCCTGCCCAAGCAAGGTGAAAAAAAGCCACTAACGTGAAACTTAGGGGTTACTGAAAGAGTGAGAAACAGTGAAGGCAATAAAATAGCAGGATTCATGGAAACAGAAGGTGACGATTGACGCTGCATTTCAATTTCTGAAGAACACACTTGACAGGGAAGCAGAAAGCCGTAAGAGAGTTCCACAAACGGCTGGAGAAGTAACTATTAAAATATAACTTACGGTTACAACAAGCATTTTGAACAATGAAAATATGAGACCTAATTGCCAATCTAGTACTGCGCTTAAATTCATAAATTCTTGGTACCATAAAGGAGAGTTCATCAGAATAATTACCATGAAAGTATTTATTTTTAAAAAAGCACAAAGAGGCAACTTCACAGCGGTACGTAAGTGACTAAAGGGTGCTGTCATTTGTCTTTCTTCCTTTTTTTTCACGGCTCCATTTATTTCTATGCTAGGCCTACTGATGAGATCCTCATAACCGAGTATATACGCTGATTCCTTCAGACTCTCCAGTGTTCTTCCTTGTCCATTATTTTCACTTCATCCCACAAGGGGCTGATGATCACCTTTTTCCCTTCATATATCAATAAGTGGGCAGGGCACCTCGGCGTAGTAATAATGATTAGCAAGCTTGTCTCGCTAAAACAGTTACAACCGGATAATGAGTTCGGTGCTCACTGTACTTTCGGCCTTGTGCCACATCTAAGCTACGCTTAGAAAATCAGTACATGGAAAAGTGGGTAAAAGCTTAGTTTATGAATTTGGTGACATAGTGGTTGTGAGTTCAATCCCTGGGTCGGGCTGTGTGTGCTTGCACTCAATGGAAACAGGCGAACAATACATAAAAATAAAACAAGAACTAGACGATATCCAGAGACATGAGCAGTGGAACGAAAACAGTCTCTACTCGCGTAGATTAAATAAAGTTTTCAGTTCAGAATTCCCTGCAGGTTACCCATATATATATATATATATATATATATATATATATATATATATATACCTGGAGAAGGCCGGAGAGCACAATGGTCGAAACGTCCGGTGAGTATAAAATTTTCCAATCCATCTTTCCTCATTATGTGCCCTAGAAATTTCAACTATCTCTTCCAGGGGTTAAGTATAAGTTTCCTTTTTGTTTCCATTTTCTCTAAAACGCTATCCTCAGTTGTTGAACCACGTTTCAGCTGTTTCAAGTTTCTTGTTCATCTGTGAGAAGATTGTCCAGCATTCGCTGTCATATAAGAAGACGGATATTACGTAACATTTCATCACTGTTTTCTTTTTTTCTAACGGATTTTTATTAATATTTTGCTTAGCGTTTGTAATACATCTTTGGCTATTACAAATAGTGAAATGTTTGAAGTTATTTGATTTTCGTATCTCGAATTTGTAATTTACTAACAACCATGAATTCCGTCTTCTTGCAATTGATGTTTAGTCCTTTCTTCTTGCTTTCCTACACTACTGAAGGAGTCCAAGTAGTTTCCTTTCCGGGTCTGCTATCAACCCTATGTCATCTGCATATTTTATATTGTTAAGATTGTGGCCGCCAATAATTAATCCTGGTAGTGGTATAAGCTCGATGTGAAGATACATCCTTGTCTTTTAACCTTTTCTGTTTTTATACCTTTTTTTTTAGATATTGAATGACGAAAGACAACAAGATAGACGCCGAAGACTTGAGTAAAGAAACATTGCCAAGTTTATTTTTGTTAAAGAAAATACAAAATCAGAAATTATGTTACAGTGCACTAGGCTAAAAAATAAATCTGCAAGCGCGTATAGAAGGTGAGAAGATCGTCGTCCTGAAAGAACAGTTTTGGTAGTCGCTGGGAGCGTTGTCCTGAAAAGAACAGTTTTATGGTTGATAAAGAGTGTTGTCCTGAAAACGACAGTCTCGGTAGTATCTGATGAGCATTGTCCTGAAAAGAACAGTTTCGGTAGTCGCTGGAGGCGTGGTCCTGAAAAGGACAGTTTTATGGTTGATGAAGAGTGTTGTCCTGAAAAGGACAGATTTGGTAGACGCTAGATGGGGGGATTGTGATGAAAAGTACAGTTTTATAGTTGCTGAAGACCGTTGTCCTGAAAAGGACAATTTTGTGGTAGCCGAAGAACGTTGTCCTGAAAAGGGGAGCGTTGTCCTGAAAAGGACAGTTTTATGGTTGCTGAAGAGCGTTGTCCTGAAAAGAACAGTTTTGGTAGTTGGTGGGGGTGTTGTTATGAACAGGACAATTTTGTGGTTATTTAAGAACGTTAGGAAGGGTGGAGCGTGAAACCTGTTGAATCTACTTGGATCAGCAGGAGGCCGACTGGAGATGGCTGCTGCAACGACCGATTGCAAGCTGGAGATGGTGATGGCTGACTAGCTGGAACTGCTACTGATGGCTGGAGCCGTGAACTGGCTGTCGACGGTTGCTACTTCTGGCAAAACTCATTTTCTTTGCTTTGAGGCCTCTTTATATCCTAAATCAGTCTTACAAATACATTGGTTAAGCTTTTTCTTCTGGTTGTTTTTAAAAATGTGGGATTGCCGACAAGATATGACATATCTACTGAATTCATATTCTATCTGTATGCCGACGGTTTGACATTTAACAAACACAATGACTAAAATTCCTAAAAGCATAAATGTCACGTGAGTCCGCAATCTAATGTAGCCGGATATAGAGTAACGTGATGATTCAACATCGAATGCAAAAGAACCAGGACCCAGGATTGGCCTTTGTTGCCAGAGAACAGATACGAGAAAGCACAGGTAAATTGCTTTTTTGATATTTGTCTTTGAAGATTTCCTCATCGACTTGTCAACAACGTAATAAATATCAACACAATTATGTTGACGTACAAAGATTCTTATTGTGTCGAGGACACAAACATTGGGGGGGGGTGAATTAAGAAACAAATAGCTTGAGACATCGGTAGAATAAAAAGAGGAAGTCTATTGTTTTAGAAGTATCGAGGTGAGTGTGTCCGGTAGCTAGAGTTACTAGGTCAAGGCATTGTATACGTTCAAATGTTACCACAATTCGACATATTACGTTTTTCTCTTCGGTTTAACGCTGAGGACAAGTGTCTGAAATAATTAAAGATCGAATTGTTTCGGTCTTGCCGTAAACTGTACAACAAATGAAAACAAACACAGACGTCGAATTTTGGCAAAATATTATTCCTCCAAAAATCAGTTTAATATTAATTTAACGTCCGTTCAGTTTTATTTTAATGGAAATAAGATCAATATCTTTATAAATTCTTGGTCTATTTCATTACTGTTGTGACAACTGTCATCATGAACCTGAAACTCATGGTGTATATGAGGAGTAGGCAAAGGAGACTTAAAACAAGAGAGACGTGAGAAAATAAGAACACTAAGATAATTTAGAGTTGCCAAATTGATAATTTTTGGTTATATCTGGCTGACTTTTCACCAATGTAATCAATAAATCAGTAAAAATCCACATTTAATTTTTACCATTTTTTAATGTGTTGGGTGCATTTACATTCAATTTACAGTCTTG